>VWZE01002146.1:448049-486965 GCA_013396675.1 Eubucco bourcierii | reverse complement strand
TGAGGCACTGGAACAGGTTGTCCAGAGAAGTTGTGGAGGCTTCAGCTCTGGAACTGTTCAAAGCCAGGGTGGATGTGACCTTGAGCAGCCTGGTCTGGTAGGAGCTGTCCTAACCCATGGCAAGGGAGGGTTGGACCTAGATGAACTCCAAGGCTCCTTCCAACCCAACCCATTCAGTGATTTCCACAACAGTCAAAGAGAAGGGAGCGAGGGTTTGGGTTTGTGCACGGATCTGAGTAGGGGGATTGCTTTTTCTGTTTGGTTTTGCTTTTGAACTTAGTGAATTGGACTGTCCAAACACTCTTTGCCTTCTGTCTAGGTTTTTAGGAGGTAATGGGGAAAGGAGGAAATGTCAGCACTTCCTGTATCCTGTTATCTTGTGCTTTTTATGGATGCTGAATTAACTGTGCACTGAAAAGTCACTAACGTTTGGATTGGATCTTGACTTGCTGTAGTTAGAGATTATTCACTGGAAGCCTGAAACTGGGCAGTACTTTTCTGTGGTACTCAGTTGAAAGCCTTCTGGACAAAATGCTGCACTCTCTTGTCTTGCCTTCAGCTTTTTGTCCAATGTGACTTCTGTATTGATGGCATCTTGGAAAGGCTGAGGAAGTTGGGTCTCTTTCACTTAGAGGAGACTGAGAAGTGATCTCATTCATGTTTATAGAAGGGTGAGTGTTGGGAGGACAGGGCCAGGCTCTGCTCAGGGATGTCCAATGATAGGTCAGATCCCATCTGGAGTACTGTGTGCAGTTCTGGAACCCCCAGCACAGGAAGGACCTGGAACTGTTGGAAGGGGAGCTGCTGCCAAGGGAAGCTGGAGAAGAGGAGGCTAAGGGGAGACCTTTTGGTTCTATTGCTGTTCAATTACCTCACTTAATTACCAATCTCATCACTTGTGGCATGGCAAGGTAGAGATCCATGAGAGGCATTTAAAGAGCATATTTTTAGGAGAAGGGTGTGTACTGCTGAAAAAATGAAAGTAAAGTGGTATGTTGGAGTCCTCCAGTGTTGTCCTTTGTGAAGAGCTGGAGAATGTGATGTGAGACCCCCTCCATCCCTCTAAGACTGTCAGTTTGAACACGTCTTTAAATGTGCAGTGAGGGCAGATGTGACTGTCTGCAGTCTTCTGTTCCCAATTAAAGTTAGTTTACTGGAAAATCTGTAAAGGTGTCAAGGGTCAGTGCTGGGCTGGCCTCTAGATGAGTGACAGATGCTCTTCATGAGCCATTCTGCCTTCCCAAAGGGAAGAGAAAGGGAATGAGAGAGAGGGTTGGGTTGGGAAAGAAAAGTAAATCACTTTAATGAAACTAATAGCAATGAAATGAAGCAGACACAAAAAAGTACCAGACCCAGCCCCCTGATGACAATTTCATCAACCTCACCACTGATACTGTGGGCAGGAGCTGGGAAAGTCCCAGGCTGGACTCTGATCCCAGCCCTCATGTTCCTGAATCTGGTTCCCATCTGCTGCAAAGAGAGAACAGAGAGAATCCTCCTGGCTGTTGAAGAAGAGACTTCACCCTGGTGATCTCTCAACTTTATGCTGAATAGGAGATAGATGGGATGGAATCCCTTGTTGGTCACCTGAACTATGCACTCCTCCCCACAGGCACCACCTCTTCCTTACTCCATCCCAGTGTGGCACAAAAGATTTAGCAGTGGCCTTGGTCTCNAAGGCCAACAGCATCCTGGCCTGTATCAGCAATAGTGCAGCCAGCAGGACCAGGGCAGGGACTGTCTCTCTCCATTCAGCACTGCTGAGGCTGCACCTCAAATGCTGTGTTCAGTTTTGGGCCCCTCCAAAAAAGACATTGAAGGTGCTGGAGCATCTCCAGAGAAAAGGGCAGTGAAGCTGGTGAAGGATCTAGGGCACAAGAGGAGCTGCTGCCAAGGGAAGCTGGAGAAGAGGAGGCTAAGGGGAGACCTTTTGGTTCTATTGCTGTTCAATTACCTCACTTAATTACCAATCTCATCACTTGTGGCATGGCAAGGTGGAGATCCATGAGAGGCATTTAAAGAGCATATTTTTAGGAGAAGGGTGTGTACTGCTGAAAAAATGAAAGTAAAGTGGTATGTTGGAGTCCTCCAGTGTTGTCCTTTGTGAAGAGCTGGAGAATGTGATGTGAGACCCCCTCCATCCCTCTAAGACTGTCAGTTTGAACACGTCTTTAAATGTGCAGTGAGGGCAGATGTGACTGTCTGCAGTCTTCTGTTCCCAATTAAAGTTAGTTTACTGGAAAATCTGTAAAGGTGTCAAGGGTCAGTGCTGGGCTGGCCTCTAGATGAGTGACAGATGCTCTTCATGAGCCATTCTGCCTTCCCAAAGGGAAGAGAAAGGGAATGAGAGAGAGGGTTGGGTTGGGAAAGAAAAGTAAATCACTTTAATGAAACTAATAGCAATGAAATGAAGCAGACACAAAAAAGTACCAGACCCAGCCCCCTGATGACAATTTCATCAACCTCACCACTGATACTGTGGGCAGGAGCTGGGAAAGTCCCAGGCTGGACTCTGATCCCAGCCCTCATGTTCCTGAATCTGGTTCCCATCTGCTGCAAAGAGAGAACAGAGAGAATCCTCCTGGCTGTTGAAGAAGAGACTTCACCCTGGTGATCTCTCAACTTTATGCTGAATAGGAGATAGATGGGATGGAATCCCTTGTTGGTCACCTGAACTATGCACTCCTCCCCACAGGCACCACCTCTTCCTTACTCCATCCCAGTGTGGCACAAAAGATTTAGCAGTGGCCTTGGTCTCCACAGGAGCAAGTCTAAGCAAGAGCCTTTCTGCAGCCCAGCCCTTGGAACAAACTCTGACCATCAGAGTTACCAGTGCAGGGAGCAGACACTGCAAAAAAAGTGCCATTAACTTCAGAGTGCTGTCACCTAGAGGAGAGTCAGCCAAAAAGTGCAGTCAGTGACCACAATGAGTTCTGTTCTAATTGATGATAAATGAACATGGGTCTGGAACACCTCTGCTGTGAGGACAGGCTGAGGGAGTTGGAGCTGTTCAGCCTGGAGAAGAGAAGGCTCCAGGCAGACCTAATAGCAACCTTGCAGCACCTGAAGGGGGTCAACAATAAGGCTGCAGAGGCCTGCAGGGACAGGATGAGAGGCAGTGGTTTGAGAGAAGAGGAGGTAGAGATTGGATGTGAGGAACAAGTTCTGCACCACGAGGGTGGTAGAACTCTGCAACAGGTTGCCCAGAGAGGTGGTTGAGACCCCATCCCTGGAGATACTCAAGGTTCTGAGCAACCTGCTCTAGTGGAGGATGTCGCTGCTGGGTGCAGAGGAGTTGGACTGGATGACTTTTGGAGGTCCCTTTCAACCTGAACCATTCTGTGAGTCTAACTCCAGCTAAGACAAGGATCAGTTTGCAGACAGTTGAAGTCTGATGATATTTTCCTGTTGGTTTTCAATTGTTCTTGGCTTGCTGTCATTAGAGGATTCCATTAATAAGGCAGTTCAAGTATTTGTATCTCCTACCTGAAAGGAGGTTGTAGCCAGGTGGGATTGGTCTCTTCTGCCAGGCACCCAGGGACAGAACGAGAGGACACATGTGCTGGTTTGAGGCTAATTGGAATATTTTTATAGAGAAAATGATACTGTAGGCTGTGAAAGGAAAACAATGGTGATGCCTACTTCATTCATAGGCTTGCTGAGATGTTAAGGAAAAGAACTCAAAACATTGGATAAGTCAGTCTGTCTGCAGGGGCACAGCGTCTCAGGCAGTCTAGCAGCTTCTGGCTCTTTCTGCTCTCTGCTGAGTAATCTCACTAATCACTTTTCTCCTAACTCCCCTGGCCCGTCCTCCAGGCTCACCTTGCATCAGGTATAGGGGTGGGGAGAAGGTGGAAGGGTGGTTGGGAGCCCTCCTGGGGTCTCTGATTTCTGGCAGGGGAGTTGTGTTTCTGTATTCCCTTTAACTTGTCTATGTCTGTAACTATTCCTGTCTGTTGTGTCTATCTCTGCTTGTACATTGTACTGAGCTGTAAACAGAGCTTCAGTCCTTAGCTTCCAGCTGGCTGAATTCTAGGCTGGGTCATTTTACAAAGTGGGGGGGGCAGGGAACTCCCAAACCATCACAACACAGCCTCAAGCTGTGCCAGGGCAGGTTCAGGCTGGATGTTAGGAAGAAGTTCTTCACAGCAAGAGAGATTGGCATTGGAATGGTCTGCCCTGGGAGGTGATGGAGTCCCCATCCCTGGAGGTGTTTAAGAGGAGGCTGGATGAGGCACTCAGTGCCCTGGGTTAGTTAATGAGAAGGGTTAGGTGATAGGTTGGACTCGATGATCCCAGAGGTCTTTCCCAAGCTGCTTAATTCTGGGATTCTATGGAGGGGAAAAGCACAGATGTGTATTTTTCGTATCATTGGTACCAAGTTTGGCAAAAGCAGTGGAGAATTCCTTGGGGCAGAGGGGAGATGTGTCTGACTTTGTGTCTGCCTTGTTGTTTTCCCAGGGGGCTGATGTGAGCAGCTGTCCATGAGTGGTTCTCAGACATGATGGCTGACCAGCCGCCTCCACTGGAAGCTACACCCATACTGAATGAAGTGCCACTTTTACCTCACATGGTGAATGGGGACAGCATCCAACAGGCAAGTCAATTCCTCCTCCTAAGTCATGGCACATTCTGCCACCAGTGGTAGTGGGGAGGTTGGAAAGCTGTTTGTTCACAGGCTCACAGGATGTCAGGGGTTGGAAGGGACCCAAAGAGATCATCCAGTCCACCCCCCCTGCCAGAGCAGGACCAGACAATCCAGCTCAGGGCACACAGGAACACATCCAGACAGGCCTTGAAAGGCTCCAGAGAAGGAGACTCCACAACCTCTCTGGGCAGCCTGTGCCAGGGCTCTGGGACCCTTACAGTAAAGAAGTTCCCCTTGTGTTGAGCTGGAACCTCCTGTGCTGCAGCTTGCATCCACTGCTCCTTGTCCTGTCCCAGGCAGCAGTGAGCAGAGCCTGTCCCCCCACTACTGACCCCCAGTCCTCAGATATTTATAAACATTGATTAAATCCCCTCTTAGTCTTCTCTTCTCCAGACAAAGCAGCCTCAGGTCCCTCAGCCTCTCCTCACCAGGCAGTGCTCAGTCCCTTCAGCATCCTCATAGCCCTCTGCTGGACCTTCTCCAGCAGATCCCTGTCCCTCTTAAAATGGGGAGCCCAAAACTGTTGTTCATCCCATAGGAAAAAGGTCACTGTCAGCACCAGCATCAGCTAAACAGAAGTGCAAGTGGGGAGGAAACCATTCAACACAGAACCACATAATGGTTTGATTTGAAAATTACCTCCAAAGGTCATCCAGTCCAACCCCCTCTACAGTCAGCAGAGATCCTCCACTAGGGCAGGCTCCTCAGAGCCCTGTTGAGCCTAACCTTGAATATCTCCAAGGATGGGGTCTCAGCTACCTCCCTGGCAACCTGTTGCACTGTTGCACCACCCTCATGGTGCAGAACTTACTCCTGACATCCAATCTAAATCTGCTCTAATTTCAAACCATTACCCCTCCTCCTGTCACAGCAACATGAGGAAACTTAGAAGAATTGTGAACTGAAGAAATGTTTGCTGTGTGCATGGAAACACTTCAAAATCCATCTAACAAAGCATAAAAGGAAGAAATCAAATGGATTTAATAAAGCATGAAGGTTTTGAATGTGCTTCTTACAGCTCATGTTAAATAATCAATAAAGATCAGCAAGGGCTTGCAGTGCTCTCAACCAGGGAGCCTGTTGCAGGGATATGAGAGGAGGAAGGATCTTGGCTTCCTGCTGTGAAGCACCTTCATTAATAATTACAGCCTGGTGGTGAAACCTGAGTATATGTAGTTGAAACTTGAGAATTTCCTTGGACACAGCCTGTTGGAGGTACCTGGTAGGGCTGGAAATGCAGGCAAAGGTGAAAGCAAAATAGTTTGAACTCCAAGCTCGTGTAAATTGGCAGCAAAGCTGAAGTGAATTCACTGTTTCAGAGGCTGAGTGCCTTGTATAGCAAATGCTGACATCTTCCCATCATTTGGAGGCACAATTCCAGGGCACTCAGAAATATTCCAGGCATCCTGATGTTTTAACACTGCATCTTAATTTGAGTAGCATCATCTTCCCCCAGCCCTAGCAGCTACAAAAAAACCCTGTAGTTTTTTTGCTGAGTGGCAAAAAAAAACCCCAAAACACAAAGAAAGGTACTCTAGACCCTTTACCACCTTCATTGCCCTTCTCTGGGCAATTCCAGCACCTTAATACCTTTCTTGTAGTGAGGGCCTCAAAACTGAACCCAGTATTGAAGTGTGGCTTCAGCAGTGCTGAGTCCAGGGAGGTAATCCCTGCCTTGGGCTACTGACCACACCACATCATTTCTGACACAAGCCAGGATGCTGTTGGCCTTCTTGGCCACCTGAGCATGTCTTCAACAGACTTTTGATTAACACCCCTCAGGTCTTTCTCTGCTGGGCAGCTTTGCAGCCTCTTTCTCAAACCTGGGGCACTGCATGTCTAACCCAGGCTAGTGAAAATTGCTCATGGGACCCAAAATGTGATTTCATGTTAATGTGCCAAGGTTTGTCATTCCAACATGCCTGCATGTGAACAGCCATCTCATGTTGATGATCAGAGGGCTGGAGCTGCTCTGCTGTGAGGACAGCCTGAGAGAGTTGAGGGTGTTGAGTCTGGAGAAGGAGACCTTACTGTGGCCTTCGAGTATCTGAAGGGGCTACAAGAAAGCTGAGGTGTCAGGTAGTGATAGGACTTGGGGGGAATGGATCCAAGCTAGAGGAGGGGAGATTTAGTGTATACATTAGGAAGAAATTCTTCAGCATGAGGGTGCTGAGAGCCTGGCAGGGGTTGCCCAGGGAGGTGGTGGAAGCTTCATCCCTGGAGGTGTTTAAGGCCAGGCTGGATGAGGCTGTGGCCAGCCTGATCTAGTGTGAGGTGTCCCTGGGCATGGCAGGGGGAGAGGGACTGAATGATCCTTGTGGTCCCTTCCAATCCTGACAGTTCTGTGATGCTGCCATCCTTTGGGTGCCTGACAAATGCCCTTGCTGCTCTCCTTTGTGACACTTTCCTGTAGAGAAGCTTCTAAGCCAGTCTTGCATTTGCAAAGTTTAAGTAGAGAATTGCCTTAGAAACTTTATTAGCACAGACTGACTTTAATTGTTTTGCTGCCACAGAGGGTAGGCTGATTACAGATTACTGCACAGTGGGTTTGTTCTCAGCAATGAAACTTGTTTGGCTGTTTGGCCAGTCCCTTCAGACAGTCCCTTCAAACACTTAGCTCAGGAGTTTCATTTCACATAAAGCCTGGAGGCAATTTCTGTCCTGAAAAGAATTCACCAGTGGAAAAGTGATGAAAGGGGAAAGGAGGAAGGCAAAGCAGTGATCAGTGCTTTGGACATAGCTTGAGCCCACCAGACCTCAAGTGGGACACCTGAGTGTTCTACAGTGAACCTGACATTACTGTCAGGCTTAGCAGCAGTATGTCCTCTAACTGGGCTTAGATTGAGTCATTGGAAGCACTCAAGCTTCTTGGAAACCTTCCTTGGTGGGAGGGAGATGGAACTGTGTTTGCCTCATTAATCATAGTGAGTCATTCCTGTATGACATTGCTCCATGTATTCTTAAAATCCCAGTCTCAGAGCTGCTCTGCAGCCCTGTGATTACACCACTCATGATCTTTCAACTGAGTTCCCTTAATAGTTTTCTGAACTGTTTCTGAGAACTTCAGTTAATTGAAACCTGTTCTGGAGATGTGACTGTTCAGAGGCTCTGAATTCCTAAAACCTTTCCTTTCCTGCCTCTGAATTTTCTCCCTTTCCAAGATGAGACTTGCTGTGAGGTTTAGTACCTGCCTATGGAGTTCTGTGCCCTGCTGGTGTCCATCCCCAGCAGCTGTTGTTCACAGCAGACCTCATCTCTCCTGGTTCTTTGTGGTCTGGCAAATCTCCAGTCTGTTTTTCATAGAATCTTAGAATTGTTGAGGTTGAAAGGGACCTTGGAGCTCATCAAGTCCAACCACTTACCTAGGGCTCAGAATCCCATCACAGAATGGTTTAAGTTGAAAGGGACCTCAAGGATCAGCTAGTTCCAACCCCCTGCCATAGGCAGGGACACCTCCCTCTAGAACAGGTGAGAGAGCTCAGCAGAGCTGCAGCAGCTCTGCTGTGAGGACAGGCTGAGAGAGTTGGGGCTCTGCAGCCTGGAGAAGAGAAGGCTTCCAGGAGACCTTAGAGTAGCCTTCCAGTATCTGAAGAGGGCTACAGGAAGGCTGGGGAGGGACTATTGACAAGGGCTTGCAATGCCAGGACAAGGGGCAATGGGTTTGAAGTGGCAGAGGGGAGATTGAAAGTGGATGTTAGGAGGAAGTTGTTTGCAGTGAGGGTGGTGAGACACTGGCACAGGTTGCCCAGGGAGGTTGTGGAGCACAGAAGCACAGAATGTGATCATGTTGGATGATTCTGTGCTCCACAACCTCCCTGGAGGTGTTCAAGGCCAGGTTGGATGAGGCCTTGAGTGAGCTGTACTAGTGGGAGGTGTCCCTGCCTATGGCAGGGGGTTGGAACTGGCTGATCCTTGAGGTCCCTTCCAACCTTCCCATTCTGTGATTCTATTTTGAGTGCTTCTGGTAGTAATCAGAGGAAAAGAGTCAAAGTAATGATTATGCAAAATAAATGATTTGCTGTCAAAGCATGAAGGAATTTCCTTCCACTTGACAGTGTTTCTCATATTTATTTTTTTCCCCCCCTCTCTAAGGTTAGCAAAGCTTTATTGCTTGCATCTAACATGAGTGTAAGGAAGATAATTTCATAGAATCAGAGAATGGTAAGGTTGGAAGGGACCTCAAGGATCAAGCAGTTCCAACCCCCTGCCATAGGCAGGGACACCTCCCACTAGCACAGGTCACTCAAGACCTCCTCCAACCTGGCCTTGGACACCTCCAGGGAGGTTGTGAAGCACAGAAGCACCCAACGTGATCTTTGATCACGTTGGGTGCTTCTGTGCTCCACAACCTCCCTGGGCAACCTGTGCCAGTGCCTCACCACCCTCACTGCAAACAACTTCCTCCTGACATCCAGATTTAACATAACATAACATCCATAATTTCTAAAGTTAACAAAGCAACCCAAGCACTCAAACATCTTTTCTTGTTTCCTGCAGGTTATTCTTGTGCAGGTAAACCCAGGTGAAACATTTACCATTACAACTGAAGATGGACACATTCAGTGTATTCAAGGTAAAGGAAAAAAATTGAAATGCTGAACCCAAAACCTTTGGTTCTGCAGCTATCACAGGATTCCTACCAGCATTTGTTTCTGTGGTGTTAGTTAGATGTGAGTTTTTTGGTGTGTTCTGCAATGTAACAAACGAGGCTTTTCAGTCTGAACTTAAAGCCCAAGTGAGACAGTGCTGGGGAAGTGGCCACAGTGCCCTGCAGCTCTGCAGGCTTTGCTGCTTTACACCTGGCTGGCATCTCAGCTGGTTTTGTGATGATCCTTGACTGTCTTCTCAGATTCCTAACACATGAATGTACATGAGATCTAGTGCACACTACCCTAAATAACTTCACTGGGTGCTTTGGGACCTCTCTGTGCTGTCAGGCAGCAGCACTGGCAGCCTGCTGGTGTTGTGGGAAGCATTGCTACCCTCTGTGTGTAGCCTGCAAACTGCTTTGTTACCTTCTGGGTGAGTGACAGAATTTGACTGGGTAAATGACCAGCTCCAGCAGGTCAAAATACCTCCTGGATGTCAAGATGAATTTGAATCAGAGCTTCCATTTCTAGAATGTTTTTCACCATTTCAAATGTTCTTATGTAAAATGTGGACCTTTTATTGTCATCAAGTCCCAGAGAGGAATACTTTTCTCTCAGTTTGATGTGGAAAAAGGATACTTAGTCTCACTTAAAATGAAGAAGTTGCTAGACCAGCTGCCAGCATTGCTGTGGTGCCAATGTTGTCGCTGCAGGGTTTAAGCTCTGTCAGAAAATAAGAGTTAAAATTAATCTCTGCTGATTTTTGTACAGCTAATGAGCTCCTGTTGGGTGGATGTTGTGGTGGTTGGGCTGAATCTAACCTGTGCTTTTTGTAGAGTAAATGTACAGCCATACTTGCATTCAGCAGCACCACCTGAACTTCTGGGTGCTTCTTGGAGGTGATTACATTGTACTCATTGTGTATTTTGAGTGTGAAAATGAGTTATCCCCCACTAAAAAAAAACATTGCAAATTGCATAGGTGTGCTTGGTACGGTCACTGCTCTTTAAACTCCCATTCCTGCTGATTTCAGTTTCTCCCCCAACCTGATTTTCCTTACTGAGCTACTTTAAGCCTTGCTTCTAAACCTGCTTGTCTACAAGTAGTTCCACAACTAGAGCTGGATGCAGCTGCTGGCTTTTCAAGTCCCAAAGCAAGCCACCACCTTTGGAATATATGTGTCTTGAGCTTGTAAAAGCTTTGCTTGTTAAATAGTGGCACCTTGTTACTTCCCAGGTCCAGCACACGTTCCTATGATGTCACCAAATGGTTCTATGCCACCTATATTTGTGCCTCCTGGTTATGTATCTCAGGTAAACTTTCTTTTACTTCAGTTTGTTTGTGGGTTTGGCTTTTTTTTTTTTTAATGATTAGGCTACTGATGGTTTTGGCTTGGAAGCATTGCTTGTGTTTTCCTCATGGAACCCATCAACCATTTAACTTTATTGGAGGTGAAAATTGATCTGCTTTGGGGGATTTTTTTTTTTTAATTATTTTTTTTTTTAAGTAAGGTGGTGAGGCACTGGAACAGATTACCCAGAGGAGTTGTGGAGGCTCCAAGCCAGGCTGGATGAGGCCTTGAGCACCCTGGTCTGGGTGTCCCTGCCCATGGTGGACACCTCCTAGAGTTGCAGCTGGATGATCTTTAAGGTCCCTTCTAAGCCAGACCATTCTATGATTCAGCAAAACACTGCTCTTGCAGCAGAAGTGTGAGGAGTGTTAGTGCCTATGAAATGAGCAAGGCTCTGGGCTTCACTCCCAGCTTCACTTTTCCATCCTCACCCATTTTCCTCCCCCCACCCCAGGCTGCCAGGGGGGTTGTGGAGTCTCCTTCTCTGGAGATACTCAAAACCTCCCTGAAAGAGTTCTGTGGCCTGCTCCAGGTGATCTTGCTCTGGCAGGGGAGGGTGGGCTGGTGATCTTTTGAGGTCACTTCCAACCCCTGATGTTCTGTGATGAGTAGATCAGAGCTGTGTGTGGCATTGGAACTGTTGGCAGAGGTATTTGAAGTTCCCAGCTTGATTTGCTGTTTAGTGACTGCCTTTGCAAAGGGAAGTGATGAAAAACAGATGTTTAGACAGGACAGGTGAAGTCTCTCATTTCCTAGTGATGCTCAAAACCTGGAGTTTCCTAAGCAGACCTGAAAACCTTGTAACTGTTCTTGTGTTCTCCAGACAGTTGGGTTTTTGCATACAGCTGCCTCTGCATCTCATGCTTCTGCTATTCTAAGTAGATGCTTTCATGCAGCTCCTGAAGACAGAACCCCCAGAGAATTTATTGCATCAATATGAAGTGGAGTCTTGAGTGCAAAGAATAGCAAAGCACTGGCAGAGGCTGAGGTGTGCAAACAGCAAAATACCTTTGTTCTGTGTTTGCTGTCACATGAAACCAGGGAGCTCTGATTTGTTTTCTTTTCCTTTGGTCATTAGGACAGGGATAGACAAACCTTAAATCAGAGCTTGAGTTACTTCTGCTCTTCTTGTCAGCAGATGAGACTCTTAACTTTTTGTTCCCCAATCTGTCTGGAGGAGCCCAGAGTTGTTACTTTGGTTTCTGCCCAAGTGGAATGAATCAGAGAATAGAACCACAGGATAGTTTGGGTTGGAAGAGACCTTTGAAAGGCCCTTTGAAGTGATTCAGCAGTGCTTAATGGGCACATTAGCAACTTGAGGCTGTTGAACACTGTCAAAGTCTTCCTGCCTTAAGATCCTTCTACTCAGAACTGTGCCATGTCTTCTTGCTTACTATATACATAAAACAGAGCTAACAGAGGCAGAAAAAAGTCACAGTGAGCCTTGATTTGTGTGTGCTGCAGCCTGTGTTCCCATTCTGTGCACTGTGGTGTGGTTCAGGGGATGTCTTCAGGGCTGTTGGTGAATCAGAAGGCCTCCCACGTTGTTTCTAAACCAAAGTCTATTCAGTCTGAGCTTACTCTTAAGTGGTTTCTTGTAATTTTTTTCTTTCTATTTAAAGACAGTTCAGAATTGCTACTAATAGAGCTGACTGAGGGCCTCTAACAGCTGAACTTTGTCACAGCAGTTCCCCAGCAGACCCATTCTGTTTCCCTTCAGAACAGTAATTTCTCCTTAGTTTGCTCTGCCTTCAGCTGAGAAGCTTCTCAAGATGTACTTTGGGCTTCAGCAAGGTTTCAACATCCAGAAAACCATAAACTAGGAAATGCTGCAGTGATTCCCTGCAGCCAAACTAACTGCACTGGGAGGGAGGAGCTTGAAGAACCTTACAGAATAAAACACAGGCTCTGCTTTTCTGTAAGGGCTTTATCTTGAAATACCCCAACACATAAATTGGGTATGTGCTTAGCAACAAAGGGCTGCAGGGAGAGGTTGAAAATTTCTTAGAGATCAGCACAAGGGCTGTTGGAACAGGTCCAGAGGAGGCCACAGAAATGATCCAAGGGCAGGAGCACCTCTGCTATGAGGACAGGCTGAGAGAGTTGAGATTCTTCAGCCTGGAGAAGAGAAGGTTCCAGGGAGAACTAATTGCAGCCTTCTGGTACCTGAAAGGGGCTACAAGAAGGATGGAGAGAGGCTGTTTGCAAAGGCCTGCAGGGACAGGATGAGGGGTGTTGGTTTGAAATGAGAGAAAAGCAGATTGAGCTTGGATGTTAGGAACAAGTTCTGCACCATGAGGGTGGTGGAACACTGCAACAGGCTGCCCAGGGAGGTAGTTGAGGCCCCATTCTTGGAGATATTCAGGGTGAGGCTGGACAAGGCTCTGGGCAATCTGATCTAGTTGAGGATGCCCCTGCTGAGGGCAGAGAGGGTTGGACTGGATGAGCTTTGGAGATCTCTTCCAACCCAGAGCATTCTGTGATTCTGTGACTTGATGCTTGCAGAAGGAGCCTGGTTACTGCCAGTTTAGGACATGTCAGGTGTGTGCATGTGTGCATACATGTGCATGTGCTGTCTTGGCATCTTGCACCCTGGACTTCAGACACACAGACAGGTTCCTTGTCTGAATCCTCTTAGCCCATGGCAAACATGAGCTATTTTGACATTTGAGTTGAGTTGGATCAGAGTAGAAGACAGCAGAGTTGGCTGGAAGTGCTTTGTGCTTGCCATAGGCTAGGAAGGTGCACACAGACATCTAGCAGAGACCAGAGGGCATGCAGGGGCTTGTACAGGACAGCTGTCAGTCAGGACGTGGTGTGAAGGAACTCTTCCAGATTCACAGCAAAGAGACTGGGAATTGCAGCCTGAACAATTCACATTTCAAAGAGCATTTCACACCATTCAGAAATCACAGATTGCTCAGGGCTGTGCTGGGTGAGCCACCTCAGACTCCAGTTTCTTCAGTGACAGATGCGGAGTTTCCAGTGCAGTTCGTTAAACCTTGGCTCTCAGGTTGTGGTTCTGAGCTTAAGCACAGAGGTTCTTTTATTCAATAAGTAGTCTTTAACAAGTCTTTAACTTGTAACAATAGTTACAAGATTGTTACTGCTCTTAACTTTTTAATTTCTTCTGTTGCATGACAGGTGGTGGAAGAAAACGGAGTTCGGAAAGTGGTGGTACTGCCGCACTCGGCTGAATTCCATCCCTCTATGCACCCTCCTCCTCCTCCCCACGTGCCACATTACATGCATCATCACCATGCTTTGCTTCCCCACCCACCTCACCCAGTGTACCCTCCAGTTCCTGGGACAGGAGAGCTGCCACCACAGTTCATTCACCAGCATCCACCACCGCATGTGTTTCAAGAACAAGGTGAGAGGGAGGTGACGCTGAGATGCACAGGGTGGCCTCTCACTCAGGGCATCTGTCTGAGCCTGCTGGGGTCTGTCAGCAGCTCTTACACACCTTTCTGTGACTGTGCTGCTAGTTATTAGACTGCCTGAGCCTTAATGTCTGTCTGTGTGGTATCTTAGCTTGTGGCAAGCCTGCTCTGAAAGCACTCTGCCTGTGCAAGAATCACAGAACCACAGAATCACAGAATCAGGGTTGGAAGGGACCACAAGGATCAGCCAGTTCCAACCCCCCTGCCATGCCCAGGGACACCTCACACCAGATCAGGCTGGCCACAGCCTCATCCAACCTGGCCTTAAATATCTCCAGGGATGAGGCTTCCACCACCTCCCTGGGCAGCCCTTTCCAGGCTCTCACCACCCTCATGCTGAAGAGCTTCTTCCTAACATCCAGTCTGAATCTCCCCACCTCCAGCTTTGCTCCATTCCCCCCAGTCCTATCACTCCCTGACAGCCTAAAAAGTCCCTCCCCAGCTTTCTTGTAGCCCCTTTAAGATATTGCAAGGTCACAATAAGGTCACCTGGGAGCCTTCTCCTCTCCAGACTGAAGAGAATGATTGTGCAAAGTTCAGATCTGCTGTTCTAAAGGATTTAATGCAAACCCAGTAGCTTAGAGGTGCTTTAATACTGTGTTTTTCACAGTTCCTGTAAATGCCACACACTAATTGCTTCTACCTTGCTGTAAAATGGTGCTCTCCAAAACCACTCTGGACTATCACAATAGGTTTTCAAAAATATCATCACATGAAGTTTAATGGAAATGCCTTTAATTTGATTCATGAACTCAGAGAATGGTAAGGTTGGAAGGGACCTCAAGGATCAGCCAGTTCCAACCCCCTGCCACAGGCAGGGACACCTCCCACTAGCACAGGTCACTCAAGGCCTCATCCAACCTGGCCTTGAACACCTCCAGGGAGGGAGCAACCACAACCTCCCTGGGCAACCTGTGCCAGTGTCTCACCACCCTCACTGCAAACAACTTCCTTCTAACATCCAGTTTCAATCTCCCCTCTGCCAGTTCAAACCCATTGTCCCTTGTCCTGTCATTGCAAGCCCATGTCAATAGTCCCTCCCCAGCCTTCCTGTAGCCCCCTTCAGACACTGGAAGGCTACTCTAAGATCTCCTTGAAGCCTTCTCTTCTCCAGGCTGCAGAGCTCCAACTCTCTCAGCCTGTCCTCATAGCAGAGCTGCTGCAGCCCTCTGAGCATCCTTGTGGCCCATGGAATGGTTTAAGTTGGAAGGGACCTAAGAGGTCATCTAGTTCCAACCACTTTGCCATGGCCAGGGACACCTTCCACCAGAGAAGGTTGCTCAAGGCCTTGTCCAGCTTAACCTTGAACACCTCCAGGAGAGGAACATCTACAACCTCCCTGCACAACTGTTCTGGTGTCTCACCACCCTCACTGGAAAGAATTTCTTCCTAATCTCCAGTCTGAATCTGCCCTCCTCAAGCTACATTCTGCTCTTACCTGAGCTTTGTGCTCCTACACTGGTTTGAACCTGGTCTGTAGACTGCCAGTTAACTGTGCCATAGATGTGTCTTATAATGGGGGTGCATTAAGGCTGTGGCCAGCAGGTCAAGGGAGGTTCTTCTCCCTTTCTGCTCTACCCTAGTGAGGCATTGGAGTGCTGGGTCCAGTTCTGGGCTTCCCAGATCAAGAGAGACAGGGAACTACTGGATGGAGTCCAGAGGAAGATGCTGAGGAGATTGGAGCATCCCTCTGACAAGGAAAGACTGAGAGACCTGGGGCTGTTTAACCTGGAGAGAAGCAAACAGGAGATCATCTCAATGCTTATTAATATCTAAAGGGCAAGAAGCTGGGGCCAGACTCTTTTCAGTGGTGCCCAGCAACAGGAGAAAGATCACTGGGCACAAACTGGAACCCAGGAGATGAAGAGAAATGTCTTTGATGTGAGGGTGTCAGAGCCCTGGCCCAGGCTGCCCAGAGAGGTTGTGGAGTCTCCTTCTCTGGAGAGATAGGAGAGATACCAAACTTGCCTGGACTTTGTCATCCTGGGCAACCTACTGTGTGTGCTGCTGGAGCAGGAGAGTTGAATTAGATGATCTCCAGAGGTCCCTTCTAACTTCTGCTGTTCTGTGTGCTGCTGTGTTCCTGACCTCTTGCTCTGCTGCCCGGAGACCCCTGAATAGCTGCTGTGAAAACTCCTCAGTTTCCATGGGTTTTCAAGTTGTGTTTTTACTGTAGCTATTCAGATCTCAAATAGAGGTTTCAGCATTTCTCAGCTGTCAAAGAAGTATGCTGTGAGTAATGAAGCAAGCTGTGTTTTCCTTGCAGAACCTCGCTCTCATGGAAGGACAAACTTCATTCAGCGAGACGAAAGGAGTCTCAAAATGCAAGAACACCTGAAGAAAAGACTAAAAGACAGACAAGCCAGTGGTCACACTAACAACAAACTCCACAGTCCTCCATCTTCACCCCACAAAGTTGTGAATTCTTCCAATGCAACAATTCAGAATGGAAATGGAAAGGGACATCAAGGGGCAGGAGGACCACTAAAGCAGAAGCAGGTTGGAAAAACAAAGGGCAGTGCGGATGCAGAGGTGGGAGGTAGGTTGCCTTGAAATGGTAAACAAAAAAGTAAACCTAGGGTTGATTTGGGTGGTTTTGTAACAAGGTGCTGAAAGTTCATTGCCAAACAGTGTCTGAAATACCTGAATTTGGTCATGTGTTAGACTAGAGATAGCCAGAAATGCTTTTCGTGGTGTTTGGCTATTCCCCCTCTAGAAAGAGTGGTGGTGCAGGTTTGTTATTGGGAGATTGATCAGCTAAAATCTTTAGGATGGTTTAATTTCAGACTTCAGGGGTTTTTTAACTCCTCTGCCTGTGGGAACCCAACATTTGCCTTTTCAGCCAGGATCAATCAGTGTGAGGATGAGCTCAGTGAGGATGACTTGTGGGCACTTAAATGAAGGACTTGTGCTGTCATTCTTTGGGGTGCTTTTTGGGTAACTAAGAGTTCCTTCAAGCTTCCAAGCAACAGGAAGAGTTGAGCCAACTGTCTTTTCAGTTCTCATTTCAGTTGGATTCTTTGTTTTGCTCAAATGAATGTTTGAGCTTCAATAGTTTATGGCTCTTTACTTGCATGTACTGAAATACCTTCTGTACAGTATCTGTGTCCTTCCTCTTCACATGAATCCATGGCACTGAGAGGTTCTTGGCACAATTCTTTACATGCTTTGTGCATCTTCTAGTGGGTTTGGTGTGTGTCTTAAACTAAATGGTGTTAGGCTGCAAGGTCTAATCCTCACCTGCTGTTGCAAGAGCTGTTGGAGTGAGTCCAGAACAGGGCCACAAGGATGATCCAGGGGCTGGAGCAGCTCTGCTGTGAGGAGGGGCTGAGAGATCTGGGGGTGTTCAGCCTGGAGAAGAGAAGACTCAGGGGGAACCTCAGAGCTACCTGCCAGTACTTGAAGGGATCCTACAGGAAGGCTCCAGGGGGAGTTTTCGTGAGGGTGTCTGGAGACAGGACAAAGGAATGGTTTGAAGCTGAGGGAGAGCAGAGTTAGACTGGAGCTTAGGAAGAAGTTCTTCAGTATGAGGGTGGTGAGAATCTGGAATAGGTTGCCCAGGGAGGTTGTGGATACCTCCTGCCTGGGGGTGTTCAAGGTCAGCTTGGATGAGGCCTTGAGCAGCCAAGTTGAGAGGCAGCCCTGCCCGCGGTGGGAAGGTTGTAGCCAGGTGGGGTTGGGATTTTCTCCCAGGCAACCAGCAGCAGAATGAGGGGACACAGCCTCAAGCTGTGCCAGGGGAGGTCTAGGCTGGATGTTAGGAGGAAGTTCTTGCCAGAGAGAGTGATTGGCATTGGAATGGGCTGCCCAGGGAGGTGGTGGATGTCTGCTTCCTAGAACTTGCTCAAAACCAAGGTTGGATGAAGCCTTGAACAACCAAATCTAGTTGAGAGGTATCCTGCTGCAGCCTTCTTGTAACCCCCTCCAGGTACTGCAAGGTCACTATTAGGTCTCCTTGGAGCCTTCTCTTCTCCAGGCTGAACAACCCCAGCTCCCTCAGCCTGTCCTTGTAGCAGAGGTGCTCCAGGCCTCTTGGATCATTTTCATGGCCCTCTTTTGATCAGACTTCTTCCAGCTTAATGCCTACAGCAAGTGTTTTGCAATAGCAGTGTGAGGAAAGCACATGCAGCAGAGAGATAGGATCTTATTGTCATTTTTATGACACCTCTCAGTTTTGGAGGAATGTTTTTGTGTTGTCAAAGAAAACTCATTTATCCTCAGATGAGGAAAATATACCCTTTGTGCAGGATGTACTAAAAGGGTTTTTGTAAGGCTGTTAGTTTTGGACAGTTGGTGTTTCTCTCCCCTCACTCAGCCAAAACAAACAGGGGAAATGAACTTTGCACAATAAGTGCTATTGTTAAACCCCTTAATGAGGCAAACTCCATCTTGTGGTGGCATTTTTCTAACAGGCTGCTTTTCCTCTTGGGGCTTGGGGGTAATCTGGTTTGTATTTGGAATTTTCAGACTCTGACATAGAATCCAAGAAATGTGATATTCACTTGAGCATTGGCAAGCCAGTTGTAAGTATTCTCCTTAAAACATTCTTTTCTGTCCGTAGCCTTCCTGTAAAATCACATCTTGCTTATCCCCCTTTTATTTTTTAATTCCCTTTTAATGGTTTATTTTAATTTTTTTTTAATTTTTTTTTTTTTTTTTTTTTTTTAGATAGAGAAAATGTGGTTTAGTTGTCAAGAGGTTAGAGCTAGGAAAGAGCAGCCATGCTATGGAAACCCACTTGCTGTAAGAGTTTGACTCAGTGTCCCAGTCTGTAAGGCCAGAATAGGTTTGCTGCCTGTTGAGTGTGTCTGAGGCCTTCAGGAGTGCTAAAATAATGAAAGTCTGCCCACTCTTGGAACCATCCTCCCATCAGCAGAGAGCGTTTAAGAGCTTGGGGAATCAAACTGACCAAAAAAAACCATCTTTTTTTGTTGTTGTTGTTTTTTCATGTTGCATTTAGAAATTGGAGCAAATATTTGAGCACTTACAGACTTATTTAGGAAGTTGGAGTCTGATGATGTTAATTTAAACACCTCAAGGCTAAAACTGCCCTGAGATTCTTGATTTGGAGCACTCTTCTTTGCATTACCTACACAGTAAGCATGGGTTGTGTCCTTTGGCTTTCTAGCTGTTCTTTCTTCTGGTAGTAATTTTTCATGGCTGCTTCTGACATCTGTGCTGGGTGCTAGCAGAAGGATGTGCTGAGTTTATCAGATGGATTTAAGCAGCAAAAAAAGCTCAGACCAAAACCTTTTGGTCTTGAGCACTTCAAATCAGAGCCTCTGGTTGTCCTAGAGCTTAGTGGTTAAATATTAAGGTGGTGTGAGGGAATTGTGGTAGAACGGAGAGTTAGGCCTTGTGATTGCCTAAATATAGATCTGGTGTCAGTGTTCCAAGACTCCAAAGCTGAAAATGTGCTCCAATTGAGGGCTGTGAGCAGCACGGGTCTGAACAGAAACTGTCCCTTGGTACACTGAGCCCGTCTGTGCCCGAGGGAAATCCTTTGGCGCGGTACTTTAGCAATGAAAAGAGGAAATCATTTACATTCAAACAATGACTCAGTCATTTCCCACTACAAAGGTAAAGAGAATTCCTCCAGTGAGGAGCTTCACGGGCAAGCTAGGGACACCCTGTTATTGACTAATAAACCTTTTCTTTCAGAAAGCAAACTTACTTGCATTATTTATGCTTTTAATAGGTTTCTGATATACAAGCAAGATCAGCCGTTCTGTCCTGGAATCTCCCAGTTAGTTCACAGAATGGAGAGAGCCATAGTCATAGTCCAGCAGCATTTACATTTGAAGTAGCAATATCCAACAGTGGTAAAAATGGAAAATTTAAATCTGTCTATGTGTAAGTTTAGTTTCTTCCTTTAAGCACAATACCCATGTTTAAAAACATTAACCCATCGGCAATCTCTCCGTCAGGAGCTGCTTTGTTGACTTGCAGACCTACCTACCTACCTACCTGCCTGCCTGCCATGAAGTAAATGTTAAGTAATGGCACTAAGAGCCACGTGGACAATGGAAAACATGAAAATTAAATGTGCTCTACGTGGGTTTGCTTTTCAATGAGCTGTTGGCCTTGCAAGTCTAAGGAAGAGTTGTGACTCTGCTTTGTTTATTTTCGTTTTCGCAGTGGGGAAGAATTAACAATTACACTTCCTGATCTCAGACCAGCAACTGATTACCATGCCAGGTATGTCCATTCACCTCCCCCTCTGTTCTGCCCTGGTGAGGCTGCATCTGGAATATTGTGTCCAGCTCTGGGCTCCTCACTTCAAGAAGGACCTCAGGGAACTGCTTGAAAGAATGAGGACAGGCTGAGAGAGTTGGGGCTCTGCAGCCTGGAGAAGAGAAGGTTTCCAGGAGACCTGATAGTAGCCTTCCAGGATCTGAAGGGGGCTCCAGGAAGGCTGGGGAGGGACTATTGACAAGGTCTTGCAATGCCAGGACAAGGGGCAATGGGTTTGAACTGGCAGAGGGGAGATTGAAAGTGGATGTTAGGAGGAAGTTGTTTGCAGTGAGGGTGGTGAGACACTGGCACAGGTTGCCCAGGGAGGTTGTGGCTGCTCCCTCCCTGGAGGTGTTCAAGGCCAGGTTGGATGAGGCCTTGAGTGACCTGTGGTATTGGGAGGTGTCCCTGCCTATGGCAGGGGGTTGGAACTGGCTGATCCTTGAGGTCCCTTCCAACCTAATCCATTCTGTGATTTGGCAAGAATCAAGGATCACCTTGGGTGATTCTGTGCTCCCCAACCTCCCTGGGCAACGTGTGCCAGTGTCTCACCACCCTCACTGCAAACAACTTCCTCCTGACATCCACTTTCAATCTCCCCTCTGCCAGTTCAAACCCATTGCCTCTTGTCCTGGCATTACAAGACCTTGTCAATAGTCCCTCCCCAGCCTTCCTGTAGCCCCCTTCAGATCCTGGAAGGCTACTCTGAGCTCTCCTGGAAGCCTTCTCTTCTCCAGGCTGCAGAGCCCCAACTCTCTCAGCCTGTCCTCATAGGAGAGCTGCTCCATGCCTCTGAGCATCTTTGTGGCCTCCTCTGGACCCGCTCCAGCACTTAAACTCAACTTTTTGTTATTTCTCTAATGAAAAGACATGAAACAGCTTTCTTTGGGGATCAGTCAGCTGAAAGATGGTTTAGGCTGATCCTGTTGCTGGAACCACTGCTTGTGATGAATGCATTTCTAAAGCTGACAACTCCTTCCTTTAAATGTTCAGGTGCTAATGCAACAGCAACATCATTCACTGTGCTTTGTTCAGAGTTTCAGCAACCAGCAGTTCCATCAAGGAATCCATTTCAGAATTGGTGAGTTTCACTACAGAGAGTTGTGAGCCAGACTGCCCAGCTGCCCCCAAGCTGATTAACAGAACCAAGAACAGCCTCAGCTTGCAGTGGAAGGTAAGCATCTGCACTGCTCACGTGGGGTGTGTTTCAGTTAGCTGTGGTCAGTAATTTTGGATGTGCTTTAGCTGTTGCCTTTTCCCTTGCTCCCTTCAGACTGATAAATCCTGGTAGTTCCTCTTCCTTGCAGTGTTGATTCAGTTTCCTTTAAGGTGTGCTAGAGTTGGTAGCAGGTCTCACTAAGGATGAGCTGCTCAAATAGGAAAGTGCTTCTGACCTAGCAGCATAGGAAAGGATTGAACATTTATTTGTTTAGCATCAGAGAAGTTTGGGTTGGAAGGGACCTCCAATGGTCATCTAATCCAACCCTCCCTGCAGGGTTGCTCAAAGAATTGTTGAGCCTGACCTTGAATATCTGCAGGGATGGGGCCTCAGCCTGATCAGAAGTCTGTGCAGGAAGCAAACTACTACAACATTGCTATTAATTCAGAGCAGCAGTGTATAAAACCTTAAAGCTTTAATGATACTTTTTTACATCAATAGAATTACTCATGAGTGCTACATATTGGCTGTACTTTGATGGATTATATGGAAAGGTTTGGCTTGGAAGGAACCTCCAAAGGTCATCCAGTCCAATGCCCCTGCAGTCAGCAGGGACATCCTCCACTAGAGCAGGTTGCTCAGAGCCTTTTCAAGCCTGACCTTGAATATCTCCAAGGATGTAGCTTCAACCACCTCTCTGGGCAGCCTGTTCCAGTGTTGCACCACCCTGATGGTGCAGAACTTGTTCCTAACATCCAATCTAAATCTCCTCTGATTGCAATGACAGGACAAGAGGCAATGGGTTTGAACTGGCAGAGGGGAGATTTAGACTGGATGTTAGGAGGAAGTTCTTTCCAGTGAGGGTGGTGAGACACTGGCACAGGTTGCCCAGGGAGGTTGTGGCTGCTCCCTCCCTGGAGGTGTTCAAGGCCAGGTTGGAGGAGGCCTTGAGTGAGCTGTGCTAGTGGGAGGTGTCCCTGCCTATGGCAGGGGGTTGGAACTGGCTGATCCTTGAGGTCCCTTCCAACCTTACCATTCTGTGATTCTATGATTTCAAACCATTGTCTCTCATCCTGTCACTGCAGACCTTTGGAAACAGTCCCTCTGCAGCCTTCTTGTAGGCCCCATTCAGGCACTGGAAGGTATTTTATCCTGGATGATAAACAGATCTGACTTAACCTTATATATGAGGTTATTCTTATATCTAAATCTTACAGAACCTTGTGAGTTCTTTTAGCTGTTTTGATCCATTCAAAGTAAATTTCTTTGGCTAGTTCATAGCTTTTAATTTTTTTGAGCCTGACTTTTGAATCTATACAACAGCTGTGAAAATCTGTTGGCAGCTTGTTGTTGTTATGACTACACTTACACCTGGAAAACAGTTTATAGCTCAACAACTTTAATTAGCTAAAACTATTTGTGTGACCTGTGCTTAGAAAGTGGAGGAAGTTCCCAACTGATGTGTCATGACAAGCACAAAAGCTGCAGTGTCTGAACATGCAGTGCAGGGACACCAGGTAAAAAAGCTCTACACATTTAAGTTGTGTGATTATAAAACAAAATTCTTCCTAAACTCAGATTGTAAATAATCAGACTTAATGGAAGTAGTAGAGCAGCTGGGGAGCCATCAAGAATCACAGAATTAAGTGGGTTCATCTCTTTCCATCCCCCCCTTGACGTGGGCAGGGATGCCTTATGCTAGACCAGCTTGATCAAGGTCCCATCTGACCTGGCTTTGAACACTTCCAGTGTTGGAGTCTCCAGAAATTCCCTGTGCAGCCTGTGCCAGTCTCTCACTAAATGCCTCACTCCTGCTTCTTCCAGCTTCCCTAGAGGAGTGCTTCAGAATCCCAGAATTAAGCAGGTTGGAAAAGACCTCTGGGATCATCGAGTCCAACCTATCACCTAACCCTTCTCACTTACTAACCCAGGGCACTGAGTGCCTCATCCAGCCTCCTCTTAAACACCTCCAGGCATGGGGACTCCACCACCTCCCCAGGCAGTCCATTCTAAAACCAATCACTTCTTCCTAACATCCAGCCTGAACCTGCCCTGGCAACAGCTTGAGGCTGTGTCCTCTTATTCTGATCCTGGTTGCCTGGCAGAAGAGCCCAACCCCAGCTGGCTGCAACCTCCCTTCAGGTAGCTGTAGACAGCAATGAGGTCTGCCCTGAGCCTCCTCTTGTCGAGGCTGAAAGGAGAGGAAGGAAGAACTCAGCTCCTTAAGAGTACCTTCTGGTTCTCCCCTTTCTGACTCACCTCACTCAGTCCATGCACTCCGTGCCCACAGTAGTTCCCATCTATCTCAAAAGCCTTGGTGGAAGAAGAAAGCTCTTCTGTGAGCCTACCACAGGTTCCCTTCAGCTCTGTGCAAAATATTTCGGTTTCAGAGGCAGTTGGTGTTTGTTAACCAGTTGTTAAAGTTGGGGGGTTTGTTTGAATGTGCAGTAACCTTTTTTAAGAGCACTGCCCTTCGATTTTAACTCTTCTTGTTCTTTCTTTATTTTCAGTCCTCAAATGACAATGGTTCCAAAATAACCAATTTTCTTTTAGAGTGGGATGAGGTAAGACCTTTTCTAGTGTAAAAATAAAAGAAAACAATCATAATGACACCTGTAGACCAAGTATACTTAAAAATACTTTTTGCTTAGGTTCATCAGCTATTCTCAGTGCAACTTGTCCTGACAGTTTTAAAGAGACAAGTCACTTTAAAAGCTTGACTCAATCTCCTGGACATGCAGAAGTTAGAGTGAGACAATCCTGTCAGGTTCTCTGAGTGACAAGTTCCTTTGTCTGCTTCTTGTCATCCAGGGTGTCATTAATCCCCATACTCTGTTTAAATGAGTGAACATTTGGCTTCTCTTTTTGGTAGCTGGGAAAAGCAGCACTCAGCTTTGGAACCTTTTGTTTTCTCCTCCTGTTGTTAATTACTCTTCTGTCAAATCTACAGTGCTAAAACCCCAGGCAGATACCCCATATTTTGGTGCAGGTTGGGACCAAAAATGCTCAGAATTACTCTCATACTCAGTATGATGCTCATAGAATAGTGGGAGTTGGAAAGAACCTCTCTAGAGGTCTGAATGAAGAGTAGCAGGAGTTGGAAGGAACCTCTCTAGAGGTCTGAATGAAGAGTAGCAGGAGTTGGAAGGAACCTCTCTAGAGGTCTGCATGAAGGGTAGCAGGAGTTGGAAGGAACCTCTCTAGAGGTCTGAATGAAGAGTAGCAGGAGTTGGAAGGAACCTCTCTAGAGGTCTGAATGAAGAGTAGCAGGAGTTGGAAGGAACCTCTCTCGAGGACTGAATGATCCAGAGGTCATCTAGTCCAACTGCCCTGCTAAAGCAGGGTCACCCACAGCAGGTTCCCCAAGATGGCATTCAGGTGGGTTTGGAATCTCTCCACAGAAGGAGACTCCACAGCCTCTCTGGGCAGCCTGGATTGAGGCTTTGGCATCCTCAGAGGAAAGAGGTTTTTCTTCATGTTCAGGTGAAACTTGCAGTTTGCACCTGCTGTCCCTTGTCCTGTTGCTGGACACCACTAAAAAGAGTCTGTCCCCATCTTCTTGGCTCCTCCTGCCCTTTAGTTTTGGATGAGCATTGATTGATCAGATCCCCTCTCAGTCTGCTCTTCTCCAGGCTAAGCAGCCCCAGGGCTCTCAGCCTTTCCCTTCCACAGAGATGCTCCAGGCCCTTCAGCATCTTTGTAACCTCCACTGGACTCTCCCCAGTAATTCCCTGTCTCTCTTCATCTGGGGAGCCCAGAACTGTCAGATGTGGCCTCACTAGGACAGAGCAGGAGGGGAGGGAAATCTCCTTTGACCTGCTGGCCACCAGGAGACCATTGGCCTTCTTGGCCAGCAGAGCACATTGCTGGGTCATGGGGAACCTGTCCACCAGCACTCCCAGGCCCTCCTCCATGCAGCTGTTCTCCAGCAGGTCAACCCTCCTGTACCAGTGCAGGGAGTTATTCCTCCCCAGGTGCTGGAGCCTACACTTCTCCTTGTTGAACTTCATGAGGTTCCTCTTGGCTCAAGTGTCCAACCATTCCTTAGGCTTATTCATATTTGAATGACTGATGAAATCTAGGAAAATTAAGAGTGAGGAAGGCTTGATCTTAGGAGGGAGGATGCAGTCCCCATGTCAGAAACACTGAGGTTGTTCTCACTTTCTTCAAGGGCAAGAACAGACCCTTCAAAGAATGTTACTACGGACACCTGAAGCAGTACAAACTCACCAAGCTCTCTCCTTCTACCAAGTACTCACTCAGACTAGCTGCTAAAAATGATATTGGAATGAGGTAAGGAGCACAAGCACCCAGAGCAAGGGTTTTCCCCCTCAGCTCTGGCTTCTGCTGTTAACCTTTAACCACCTTTGCAGCGGGTTCAGCGAGACGGTGACGTACTACACGGCAGGAATTGTCCCACCAGCCCCCTCCCCCCCGGTGCTCATTGAAGCAGGAGTGACCTGGCTGTCATTGAAATGGAGCCCACCAAGTGGGGTGTCCACAGAGGACTCTCTCACTTACAGTTTAGACATGGAAGAAGAAGGTTCTGTAAGTGCTGGGGTTTGCTACCCGTGTGAAAGTCTGATGGGCAGCGGTGTTCAGAGGAAGAAATTCACCATTTTGCTGCCAAATGAAATGGTGCAAAATACTGTGAGGACAGGCTATGAGAGTTGGGGCTCTGCAGCCTGCAGAAGGCTTCCAGGAGACCTTGGAGGAGCCTTGCAGTATGTGAAAGGGATGGGGAGGGCTATTGACAAGGTCTTGTAATGAATGACAGGACGAGGAGGAATGGGTTTGAACTAGAAGGGAGGAGATTAAAACTGGACGTTGGTAAGTTCTTTCCAATGAGGATGGTGAGACACTGGCACAGGTTGCCCAGGGAGGTTATGGAGCACAGAATGTGATCTTTGATTACATTCTGTGATTTTGTGCTCCACAACCTCCCTGGAGGTGTTCAAGGCCAGGTTGAATGAGGCCTTGAGTGACCTGTTCTAGTGGGAGGTGTCCCTGCCTGTGGCGGGCAGGGTTGGAAGGGTCCTCAAAGCTTAGCCAACTCCATTCTGTGATTTGGCAAGAACTGCATTTATTTATTAAAACCCAAATTGGTGCAGCTCAAGCTAAAAACATTTGATCTGCTCTGATTTGGGGTTTATTGTGAGAAATGAGTGACCCTTTCTATTTTTTTCCCCCTTTCCCAGGGTTACGGTTTCCAGCCGCAGTACAACGGAGATGAGCTCTCGTGCACTTTAAGGAATCTGAGGAGGAGCACATCCTACAAGTTCAGGGTTTGTACTGCATTTTGCTTCTGATTTAATGACAGCTTGCTGCTTTTCTGCAGTTTCATAGAATTCTAGAATGGGAAGGTTGGAAGGGACCTCAAGGATCATCTAGTTCCAACCCCCTGCCATAGGCAGGGACACCTCTTACNGTGCTTATGTGCTCCACAACCTCCCTGGAGGTATTCAAGGCCAGGTTGGATGAATCCTTGAGTGACCTGTACTAGTGGGAGGTGTCCCTGCCTATGGCAGGGGGTTGGAACTGAATGATCCTTGAGGTCCCTTCCAACCTTACCATTCTATGATTCTATGTCCAACCTAAACCTTCCCTGGCACAACTTGAGGCCACTTCTTGTCCTATCACTTGTTCCTTGGGAGAAGAGACTGACCCCCACCTGGCTCCAGTCTCCTTCCAGGGAGATTGAGAAGGTTCCCCACCTAAAGAGGGAGGGTTCTGATAGTTTTTGGTGGAATCATAACCCAAAGCACACTTTCTGCACTACCTGCTTTTGTTTTCTGTTGTGATTCAGTTTTGTTTGTCACGGAAGAACTTTACAAATCAACAGGCTGTTACTTGTCATTAAATCAAGCACTTGTTGTCTACTGCATTTGTTCCTCCAACAGCTCTTTGCCTACAACAGTGAAGGAAAAAGCAGCCCTAGTGAGGTGGTAGAACACAGCACCAATCCTGACAAACCTGGAGCACCAAGTAAACCAGCTGTGAAGGGCAAGATCCACTCACACAGTGTGAAAGTTACCTGGGGTAGGTGGCCTGGTGTGCATGCTGAGTTTGAGTGCAGCTTTTGGTCACCCAGTAATACAGATTAAAAACCAGAGGTAAGCTCAGGCTGATTACTTGCCTCTGCAGATGCCATTATTGCAGGAGAAATCAGGAGTGCTACCAAAGCTTCCAGCCTGGCTTGTGGTAGGGCTGTGGTGCTGAAGCACTGCTTGTCCTTGTTCATCTTAGAGAAGCAGGCAGTGCTCTTAACTGCTGCAGTACCCTCCACATGTGTTGTGGACATGCTTACAGCATGGTGGGGCTTGGAAGGGACCTCTGGAGATCATCCAGTCCACCCCCTACACACACGAAAGCAGGGACACCCATGGTAGGTTGCCCAGGTCACATCCAGGTGGGTTTGGAACCTTTGGAGAGAAGAGGACTCCACAACCTCTCTGGGCTGCCTAGGCCAGGGCTTTTCACATCCTCACAGGAAAAGGTTTTTTTCCCCATTTCACATGAAACCACCTGGGTTTGTGACTTGTCCCTTGTCCTGTCACTGGGCACCAATGATCAGACTCTGGTCTCATCTTCTTGCCCCCCACTCTTTAGCTATCAGTCGATATTGAGAAGATCCCTCTGGGTCTGTTCATGTCCAGACTAAACAGCCTCAGGGCTCTCAGCCTTTCCTCATCACAGAGGTGCTCCAGGCCTCTCAGCACCTCTGTAGCCTTGCCCAGACTCACTCTGGTAGTTCCCTGTCTCTCTTGAACTGAACAGAATTCTCATACACTCTTGCACACTTGAGCAGTGGTACCTGAAGTAGGCAGTGTTTTCCTGGTGTGTCTTCTTCCTGCCACAATCACCATGATGGAAAGTGTGTTGTGAACATGGAAGTGCAGAGTTTGCTGGTTCTGGTGGAGAAGCTGAGTTTTCTACTTCAACATATTCTGTCATGATTTGCTATGTTCTCTGAAAAGTTGGTAAGAGAACACTGCCTGGGTTTGAAATCCTCTATCATTTACTCAAAGGTGTTGATTTCTTTCAGAACCACCCAAAGATAATGGAGGATCAGACATCACTAAGTACTTCTTGGAACTCTCAGACACATCAGTTGGTAAGACATCACATCACCTTCAAGCACTGACTCAGCTTGTACTGCTTCAGTGTCCTGATTCACTGCCCCTTGCTCCAGCCAATGCTCTTCTGTTTTCAAAGTCCATATTGTGCTTTAGGTGTTCTTTGCTTCACTGAAACTGGATTCTGTGGCTTGACTTTTTAATTCTTCTTCTTTGTTTCTTCTTCTTCAGATTATTCAATAAAAACCTTGACTACATTTATGAATCCTAATTGTATTAATGAAGCTTAATGAATGCTTGTGTGAGAAAACTTTTAGGGTTGATTCCTGCAAGTTTTGGGGTGTGAAGTCTTTTCTTTCTTCCCTCAGGAGGTAAATGGGAGCCTGTCTACAGTGGTTCCCAGAGAGAACATGTGTGTGATCACCTCAAACCTGGTACTTCCTACAGACTGAGAGTTTACTGTGTCAGTAAAGGTGGTGAAAGCCAGGTGAGAGAATCAGTTTGTTTCTGGACACCATTCCAGTGATGTTTTGTGTTCCCCCTCTAACCTACTGTGTCTTGCCTCCAGGCTTCTGATGTTACCACTGTTACCACATCAGCTGTTCCTCCTGGCCCATGTCATGCTCCATGCCTGCTGGGCAAAGCTAAGCCCAAGGAAATCACTTTGCAGTGGGGTAAGCTGAGCAAAATACTTTGCTGGTTTGGTTTAAGTTGGATATTAGAAGAAGCTTCCTCACTGAAAGGGTTCCCAAACACTGGAATGGGCTCCCCAGGGAGGTGGCTGAATCCCCATCCCTCACTGAGTTGCTGAGGGAGATGGTTTAGCCCCAGACTTGGTAGAGTTAGAGAATGCTCAGACTTTGATCTTAAAGGTCTTTTCCAAGCAAAGCAATCCTGTGATTCTGTGAAATGAAAAATCTCTAGAACTCTTGAGGGAAAGACTTAAAAGACATAGCTGTGGTGCATGACCTTAGATATTTGAGGGGGGTTGGTTAAGAGAAAAGCTTGCTAACCACCTCCACTGTGGTGATGCAAGTGCAACAATATGTTGAGCCTTGAGCATACATAAAGGTCTTGCAGTGAGAAAGCTTTTGGAGTGCCTCTTTACTGACATGCTTGGCAATTCAACTTCAACTCCCTTCTATTTCAGCAGAGGAGGTAATCAGCAAGTACTGAAGGTAGACTGAGGTTTGTGGAAAACAGGTGAAAAAAACTGTTGAAGGCCAAGTTAAAATAGTCTCTCAGTACCTGTGGGGCAAAAAGCAAGCTTGAAGTGTTTCTGCTCAGACACAGGGTAGAAGCCTGCATCCTTGACTTCCAGAATTCATCTGACACAACTTTTGGCTTGAGGAGGCTGATGAGAAACTGAAAGCAAAAGCATGTTGTGAAATTAATAGAGGAAAACCAAAACCCTTTTCTTTCCTAGGCCCACCTTCTGTAGATGGAGGCTCTGACATTACAGAGTACATCCTAGAGATGGCAAGCTCTGAGCAGGAGGAACGCAGGCAGGTGTACCAGGGTCCTGCAGCTGAACATCTGGTGAACAATCTGCTTCCAGGGAGGACATACTGCTTCTGGATACGAGCAGCCAATAAAGTTGGGGTAACCACTGTGCTCCTCAGAGCCGGTCTTTTCTGCAGGGGTGATGCTGTTTTCTTCAGTGGCTTCTGTCTCCTGATGTAGTTCTGGTGGAGGAGTGATGTTTCTTGCAGCATAATGAAGTAGAAGATTCATTAAGTTAGGGCTGAAGGAAGGTCTCTTCTGCCAGGCAACCAGCAACAGAATGAGGGGACACAGTCTCAAACTGTGCCAGGGGAGGTCTAGGATGGATGTTAGAGTCATAGAATGGTAAGGTTGGAAGGGACCTCAAGGATCAGCCAGTTCCAACCCCCTGCCATAGGCAGGGACACCTCCCACTAGCACAGCTCACTCAAGGCCTCCTCCAACCTGGCCTTGAACACCTCCAGGGAGGGAACAGCCACAACCTCCCTGGGCAACCTGTGCCAGTGTCTCACCACCCTCATGTTAGGAGGAAGTTGTTGCCAGAGAGAGTGATTGGCATTGGAATGGGCTGCCCAGGGAGGTGCTGGAGTCACTGTCCCTGGAGGTGTTGAAGCAGAGCCTGGATGGGGCACTTAGTGCCATGGTCTGGTTGATTGGCTAGGGCTGGGTGCTAGGTTGGACTGGATGAACTCTTCCAACCTGCTTGATTCTATGATTCTATGACTGAATGTCCCTGACCAAGGAGATGTTCATTGTGTAGCACATTTCTGTTGTTGCTTACTGGATTTCTGTCAGCACCAAAGGTCCCAAGTTAGTGCTGGACATTCTCTTGCTGCTTTCAGTCCTTTCTCTGACTGCAGTGGCAGCGTTTCTGGCTCTGAATAGCCACTGAAAAGTTTGTGCCTTAAGAAATTGCCTTCTGGTTTAGAATGGGTATAGACTCTGTGGCTTGTGGTGTGGGAATAGCATTGTGTAGAGAGAGGTGTGTTCAAATAATGCCAGGTTTGAACAAGGTTGGGATAAATGTTGGTTGCAGAAAAGCCTGTCTGAAACAGTACCCAGCTGCTCCTTCCTGACTAAAAGGAAGGAGTTCCAAAAGCATAGCAGTGGGAGGATTACAGATATCCTGTAGGCACAAGGCCAGTTTAGAAACTACCTGAAAGGAATTTTAAATGGGGCTGTGAAGCTAAGCACTGAAGTCTTCTATTTATTTCTCCATCAAGTTAAAAATGGCACTTGGTGCCATGGTCTAGTCTTGAGGTCTGTGGTAATGGGTTGGACTTGATGATCTTTGAGATCTCTTCTAAGCCTGGTGATACTGTGAGACTGTGTAAAATACTTTGTTTTCTTCAGCTTTTGTGCACCATGTTTTGCTCTGCTGCTGTGGCTGGATTCATGCAGTCATGTTCTCTTACAGTTTGGCCCCCACTCAGACAAAGCAGAGGTCTCAACTGCTCCAGGACCCCCTGATCAATGCTGTAAACCCCTGATAACTTGTAAAAGTGCAACTTGTGCTGTGGTTTCCTGGGAGGTAGGTGTTTGTGATGTTCAGTGATGCAGAGATCAATAGCTGGCTTTTGGAGCCATTAGAGAGATGTGTATGACACAGAGGAAATGGAAAGGGTAACCAGGTGGAGTAGGAGGAGAGTGTTTATCCCATTTCTTTATAGAGGTTGGTGAATTTCCACCTTAAAAAATGGGGTGACATTTAATAATGGTATGGTAACTACTATTGCACATAGTTTGTTCATCCAGATGGTGAGAGGTTGTGAGTCACTCAAAAGATCTGGTCTGAACTGTGCCACAGCCACCTGCCTAGCTAGAAACCTTTAACAAACTGAACCTCAAGTCAGCTGTGGTGGTGAAGACCTCAGGTTTCAACCCCAGTGCTTCCAGTGTCTCTGTTCAATGTAACAAGCTCACACTTGTGTGTGCAAGGGAGGAAAGAAAACACTTCCCTTCCCCCACAGAGCCCTGCGTGCAATGGTGCAGAGATCAGCGAATACAGAGTGGACTGGGGGCAGATGGAGGGATCCATGCACATCATTTACACCGGCCCCGGCCACACCTACGAAGTCAGAGGTCTCACACCTGCAACCACCTATTACTGCAGAGTCCAGGTAGGAAAGGCCTTTTGCTGCATGTTACTGAGCAAATGAACAAGTGCAGGCAGTGAGAAGAAAAACTTCAGCTAGGGAATAAAGTCCTGAACTGCCATCTCCTAATGGCCTCTAGCAGCAGCGATGCGGCCAGCAGGACCAGGGCAGAGATTGTCCCCTGGTATTTGGCTCCGGTGAGGCTGCACCTCAAATACTGGGTTCAGTTTTGGGCCTCTCACCCCAAAAAGGACATTGAGGTGCTGGAACAGGTCCAGAGAAGGGCAACAAAGCTGGCAAAGGGTCTGGGACACAACGAGCAACGGAGGGACTTGGGCTTGTTTAGCCTGGAGAAAAGGAGGCTCGGGGGAGATGTTCTCACTCTCCCTGAAAGGAGTTTGGAGCCAGGTGTGCATCGGTCTCTTCTCCCAGGCAACAAGTGGCAGGACAAGAGAAAATGGTCTCAAATTGCACCAGGGGAAGTTTAGGTTGGAAATGAGGAAAAATTTCTTAACTGGAAGAGTGGTAAAGCTTTGGAACAAGCTGCCCAGGGCAGTGGTGGAGTCTCTGTCCCTGGAGGGGTTTCAGAGGTCTGCAGGTGCGGTGCTGAGGAGCATGGTTTAGTGGTGACCTGGCAGTGCTGGGTTAACAGTTGGACTCAGCCTTGGAGGTCTTTTTCTACCTTAATGATTCTAATGCTGTATGGAAGATAATTGATGAAGACACTTTTCCTTCTGGCCAAGTCCCCTCCTTGACCACCTGTTCCTAGTAATGAAATGCAACACAGCTGTGGTGCTGCCTTGAATCCAGACACTTTGCCACACTTACCTTTTCCGTGGGACATTTCCCTTCCCTTCTAAATGGCTTTCGGTAACATGCAGAAGGCAGGGTGGTAGCTGTGTCCATCTGGTGAGGAAGATGCAGGTTTGGTGAGCAGTCCATGGTCTGTCTTTCAGGCTGTGAACTTGGCTGGAGCGGGGCTGTTCGGTGAGACCGGAGTGGTGACCACCCCTGCGGCAGTGCCCGCGGCAGTCTCAGTGCTGCAGCTGCTTGAGGAAGACCAAGTGGAGATTCCTTTTCCTTTATCAACATGCCTTGCAATTCAGTGGGAAGAACCAAGCTGTCATGGGTCAGAGATCACTGGCTACAATATAGAGTATGGGGAGAAGCAGCTTGTAGCTGTTGGAAGAAGTACCAGCCATGTTCTTGAGAATCTGCTGCCTGACACTCTTTACAGGTAAGAATCATTTCCTTCTGAGACTGCAGTTGTAGGATTCTCAATCAATAGCTTTGAAGGTGGTGTTTACATTTTTCATTCAGGGTATTGGCCTAACTCTCTGCAACTCAAAAATAAACCCAAAAACCCCAAGCAAACCCAAATTGTCATCTCCAGAATCAGACCATGGTGGTTTGGTGATGAGAGTTGAGATTTCTGTGTTAAGATGAATGTTCTGTCTCACAGCCAAAGCTTTATTTCAAAGTTTCTGGGTTTAGAATTTTCTCTTCTGAAGCAATGTGTACAGTGGGATGATCAACAGCTCAGCAGAAGAGAATCAGCATATGGACAAGAGTGGAGCAGCTGTTCCTGTAAGGTTCCTGCACCTAGATTGGGTCAATCCTAGATATCAGTACAGACTGGGAGGTAATGAAATCGAGAGCAGCCCTGCAGAAAAGGACTTCAGGGTGCTGCTGAATGAGAAGCTGTACATGAGTCAGCAACGGGCACTTGCAGCCCTGAAGGCAAGTGGCAGCCTGGGCTGCATCCAAAGCAGCATGACCAGAGGTGGAGAGAGGGGATCCTGCCCCTCTGTTCTGCTCTGGGGAGACCTCACCTGCAGGGCTGTGTGCAGCTCTGGAGCCCTCAACACTGGAAGGACATGGACCTGATGGAGCTGGTCCAGAGGAGGGCAATGAAAATGATCAAGGGACCTCTGCTATGAGGACAGCCTGGAGAAGAGAAGGCTCCAGGCAGACCTAACAGCAGCCTGCCAGTACCTGAAGGGGCTACAAGAAGGCTGCAGAGGGACTGTTTGCAAAGGCCTGCAGGGACAGGATGAGAGGCGACAGTCTGAAAGTAGAGGAGATTTAGGTTGGATGTTAGGAACAAGTTCTTTACCTTGAGGGTGGTGGAACACTGCCACAGGTTGCCCAGAGAGGTGTTTGAGGCCCCATTCCTGAAGATATTCAAGGTCAGGCTGGATAAGGCTGTAAGCAGCCTGCTCTAGTGGAGGATGTCCCTGCTGACTGCAGGGGAGTTGGACTGGATGACCTGTGGAGGCCCCTTCCAACCCAAACCATTCTATGCTTCTACTCCTCCTTTACTAAAGCATAGTTCATTATGAGTAGGAGACAAACCAAACCTCTCAGGTGGATGTTCAGGACTTGGGACATTTGTTCAGTGAGCAGAATTGTTCAGTGAACCTGAACAATGCTGAGAAACTCTGAAGCTTCATTATGTGGCAGACAATGTAATTGTGTTGCCTCATTTTGGAGTAGGTTACCTCTGCAGTAAATGTCTAACTGCATTTTAATTGCTCCATTGTTTGAAGTGTTTTAACTCTTGCTTTATTCCCTACTGTTCATTACCTGCCATTGCTGATGGCCAGGCCCAAACAGTGATGGTCAGTGGAGTTAAATCCAGCTGGCAGCTGGTCACAGGTGGGATTCCCCAGGCTAGGGCCTGTTCTCTTTTGTATCTTTATCAATGATGAGGGGATCAAGGGCACTCTCAATCAGTTTGCAGATGACACTAAGACAGGCAGGAGCATTGATCTGCTTGAGGGTAGGAAGGCTGAGGAGAGACCTTCTTGCTTTTCATAACTCCCTTGAAGGAGGTTGGAGTGAGTTGGGTCTTCTCTTCAATTAACAAGTGATAATGTGACAGAGAACAGCCTCAAGTTGTTGCAAGAGTGGTTTAGGTTGGGCATGAGGAGTAATTTCTTTCATGAAAGGGTTGTCAAGGCCTGGAAGGGGCTGCCCAAAGCAGTGGTGTGGTCACCATCCCTGGAGATACTTAAAGGCTGTGTGGACATGGTGCTGATGGACATGGTTTCATGGTGGTCTTGGTAGTGTTAAACCAGGTTACTGACTGGACTGGATGATCCTGGAGGTCTTTTAGGTCTTTTCCAACCTAAACAACTATGGTTTGGGGTTTTTTTTGTTGTTGTTGTGTTGTCTTTTGTTGTTGTTGGTTTTTTGGGGGGTTTTTTGTTGAGTGCATTAACCATGTAACTGCTCTTCTCCCACCTCTAGAATCAGAATACAGGCCACAAACAGCTTGGGAGCTGGGCCCTTCAGTCATTCCATTAAAGCCAAAACGAAACCACTACCTCCTGACCCTCCTCACCTTGAATGTGTGGTCTTCAGCTACCAGAGCCTTAAACTCAAATGGGGTGAAGGGCCAAACAGAGCTTTAATTACCAACCCTACACAATTCAACCTGCAGATGGAGGACAGGTTTGGCAGGTGAGATATTCAGAAGGCCATTGCTGCTTTACAATGAGTTTATAAGATGTTTTAATCATCCCCACTTCTCTTTACACTGGTGACTGATTTGACCATCACAAGGTTTGCCTCCTGGTTTGCATTTTTCCATCCCATCTTTCAAGCAGCAATGCTGTTGATAGCTGTTCCCCTTGTAATTACTAATTGCTGGTTAAATAGTCACAGCTTACTGTCTTCTGTGGCAGTTTCTTTGGGCTTTGGACATTTTAAATAGAGCCCAGTTTGCATGTAAGAAAGATGGGGTGGACAGCTGTCCTCTAACATGACATTCCAACTTACCTGGTATAAAAAGGATTCTTCCCTGGATTCAAATCAAGTTTGGCCTTGTAGTTTCCTTAGTAGCTGTGTCTGGATGTAGCTCGACAGGTTGAGTGAGTGCTCCATGAATGTAAGCTGAGACTTTCACCACTATGGGTGGGGTTTGCTGCTGATTTTGGGCACACCATGAACTGTCAGTGACAAAAAAAAACAGAGCTCAAACTGCACCTGGGTCACCAGGACCTATTGCCACTTCTTTGTGCTACAGTTAGGTATGAAAGCATTTGCCAGTGCTGACACACAGATCTGTGCCTGCTGAGTGATTCTGGGTGGTGTCTGAGAAATCTGTGACTGCTGATTGATTCTGGTTGGTGTCTGGCTAACAGATCTGTGACTGCTGAGTGATTCTGGTTGGTGTCTGACTGGCAGATCTGTGACTGCTGAGTGCTTCTGGTTGGTGTCTGGCTGACAGATCTGTGATTGCTGAGTGATTCTGGTTGGTGTCTGGCTGACAGATCTGTGATTGCTGAGTGATTCTGGTTGGTGTCTGACTGACAGATCTGTGACTGCTGAATGCGTCTGGTTGGTGTCTGGCTGACAGATCTGTGACTGCTGAGTGCTTCTGGTTGGTGTCTGGCTGACAGATCTGTGATTGCTGAGTGATTCTGGTTGGTGTCTGGCTGACAGATCTGTGACTGCTGAGTGATTCTGGTTGGTGTCTGACTGACAGATCTGTGACTGCTGAGTGGTGGTACTTGTCTGACTGACAGATCTGTCACTACTGACTGATTCTGGTTGGTGTCTGAGTGACAGATCTGTGACTGCTGTGTGATTCTACTTTGACTGACAGATCTGACTCCCCACCTGGAGTACTGTGTGCAGTTCTGGAGCCCTCAGCACAGGAAGGACATGGAAGTGTTGGAGCGGGTCCAGAGGAGGNGTGCTTCTGGTTGGTGTCTGACTGACAGATCTGTGACTGCTGAGTGCTTCTGGTTGGTGTCTGACTGACAGATCTGTGACTGCTGAGTGCTTCTGGTTGGTGTCTGACTGACAGATCTGTGACTGCTGAGTGCTTCTGGTTGGTGTCTGACTGACAGATCTGTGACTGCTGAGTGCTTCTGGTTGGTGTCTGACTGACAGATCTGTGACTGCTGAGTGCTTCTGGTTGGTGTCTGACTGACAGATCTGTGACTGCTGAGTGCTTCTGGTTGGTGTCTGACTGACAGATCTGTGACTGCTGAGTGCTTCTGGTTGGTGTCTGACTGACAGATCTGTGACTGCTGAGTGCTTCTGGTTGGTGTCTGACTGACAGATCTGTGACTGCTGAGTGCTTCTGGTTGGTGTCTGACTGACAGATCTGTGACTGCTGAGTGCTTCTGGTTGGTGTCTGACTGACAGATCTGTGACTGCTGAGTGATTCTGGTTGGTGTCTGACTGACAGATCTGTGACTGCTGAGTGATTCTGGTCTGTGTCATGTCTGCTTTCCTTGCAGGTTTGTTACAGTCTATAATGGCCCCTGTCACACATACAAGGTTCAGCGCCTCAGTGAATCCAGCACCTACTATTTTAGAATCCAGGCCTACAACGATGCTGGAGAGGGAGCATTTTCTGAAGTTTATGCTTTCACTACAACCAAGTCTCCACCTGCATCTCTTAAAGGTGAGCTTCTACCACACTAGAAATGTCTGTAAGCCCAACAGGTTGCTAATGAGCCTGCAGTGTGCTCTGGCAGCCCAGAAGGCCAAGGGTGTTTTGGAGTGTGGTTGGCAGGTAAAGGGAGATTGTGCTCTGCTCTGCTCTGCTCTGCTCTGCTGAGGCCACATCTGGAGTATTGGGTCCAGTTCTGGGCTCCCCAGTTCAAGGGAGACAAAAGTACTGGAGAGGGTCCAGGAGAGGCCACAAAGATGCTGAGGAGACTGAAGCATCTGTGTGATGACAAAAGGCTGAGAACCTTGGGGCTTTTTAGCCTGGAGAATAGCAATCAGGGGCAGGAAGGGGGTGGATCTGATCAATGCTGAGCAAGAGCTGAAGGGTTGTGGGCAAGCAGATGGGGCCAGACTCTTTCCACTGGTGCCCAGTGACAGGGCAAGGGGCAGCAGGCACAAACTGAAACCCATCTGACCATGAAAACAAGAGCATCTGTAGGCACCACTGTTCTCTTTCTAAAATCACTTCTTTTTTTCCCCAGCACCCAAAGCAACTCAGCTGGAAGAAAACACTTACGAAATCACATGGGAACCTCTACAGCCCATGAAAGGAGATTCCATTGTTTACATCCTTCAGCTTGCTGCTGGGAGAGAGTTTGATCAGGTACCTTCTGCTCAACATCAGCAACTTGAGCAGTTTTAACTTGGAAACATTACTGCAAAAAAAGATACCTGTGTTTGAAGGCTGAGGTTGTGTTTGATGCTCAGGGCAAGGATGTTTTTCATTTGGGCAAGGGACTCAATTTACAGTCCTGACTCCCAGGGTGCTCCATTTAGTTCCTCTCTGTCAGGCTTTAAGCTGATGATGGCTGAGAACAGCTTTCACTTGAGGTTTCTGCTGCTCCTTCTCTTCACAGCAGTGAAAAGTGCCCCAGATTGAAGCTCATGAAGCTTCATTTCCCTGTTGGCCCTTTGCTTGTGCTTGACTGTGAAGACAGGCATGGGAGTCACTGGGAGAGCTGCTTATCTGGAAGTGAGTTAAACCCATTTTATCCTGTTCTCCCAGCATGTCCCAGGGCTTTTTTGATTATTAAACCTTACGGTCTTTTGTTAGTCACATTTACAACATTGTGGGACAACAGTTGTGCAGAATGAGATTTCTGTTTTGTTCAGAGCTTCACAGTCCACGTCTGTCACGTGTGGGGCACTGCAGGAAGCTTTGAATCATCCATAAGAAAAATGACCCAGGAATTCTTCAAAAATAAAAACTGAACCTCATGGAATCATAGAATGGTCTGGGCTGGAAGGGGCCTCCAAAGGTCATCTACAGGCTGGGTGGTGAATGGCTGGAGAGCAACCCTGAGGAAAAGGACCTTGGAGTCTGGGTTGATGAAAAGCTCAACATGAG
>VWZE01002146.1:433248-445056 GCA_013396675.1 Eubucco bourcierii | reverse complement strand
AAAGAGGAAAAAAAAAAAAAAGAGAAAAAAAAATATATGTTTGAATGTATTGTTCTACTTGTAGCAGAACTTTAAGTTAATCATTTCTGATATGATAGAAATCTCTCCCTCCAACGCTGGAAAGAGTTTTATACAGATATTAGTCTTTAGTTTGCAGAAGAGTTTACAATCTCTCTTGATTTTTTTTTTTTTCTCCTCCTCTTCATAGCCTCCTTTTAGCAAATCAAGACTGCCTGCAGCAAACCTCTGTGGCCAAAGGGTTAACTTCTCTAAGTCTCAGAAGGGAGTTTGTTGAGGTTTCTTTGGCAATAACACTTCTGATTTTAAATTAGGGTTGCAGAGTAACTATTAACGAGTCACAGCTCCTGAAAAGCAAAAAGGAAGTTCCTCCTTTTGTGTGATTGCCACAAAGCTCTTGTCCCCAGACAACATCCGGGTGAGCAGTGCAGACCTTACCATCAGCTGTTACCATTCCACAACCATGTACCCTCGTGGCATTAATTCATGTAGTAGGTATCTTCAGTTTTCTTGTATTGTTAATTTTTGAGGTATCTCAAACTTATGTTAAAGCTGCCATGCATTGTATTACTAAATTGTAACTATCAAATAGATAATATATTTAATACAGCCAATAAATAATACAAATGTATTCAGATTTGGCCCCCGGGGTGGTTTTTGGGGGGGGGGGGGGGGGGGGGGGGTTTNGGGGGGGTTGTGGATTTTAAGCTTAACTTGGCGGCAGTCACAGTATCCTTGCATGGTGAGGGTTGGAAGTGGCCTCAGGAGATCATCCAGTCCAACTCCCATGCTAAAGCAGGGCACCCACAGAAACCTGCCCACAGGGTTGCTGTGTCTTGGTAGGTTTGGAATCTCCCCAGAGCAAGACAACCTCTCTGGGCAGCCTGGTCCAAAACAAAAAATTTGCCTCCTTGTTCAGAGGGAACCTCCTGGATTCCACTCTGTGCCCATTGCCCTTTGTCCTGTCACTGGGCACTACTGACAAGCCTCTGGCCCCATCAGCTTGCCCCCATTTAGATATTGATCAGCATTGAGCAGATTTCCACTCGGTCTTTCCTGGTCAGGTAGATGATTCAGTCTGCTTATGCTTGTAGCCTCCACTGGACTCTCTCCGGGAGTTCCCTGTCTCTCTTGAACTGGACCCAGTACTCCAGTACTCACTGGGACAGAGTATAGGATTTCCCTTGAGCTGCTGGCCACACTCTTCTTAATGCACCCCAAGAGACCTTTGGCCTTCTTGGCCATGAGGGCACATTGTCATGTTGAGGGACTCCCAGGTCCTTCTCCACAGAGCTGCTTTCCGTTTGCCATGTGTGTGTAATTTAAGGCTGGTTCAGTTGGAAAAGGTCTTTTAAGATCATCCAGCTCCAATCATTCTCTAACTCCATGGTGCTGCTGCACTGGGAGGCCCCTGGCATGCCCAGGCTCTTTGGCACACAGAAGTTTGAGGAAATTGTCTGGAGCCACTTGGCTTTGTGCAGCCATTCCCCACGCTGCTGTCATCCATCTGCCACCTACACAGGGGTAATGATGCTGCACGCAGCATTCAGCTCCTTTCTCCTTACTCTGCAAAATCTTCCTGCAGCTACCAGCAGGGCAGAACAGTTCATCCATAGTGGAAATTTAATTAGCCCAGTTGGGGCCAGTTACTTCATTTTCCATTCTTCTGTGTTTCCTTCGGGCCTTTCCCACCTGAGCTCCTCCCCAGCTAAGTGTGAAATTTCTCCTGAGGGTGCTTTAATGACACATAGGCCAGGAAAGCCTTTATTTGGCCATCAGTCTTCCAAATGAGACAGGCTGACACTCAGCCCTGATTTACTTCAGAAAGGATCAGAGATGACGAGCTGGAAAATGTCAGGGTGGAGGAGGTGAGGGGAGAAGGGGCCAGCACGAGGGAAGACACCAGGGAAGGCTCTGGGATGCTGGAGGTGAACTCACAGCTGGAGAGAGCAAGGACATGGCACTGGAGGGGCTGCCACAGCAGGATGTGTCCAGCCAGTCCTCGGAACTGGAGTGCTGGCAGAAGCGAGCAGCGTCCCTGCTACAAAAGAAACCTCCTCCCTTCCCCTCGGAGCTCTGCTCTTCCCACTTGTCCTTGTCAGGAGGACTCGGAAGGACTGTTCAGACGCCAGCGTTTTGTAGCGCCAACAACTCGTGTGGGACTTGGGCACCAAAGAACAGTGCTGAGCACAGTCCCTGCACTGTGTGGAGACTTCTGCTATTTCCAGGTGGTGGAAGTGCTGCCTGAGGAGGGTTTCTGAGAGATTCAGGCACCTGAACACCTCAAAAAAGAAAAAAAAAAAAAAACACAACTCAAAAGCAGTCCATATGCCAAGGCTTTGCTGCACTTCCCACAGCTCAGTAGAAGCTCTAAGCAGCAGCTTTGATGCTCAGCTGTGGCCCCCGAGCAGGGCTGAGCCCTGGCAGCACACGCTCGCAGGGGCGGACAGGCGTGCGGCAATGCTCCCTGGTTCTCCGAGCACATCCCTCCCAGCTGAGGGACAGCTGCCTTTGATGAAGGTCCCCGTTTTGGCAGTGGGAGATGGACTCGTCGGTGCTCAGTTGGCCACGCCGTGACCCAGTTTCCTGTTTTCCAGCGGTGAAAGAAGTCCCAGTGTCTGTCTGGGCAGAGATGAAGGGCGACTGCTCTTTCGTTGGTGGAGCCCGCAGCCGGCTGAACGCAGGCATTCACAGCACGGCCGTGCCTGGCGGGGGACCTTCCACGGCCAGGCAGAACCGCTCGGGCTCAGCTGCCCACACTGAAGGCATTCGTAGCCTCGGGGACAAATGTTTCTCCTGTGGAACTGGCTCTGCGTGTCTTCTCACCGCCGGTTTCCAGGCAGAAACGCTGCAAATAGCATTAGCGGTGCTCAGTCTCCAAGTGGAAAGTGCCCCTAGCATGGGGGTGGAAGAGTCTTTGCCTGCTTTTGGGGTTAAACGCAGAGCCCTTTGGCCATTTGGAACATCTTTCCTTTTTACTGCACTAGAAATAAACAGCAGTGACAAGAACCAGCCAAGTTTCAGCCTGGCCCCCAGCCTGCCTCCAGCCCACGGTGGAAGAGCTCCCCTCCCCCTCTTCCCTATCTATAACAAGGGGAAAAGGGAAGAAAAAAAAAAAAAAGAAAAGAAAAAAAGCTGGGTTTTGTTTGTTGTCTAAGGTCAGTGTCTGGAATTCATCCTCCATTCCCTCCCCGCAGGATGTTTTTGTGTAACATCCTCTGACTCATGAAAGTCAAATGACTTGGCCGATAACGCCGCAGCGCTTCCAGCCAGAGAGCATCCCAGCCACCCGCACCGTGCCCGGCATGGCTTTGCCAGCTCCTCCAGCCCCTGCTCTAGCTGTGGGGCTGCCTCTGCCCCTGTCAGCGCCCAGCCTGGCACCTCCCATCACCAGCAAGCCCACAGCCTGTTGGGCAGGCTGCCAGCCACCATCTCAGTCCATCTATAGAGGGGCCAAGATGGGTTTGAAAGAGGCAGCTACGTTCAGGTGGCCTTTGGGTTGTTTAACATCATCCTTGGGGTAGATGAGGAGCAGAGATAATCAGAGAACCATAGTGTGGTTTGGGTTGGAAAGGACCTCCAAAGGTCATCCAGTCCGACCCTCCCACAGTCAGCAGGGACATCCTCCACTAGAGCAGGTTGCTCAGAGCTCTGTCCAGTCCCACTCTGAGGATCTCCAGGGACGGGGCCTCAACCACCTCCCCAGGCAGCCCACTCCAGTGTTCAGGCACCCCCATGGCAAACAACTTGTTCCCGACATGCAGTCCAAATAGTTTCTGGTGACATTGTAACACCTTTCAGGGAACGGAAACTTGGCCAACAGTGTCTGTTCCAAGGTCTCATGTTACCAATCACATACGAGAACACCTTTCTGGCATGGGTAGAATCAGCTCTACCAAACTCCATTCTTGACAGGATCAAGCCAAAACTGAGACACAGAGGGACACAGAGTCTTGCTGCTGTTGCTGCTGCTGCAGTGTTTTGCAGGCATGAATCAGAGGGCTCACAAGTTAACAGCTGTTTATTTCTTCTTTCTCTTGAAGGAAGTTGGCTTCTCTCCCCTGTTGTATCAGCTGGCCTAGCGTGGCTCTCGCATCCTCCTCCAGCCTTTGCTTCGCTTGGACCAGCAGGGCTAATGACAACATTATTGCAGCATCTTCTGCTGTGCTGCTAATCCCCTGCTTGACAAAATCACAAGAAAACAATTTTTTTTGGTGTGTGTGTTCTGGTTTTGCCTCAGAAAGTGAGAGAAAAACTTGTGACGAGACTCGCATGGAATGTGTGTAGGGCTCATTGGGCTGCTAGAAAAACAAGCTCAGAGAGTCCTGCTGCTGCCAGTCCTCTCAGCTTGCTTTAATCCAGGGAATGCTGGCAACTTGCAAAGCGGTAATGGAGTAACCCTACCCCTCTGCTGCATCACTGCACAAACACCTGGTGCTGGACTGTTCCCTGAACCCCTAGGACTGGCTCTGTGCTCTCGTGTATGACCTCCTCTCCACAAATATTTTTCAGAAGAAGAATTTCTGCCTTTTTTTTTTTTTTTTAATCACAAAAAGCAGGATTAAAGCCCTAACCCAGTGCCAGTCTGACCTAGGGAGGGAGCTCAGGGCTTCACTGCACAGACCACAGACTGTTCAGTGGAGGAGAACCTGGCTGGGTGGTTGCATCCAGCACCAGCCATTGCTTTGGAGTTGGAACTAGATGATCTTTGAGGTCCTTTCAACTCTCTCAGCCTGTCCTCGTAGCAGAGTGGTTCCAGACCTCACATAATTTCTGTGGCCTCCTCTGGACCTGCTCTAACAAGTTCATAGAGCAGGACCCAGCACTGCAGGTGAGGTCTCAGCAGAGCAGAGAGGCAGAATCCCCTCTCTTGACCTGCTGCCCACACTGCTGGGGATGCAGCTCAGGATGTGGTTGGCTTCTGGGCACCTTGCCAGCTTTTCACCCACTGGTAGCTCCAAGTCTTTCTCCACAGGGCTGCTTTCCATCCAACCTAAACCATTCTATGATTACTTATGTCCACGTGGAGGCCAGTGACCAGGGGTGCATAGCAGGAGGTGACACTGAGACCACTGCTGTTTAATGTTGTCGTCAATGACACAGTGAGATTGAGTGGTGCACCCTCAGCAAGTTTGCAGGTGACACCAAGCTGAGTGGTACAGTTGACACTTGCAAAGGATCCATCCAAAAGGACCTGGACAAACTTTGAGAAGTGGATCCATGTGAATGTCACGAGGCTCAAGAAGGCCAAATGCAAGGTCCTGCACCTGGCTCAGGACAAGCCCCAGTATCAGCACAGACTGGCAGCTGAAGGGATGGAGAGCAGCCCTGTGGAGGGTTTGTTTGCTTTGGCACAGAGCTGGGGATCAGCGACATCTGCGTTGTAAAAGCTGCTGCCAGGATGGTGCTTCTGTCCCTTGGCTCTGCCGCCGCCACGGCCCGGGCCAGGCCGCGCCTCCATGGTAACAGGCCCCTCGCGGCCGCCGTAGCCGCGCCGGGCTTCCTTGATCACGCGACCGGAAGCGGCGCCTGCGGCGAGCGGAAGCGATGGAGCCGGCGAAGATGGCGTCTCCCAAGAGCGCGCCCAAAGATGCGCAGGTACGGTGGGGGCTAGCCAACCCCGGGAAGGGTCGGATCGGGTCAAAGTAGTGGGGCTGAGCGGTGCTCTCTGCCCCGCAGGTGATGGCGCAGATCCTGAAGGACATGGGCATCACCGAATACGAGCCGCGTGTCATCAATCAGATGCTGGAGTTCGCCTACAGTAAGGGGGGCCTGGGGTGCTGAACTTGCGGAGGGGCGTGCGTAGGGGAACGCCACGGGGAGGAGGGAAATGCTGTCTGACCTTGGAGGAGGGGTTCTCTTGATTCACCCCAGAATCCGAGCGTGGTGGGGTTGGGAAGGGACCTCTGGAGATCGTCTGGTCCGACTCCTCTACCAAAGCAAGTTCACCCAAAGCAGGTTGCCCGCGATTGTGTCCAGGCGGGTTTGAAATCTCTCTAGAGAAGGAGACTCCGTTACCTGCCTGGGCAGCCTGCTCCAGGGCTCCAGCACTCTCATAGCACAGAAGTTTTTTCTCCTTGTGTTAAAATAGAACCTCCTGAGTTCCAGTCTGTGCCCATCGCCCCTTATGTTGTCATTGGGTGCCACTGAAAAGAGTCTGGTCCTATCCTCTCGCCCCTCACCCGTTAGGTCTTGCTGAGCGTTGATCAGATCCCCTCTCAGTCTGCTCTTCTCCAAGCTAAACAGTCTCAGGCCTCTCAGTCTTTACTTGTGACAGAGATGCTCCAGGCCCCTCAACACTTTTGTAGCCTTCCCTGGACCCTCTCTAGTGGTTCCCTGTCTCTCTTGGACTGGGAAGCCCAGAACTGCACCTGGTACTCCAGCTGTGGCCTCACTAGGGCAGAGTAGATGGAGAGGAGACCCTCCCTTGGGCTGCTGGCTACACTCTTAATGTGCCCCAGAGAACCATTGGCTTTCTTGGCTACGAGGGCATGTTGGTGGCTGTGGGGGAAGGGCTTTGTGGTGACAGGTTTTCTGAGGGCCTGGAAGGGATGGTTTTGTTTTGTTTAATGCAGCCTTAGTGAGAGATTGTTCTTGCCAAGGGTATGTGACCACTATACTGGAGGATGCCAAAATTTACTCCAGCCACGCCAAGAAGTCCAGCGTCGACGCCGATGACGTCAGGCTGGCCATCCAGTGCCGAACAGACCAGTCCTTCACCTCTCCCCCTCCCAGGGATGTGAGTAAAGCTCTGGTGGTTGTAGCACCACTTGGTAAAGGGCAGAGGTGAGGGTGTAACTGTGTGTCTCCAGTTCTTGTTAGATATTGCAAGGCAGAAAAACCAAACGCCGCTGCCGCTCATAAAGCCTTACTCTGGACCCAGGCTTCCTCCGGACAGATACTGCCTGACAGCTCCCAACTACAGGCTCAAGTCCTTACAGAAGAAGGTAGGGGATGAGACACCCAACAGCAATGCTGCTTCTCAGTACTGTTGTTGGAATCAGGGGGTTGCACACCTCTGAAGGATGCATGTGGGTGAATAACGGACCTGTGTGTGTGGCAAAAGAGCATTTGGAGCTCTCTCAGGGGTCTTTATCATAGAATCATAGAATGGTAAGGTTGGAAGGGACCTCAAGGATCATCTAGTTCCAACCCCCTGCCATAGGCAGGGACACCTCCCACTAGCACAGCTCACTCAAGGCCTCCTCCAGCCTGGCCTTGAACACCTCCAGGGAGGGAGCAGCCACAACCTCCCTGGGCAACCTGTGCCAGTGTCTCACCACCCTCACTGGAAAGAACTTCCTCCTAACATCCACTTTCAATCTCCCCTCTGCCAGTTCAAACCCATTCCCCTTGTCCTGTCATTCCAAGCCCTTGTCAATAGTCCCTCCCCTGCCTTCCTGTAGGCCCCTTCAGATCCCGGAAGGCTACTCTAAGGTCTCCTGGCAGCCTTCTCTTCTCCAGGCTGAAGAGCCCCAGCAGTTACAGAGTGTTCCCACTGCTAGTTAGTTGGAGCTGCAAAGTATATTAGAAAAGGCATCTGTGAACTTTTTTGTGTTGAACTAAAATTTTCAGGTTGAATATCAGCTTGTAAAAGGCAGAAGTAAAGCTCCAGGATAGATATCAAAGGGTATTTTGTAGTTATCCCTCAGTTGTGCTTTAGGATAGATATCAAAGGGTGTTTCATTCTTATTCCTGAGTTGTTTCTGCTTTAGAGGGAAAAGATTTGCTTTGCTTGCTGGAAAATACTGAATGCCTTGGTGTTATTTCCCCCATTATAAAGAAAGGATCTCAAAGCTGAGCTTAAGGTTCCAGGTATTGATGTGGGATGTGTGTGTACCTCCTGTGTTTGCACTGTGAGGAGTGTTGACACTCAAATGGTGGTTGGTGATGTGAAACAGACCCTGTGTGGTTTTGTAGGAAGGGCCATTTGTTGTTTTCATGTCAAGAGGTGTCAGTCTCTGCTGGCATGCTGCATGATTCCATTCTCTCTCCCTCCCCAGGTCTCTTCCTCTGCAGGAAGAATAACAGTGCCCCGCCTGAGCGTTGGTGCTGTGAGCAGCAGGCCCAGCACTCCCACCTTAGGTAAGAAACAGCTTTGGCTCTTCGTTCTGATTTTATGGAGGAAAGGAATTGAAGTGTCCTTCAGCTGGTCAGGACAAGTTGGGTACCATCTGGTGTTTGGCACCTTCACTAACCAGCAGGTCAAGGGAGGTTCTGCTCCACCTCTACCCTAGTGAGACCACGTCTGGAGTACTGGGTCCAGTTCTGGGCTCCCCACTGTGGGAGAGAGAAAGAACTGTTGGAGAGAGTCTGGCAAAGGCCACAAAGGTGCTGGGAGGACTGGAGCATCTCTGTGAGGAGGAAAGGCTGAGAGCCCTGGGGCTGTTTAGCCCGGAGAAGAGCAGCCTGGGAGGGGATCTGCTCAATGCTGATCAATAGCTAAAGGGCAGGGAGCAAGAGGATGGGGCCAGACTCTTATCAATGGTGCCCAGCAGCAGGATAAAGGGCAGCAGGCACAAACTGGAACCCAGGAGGTTCCATCTGAAGATGAGGAGAAAATTCTTAGCTGTGAGGGTGCTGGAGCCCTGGCCCAGGCTTCCCAGAAAGGTTGTGGAGTCTCCTTCTCTGGAGGGCTTCCAAACCCACCTGGGCATCGTGATGCTGGACAACCTGCTGTGAGTGACCCTGCTTTAGCAGGGGGGTTAGACTGGATGACCTTTCAAGGTCCCTTCCAGCTGAGAGCATTCTGTGATTCTCTGATTTATGGCTGGGCACATGCCCTTAGTGTGTGTCTGAATTCACTGGGCCTTGAGCAGAGGTCCAGTTCTGCATGCTCTGACTCCTGTGTGTCAGGTATCCATCTGGCTGTGCCAACGCTTCGAAGCAAAGGGCCCACTTTGGAAGCAGATTTCAGAGTGCAGATGGATTTCTCTTGGTTTCCTTTCTCTCTTGATGGACTTGGTTTGCATTTCAGGGACCCCTTCAGCACAGACAGTGGCTGTCTCCACAAAGGTGGGCACCCCGGTGTCGCTGACGGGCCAGAGGTTCACCGTGCAGATCCCCTCCTCACAGGCAGCTGTCAAGGCAGGTAAGGCAAAAGCTGGAAGGATCAGCAGCACCTCTTGGCCTTCTCTTCCATTTGGAGTGAATATGGGAAATCTCTTCACCTCTCCTGGCTTTTATTATTGTGCCTTAGAATCAGAGAATGGTAAGGTTGGAAGGGACCTCAAGGATCAGCCAGTTCCAACCCCCTGCCATAGGCAGGGACACCTCCCACTAGCACAGGGCACTCAAGGCCTCCTCCAACCTGGCCTTGAACACCTCCAGGGAGGGAGCAGCCACAACCTCCCTGGGCAACCTGTGCCAGTGTCTCACCACCCTCACTGTAAAGAATTTCCTCCTAACATCCAGTTTCAGTCTCCCCTCTGCCACTTCAAACCCATTGCCCCTTGTCCTGGCATTCCAAGCCCTTGTCAATAGTCCCTCCCCAGCCTTCCTGGAGCCCCCTTCAGATCCTGGAAGGATACTCTAAGGTCTCCTGGCAGCCTTCTCTTCTCCAGGCTGCAGAGCCCCAACTCTCTCAGCCTGTCCTCACAGCAGAGCTACTGCAGCCCTCTGATCACCTTTATGGCCTCTTCTGAACCCACTCCAACACTTCCATGTCCTTCCTGTGCTGAGGGTTCCAGAACTGCACACAGGACTCCAGGTGGGGTCTGAGGAGAGCAGAGCAAAGGGGCACAATCCCCTCCCTTGCCCTACTGCCCACACTGCTCTTGCTGCAGCCCAGGACTCAGTTGCTGTCTGGGCTGCACTCACACTGCAGGCTCAGGTTGAGCTTTGCATCAACCTTGTTTAAGAGTGAACTTAGTAAGTGTGGGTCAGCTGAGTGGACAGTGAGCTGGGGTTCCAGGGTTTCCAGCCCCAAACATTCTGGTAGCAGGTAGCTTCATGAGGCAGGAGGGTAATAAGCAGCTGCCAGTTTTGGAAGCTTTTCACTGGAACCCAGAATCCCAGCAGGATGAGGGTTGGAAGGGACCTCTGGGGATCAGCTGGTCTAAAGCAGCCTGCCCAGGATCACAGTGTCCAGGCAGGTTTGGAACCTCTCCAGTGAAGAAGGCTCCACAACCTCACTGGGCAGCCTGCAAAGAGGTTTCTCCTCTTGTTCCCTTCCAGTGAACTCTCTCTTTTCCCTTGGCAGCTACACCAACTACTCCAACAGTTCAAAATGTTCTCATCAACCCTTCGCTGATCGGCTCCAAGAACATCCTCATCACTACCAACATGGTGTCATCACAGAACACAGCCACTGAGCCCAACCCCTTGAAGAGGAAGCATGATGATGATGATGACTATGACACCTTGTGAAGAGACTGCCCCAACCCCTCCTGTGCTCCACGCTGAGTCCCCTGAGGAGTTTGCCAGGAGTCACCAGCGTGAGCATGTGGCCATGTTCTGGTCTTACTTGGGCAGGTGTGGAGTGGGAGAGAGCATGGCTGATGGAGAGACTAAACAGTGACTGAGCTTTCCCTGTGGCTCAGGGCCAGCCTGGGCCTTGGGAAAAGAAGGAAGCAAGAAAGGAATGCACCCAGCTGTGCCACCTCCCTCCCCAAGTAGGGGCAGTGCCTTTCTGGTGGCTCCAGCACAGGCAAAGTGGAGGAGCTGGGCAGTAGCCTGAGGCAGTGCTTCCAATAAAACCCAACCCATTTTTCTGCTTTGCAGCTTTTTTTTTTTTTTTTTGGTTCCCCTTCTGGAAGCTAATTAGGGCCAAGTGCCTGCCCCAGCACTGCAGAGGAGTAGTGAGCCTCAGGGCACAGGCAGCTGAGTCCTGCTTTAGCAAGTTTCAGGGCCACAAAACCCTCCCTGCAGCAGAGGCTGAGCTGAGCTCTGTGGTCACAGCAGGGTGTTGGTGGAGGTAGTTGCTTGTCTCTGGTGCTTGGGAAAGGCAGGGAGAGCACTGGCAGCTGTGCTGCTCCCTGGACACCTCCTCCAGCACCCAAGGTGGGGAATTATTTATTTCATGCTGCTGTCTATAATAGGAACAAGCTTGCTTAGACCACAGCCATTCACTACCCTGCCTCTCACTGCCCAAGGATTTGCTCCCTTTGTGCTTTGGCTTTGTTCTTCAACTATGAACCAGTCCTGACTCACAGCCTCTAAACCCCTGCATGAGGGCTGGGAAGGTTTGTGGGCTGAGATGGGAACTTACCATTGGGTAAAGGCAGCAAAATGTGCAGCCTTGCTTTAAAGCACTCTGAAACAAACCTTTTAGAATGGTCAGGGACACTGGTGGGCAAGCAGAAAGCTCATTGGAAGCAGCAGAGGAGCCATGCAGTAGCTCTGTGTGTGATGACATGGGGCTGGGCTTGCACTCCTCACAGGAAACTGCACACAGGGGAGGCTGAGGGTGGACATCAGGAACAGTCTTTTCCAAAAGGCTTGTGAAGGCCTAGAACAGGCTGCCCAGGGCAGTAGTGAAGCTCCCCAGCCCAAGATTAAAAGCCATGGTGGGGTGGTGACTGGGAAGTGCTGGGCTAAGCTGATCTTAAAAATGCTTTCCAGCCTACATGATTCTAGGCCTGCTCCTCTCCTTCAGGTGTGCTCCTTTTAAGGGTGTAAGGGGAAGGTCACATTCTCATTAGTACCAACAGCACTGAGCAAAGCAGGTAATGATAGAATCATGGAATCATAGCATGGGAAGGTTTGAAGGGATCTCAAGGACCATCCAGTTCCAACCCCCTCCCACTAGCACAGGGCACTCAAGGCCTCCTCCAACCTGGCCTTGAACAC
>VWZE01002146.1:402832-433175 GCA_013396675.1 Eubucco bourcierii | reverse complement strand
AGCCCCAACTCTCTCAGCCTGTCCTCACAGCAGAGCTGCTGCAGCCCTCTCAGCATCTTGGTGGCCTCCTCTGGACCGGCTCCAACACTTCCATGTCCTTCCTGTGCTGGGGGCTCCAGAACTGCACACAGGACTGCAGGTGGGGTCTGAGGAGAGCAGAGCCAAGGGGCACAATCCCCTCCCTTGCCCTGCTGCCCACACTGCTCTTGCTGCAGCCCAGCACACAGTTGCTGTCTGGGCTGCACTCACACTGCAGGCTCAGGTTGAGCTTTTCATCACCTCAGACCCCCAGGGCCTGTTCCTCAGGGCTGCTCTCAGCCATTCCCCACCCAGCCTGGAGCTGTGCTTGGGATTGTGCCTACCCAGGTGCAGGACCTTACACTTGGCCTTGGTGAATGTCATGAGGCTGGCCTGGGCACAGCTCTCTATCCATTGGTGTTCATTAAAGGCATTTCTGAGCACTTCCTCTGCAGAAAAGCCAGCATGGCTCAGGAGAGCCAAAAGCCATAGCACCAAGCCCCAGCCAGGGCTCAGGGAGGGGGCAGTGCTGAAGCAGCTGTAGGGCTAGGTTCTCACTCTGGCCCTGGGAGAGGAAAAATTAAACTGCATTTGTCACTTCCTTCAGGTTGTGACTGAAAACTGAGGACAGAACAGGAAGGAGGGGAAGAGAAAGCAGCAGGAGCCTGACTTGGGCTGGCTGCTTTTTGAGTGATGTGTGACAGAAAAAGATCTCTGCTCCTGGCTCTCAGAAAACAGTTTTGAGAGCAGGGTTAAGGAGAGGGAGCTCAGGTGGCTCATGGTATGCACAAAAGCAAGATTAAGATCCAGGTTTAAGGGTTACTTTATTAAGGCTATAAAACCAAGTTAAAATGCCTACACCATTCACACAGAGCTAGCACACCTCTCACTTCATGGAACAAGGATGGACCTCTGCCACCAAGGGTGCAGGATTCACTGCCCCTTGCACCACTGCTAACTTGGTTAAGACTACAGATAGTGTCTCCTTGGCATCAAGCCCCAGTGGACCTCACAGCAGCTTGGAACAGTTCTTCATGCTGTACTGGGAGAGACAGCAGCAGATTGCCAGTGCAAATACAAAGTCCTTGCAAGGTTGTGGATGAATCTGTCCCCAACATGGTCAGAGCTCAGGATGAAGACAGTGGCTGGAATGAGCAACCTGGCTGAAGGCAGTGGAGTGGAATGAGGAACCTGGATAGAATCAGTTCCACTCACTAGAGGAATTCCAGAGGAAAGATTCCTACCAACACATAAATATTTACAGAGAACAAGACACAACACGGAGTTTAGCTTCTGGCCTCAGCAAGGGAGTCATCAGGCACAAGGGTCAGAGGCTTTTGCTGCAGCAGGAGCTCCCAACAGTTTTTAAAGTCACCAGTAGTGTGGTCTAAAAAGACAGAGAACAGTCCTGGGACAGGATGGTGTCTGGGCTTGGTGACTTGACTGGGGTGCAGCCAGAGAAGAAGCCAGTGGTGCTGCTCAGCATTCTCTTTTTCCTCTTGACATGTGGCACCCTGTTCTCCTGGCACTCATCTCTCACCAGCTGGGAATCATCAGTGCTGGGCTGCTTCTCTAACACAGCTTGGTCTGTGATATCCTTCAGAACCTAGCAGGAAAAGTTAAAAAAAAGAGAACTTTAGAGTTGGTTATCATCCTGAAGAAGGCAGCAGCCTGCACTGCACGAGAGGTGCTTAACTGAAGTCACAGTTGTAAGGACAGACTCATGGACTGAGCAGGCAGCATTGGAACAGTGCAGAGGGTACCCATGGGATGAGGGAATCCAGTTTTTTCTGGCACAGTTTCTCTCACCAGCTGAGAAACATCAGTGTTGGGCTTCTTCACAAACACATCTTGGTCTGTGATGTCCTTCAGGACCTAGCAGAAAAACATAAAAAGTTTGGGAGTTGGTCACTATCTCCTTCCAGTTTGAAGCCAGCAGCCCTCCACCTGGCATTCCATGCCTTTTCACAAAGTCCCTTTCCAGCTGTCCTGGAGGCCCCCTTCAAATACTTGTAAGGCTGCTGTAAGATCTGGCCAGAGCCTTCTCTAGTCTGAACCACCTCAGCTGTCAGCCTGCCCTCACAGCAGAAGTGCTTCAGCCCTCAGATCATCCCTGTGGTCCCACCAGACTCCAAACAAAGCCAGGCTGGCTCTTCAGCTGCAGTCTAGCAGCAGCTCCTCAGCTTGGGGTTTTCTCACTAGCCACAAGCAAGCTGCACACACATTCAGACCCACATTGCCATCTTTAGGCAGTACCTTTGAGGCCAGAGGGATGCTCACAGGGCCAAAGAAGGTCTGCTCTGTATCCACTTGAGTGGGATCTTTGAGTTCGAAGCTTTCCCTTGTTTGGTCCTCAGACCCAGTGGCATCCTGGAGGGGGAGAACTATTTTGAAGCACTAACAATCTCCATCCCTTCCACCAGCAGCTGAAGGACACACTAAGCCACCTTCTTGTGAGGCAAGTCATAGCCAGGATGCTTAGATACCTCTGCAGGCACCTGGCCTCATAATGCTCAGGGAAAGAACTGCTGTGGGAGGTCCCTGCCTCAAATCCCTAAGAGCCAGGAGCAACACAGACACTCCTAGCAGTGATTCCAATGACCTTCAAGTTGGGTCATGAACCTTCCTGATGCTACAGCCCAAATGATCCTTTCCATTAAAACCATCTGACAATGAGTGAAGCTTTTTGCAGCCCTTTGAGGTAAAGGTGTTCCAGCTGTCCTCAGAGCCACAGCTGACAACTGGCAGCAGCAATTCGAGGTCACCTGGGATGTCTGCTACTGCAGCAGGAAACTTTGTGCTCAGATCACCACAACTAAAGCCTGAAGCACTTCAGGAAGGTGCAGAAGCCTCACCTTGACAGATGCATTAGCAGACAGGTCCGGGGAGTCAGTGCCTCTGTTCCTGCACCTCTCTGAGTCGCAGCTGCAGCCCCCAGCACAGTCCAGCTTCTGCTTCCTGCAGCCGCACTGCCGATTGCTGCACCGGCCCCGGCAGGAGCACTGTGGGAGAGAAGAGAGCTGTGCACAAACAGCTGTGGGCTTTCATAGGCTGCACCTCAGGTGTCACCACCCCAAGCAGCATCCCCAAGCTGTTTGTTCCACTGTGAGTCCTGCAGTGCAGGAAAAGAAACGAGGTCTTTCTGCCAACGGAGCCATCCCCAAGATGCTTCAGCATGCCCAAGAGAAGCCTCTCCAGTTGCCCAGCCCCTGGCTCCAAGTTGTCCCCAGGATGCCAGTTACAGTAAGAGAAGCTCATTTGCAAAAAGGGACCTATCAGAAAGATGGGAACAGACTTTTTAGCAGGGCCTGGTGTGACTCAGCAGTGAACTATGGATAGCTGAGAGCCCTGTGAAAGCAGAAGATGATGTTTGCCAGAGGTCAAGCCCAAAGAGGCTGGTTGGCAGTGGGACTTGGACATCTCTCCTGTGAAGAAAGGCTGTGAGAACAGGCTGGAGAAAAGAATGCTGAGAGAGGGTCTGATCAATCTGTAAGTGTCTGAGGGGTGAGCGTCAAGATGAAGTTGCCAGGCATTTTTGGTTGCCTAGGACAAGGAACAGCAAGTACAAGCTTACAACACAGGAGGTTCCACCTCAACACAAGGAGACACTTTGTAGGGGGGTGACAACCTTGGAGCAGGCTGCCCAGAGAGGTTGTGCAGTCTCCTCCTCTGCAGACTTTCATAAACCCTCTGGATGCATTCCTGTGTGACCTGCCCTGGGTGATCCTGCTTTGGCAGGGGGCTTGGACTCCATCTCTGTAGGTCCATTCCAACTCCCATCATTCTGTGACTCAGATCATCTCCATCCCAACAGGAATTAACTGGGCAGGAGTGCACTGCAGCAGGACAGCACACAGGAATCCCTCCTCCCCCAGCCTCCCTGAAGGAGTAAGGCTGTTGCAAGGGCTGCTTTGCTGCTGTCTGAAGCACACAGACCACTTCAGCCACAGAGAGCAGGACAGACCTTGTGTTCCTTGTGGCAGTTGACTTGTCCAAGAAAAAGCTCTTTGGGAAGCTGTTGCTGACTATAGAAAAAGCAAATGCTGCCTGTCAGAAGGCCACAAGCACCCAGTGCCAGCAGCACTGCTGGATTAAGGTTTTTCAGAACTATAGTGGAGATGCTGCAGTCTCCCTGGACAGATCCTTAGGGATACAACCAAGTCATTCCCTAACAGGTAATGACAATAAAGAACAGCTGCATCTTACCCCAGGTGCAGATTTTTTTGCTCCTTTGACTGCTTTTTCTGGCACCCAGTCTGCATCCTCTTGCTCCCCTCCAGACTCCTCTGAGTCAGAGAACAGCTCTTCCATGTCTATTTTCAAGGCTGGTGCTCGAGGTTTGGCTGTCGTTTGCCGGCGAACCTTTGGCTGGACACAGAAATTAAAGGCTGAGGCCCCAGGTTTGCATTTGAAGGTACTTGAGAGTCCCACCACCAGAGCCCCAGTCCTCCCAGACAGCCCAGAAGGATACAGGATCAGGGAGGAGACCAAAGATTCAGCCTCAGTCCTCCCAGACAGCCCAGAAGGACACAGGATCAGGGAGGAGACCAAAGATTCAGCCTCAGTGCTCCCAGACAGCCCAGAAGGACACAGGATCAGAGAGGAAACCAAAGATTCAGCCCCAGACAGCCCAGAAGGGTATAAAATTAGGGAGGAGACCAAAAGATTAGGTTGATAAGGATTAAAAATTCAATCAATTTAAACTGATAGAGTTTAAATAGTTGATAAGTGATTGGAAAATTCAGAGATTTGTGGCAGCCTTAGTAAGGGTTTTAGATCATTTATTCCTCCCCAGCACAAAGATCTCACTCTTTCACAAGGCAATGATTAAGCTTTCTGCCTTGCTCCCTAAATGCAGAGCTTGGAGAGAGAGAGAGAGAACAGCTGGGTTAAGGAGGATACAGAGGCAGGTGTGACTGGGCATGGAAGAATCAGGTTTGAGGGTTGCTGTCTTTGTTTTAAAGAAAGATCTAAACATGATTGCAAGCTGCTTTCAGAAGTACTCTGAAACCAGAAACCTCAAGGGCTGTCTGAAGCAGAGAACAAGCAGAGCAAGAGGCCATGTACAAAGCAACCCAAGACCATTAATAGCCAACAAGAGCTTTTGAGAAGACCCCAAGTACAAGAGAAGCACAGAAACTGGCATGGAGCATCTTTACTTTGGGTGGAATATAATCATAAGAATCTGGGAAGCTGGAGGATGTGTCCTGATTGTCAGGGAGCTTCTCTTTGTCAGCAGTTTGGAGGAGCAGCAGCTTCTGTGAAGAGGGACAAAAACCACACCCCTGAGTGTTAGCTTTGTAACGTTAAGGCAGGAGCTCAGCAGCTCTCCTGGCTGCACAGATCTTTACCTTTTTAAGGATGTCATTTTCCTGGAGAAGTTCTTGGTTCTTCTCACCTATTCTTTGCAGCTCTTCCTCCTGGTTGCAAGGGGAGACAAAATCTGTAGGCTTATGTAGGGGCAGCACAAAAAGTTGTTTGGGATAGGTTTTATTTGGATCTGGTTTACAAGATCAGAAGGGATGAGCTCTGCCTCAGCTGGGACAACCCTCAGCTCTGTCTGAAGCCTCATTTGGCAACACAGAGAAGCTGATCCTTTCAGAATAGCCACTCCAGAGCTAAACCTCCCTCCCATTTCCAAGGCTTCTGTCCAAATTAGGTGCAACCAGGACTGATTTTGCTTTTAATTCACCACTGCAGACACTCTTCCACAGGGGCTTGCCACACCACTCAGTGTACCAAGCTTGTCACCTGCTAGTGACAAGACAGAATGCATCTTGTAATGTTGATGTGATGACAACAAAAGTTCTTCCATTGCTGCTAGCAGAGTGGAGCTCTGCTCAGCAGAGGATTAGCAAGAGCAGGTAGCCCTGAGCAGGCCCCACCAAGCCACATCTGGACACCCTACCTGGAACCTGAGTTGCTCCTGCAGCTCTTTCTCCTGACTATCTTCCAATTTTTTCTCTGCAGCTTCTTTTTGCTGAAATTGGCCAAGCAGGTACAAAACCTGAAAACACAGCAGAGGGGAACAGAGGTGAGAATTCTGGCAGCTCAGGCATCAAACACCTTGGGAATTTCAGAGAGATTCTTCCTGCCACTTGCAGCTTGATTCTGTCCTGATCTACTTCAGAAGTGACCTTGGGCTCAAGTGTAACAAATTCACTTAAAGCACTGAGAGAAGTTATTCAGCAACAAGACAGAAGATGAGTAAGGAGATGTCTCAGGCTTTTGTTAACTGCCTGCAAGAGACCAAACCTTGGTCAGATCTACTGCAGCAGGTGGGTTTCAGCTCATCCCTTTATCTCTGAGCAGGGCAAGGGAGGGGATTCTGCCCCTTTGCTCTGCTCTCCTCAGACCCCATCTGCAGTCCTGTGTGCAGTTCTGGAGTCCCCAGCACAGGAAGGACATGGAAGTGTTGGAGCAGGTCCAGAGGAGGCCACCAAGATGCTGAGAGGGCTGCAGCAGCTCTGCTGTGAGGACAGGCTGAGAGAGTTGGGGCTCTGCAGCCTGGAGAAGAGAAGGCTTCCAGGAGACCTGAGAGTAGCCTTCCAGGATCTGAAGAGGCCTACAGGAAGGCTGGGGAGGGACTATTGACAAGGTCCTGCAACGACAGGACAAGGGGCAATGGTTTTGAACTGGCAGAGGGGAGATTTAGACTGGATGTTAGGAGGAAGTTGTTTGCAGTGAGGGTGGTGAGACACTGGCACAGGTTGCCCAGGGAGGTTGTGGTTGCTCCCTCCCTGGGGGTGTCCAAGGCCAGGTTGGATGAGGCCTTGAGTGAGCTGTGCTAGTGGGAGGTGTCCCTGCCTATGGCAGGGGGTTGGAACTGGATGATCCTTGAGGTCCCTTCCAACCTTCCCACTCTGTGATTCTATCTGAGACTCAGATTCCCAGGGCACAGGAGCTCTCAGGTTTTACCTTTTCCTGGTGGTGCTGTTCCTGCACCAGAAGCTGATTTTGGAACTCAGCCTCCATCTCCATGATGTGGTTTCGCTCTTCCATCAGCATCTTCTGCATGTCTGAGTAGCTGGCTTTGCTTTGCTGAAAGCTGCTCTCCAACTTGCTCTCCTGCACTTTTGAGGAGACCAGCTGCAAGACAAAAGCAAGAGGATTGCTCAGGTCACTGACTCCCACCTTTCTTAACATCAGCTAGGGCAGACATGGAGCAGTCTGAAGGGGAAGCACTTGTGTTAAACTTCCAGCCACCCTGAGAACTGGGGTGGCCATCAGCAGCAAGGAGACCAGAGGAAATGGAGAGTTAGGACACACACAAGTGTGTGCTGGGTTAACACAGCCTGGTCAATTGAGCAAACCCCCTGCCCCACACACAGACAGGAGGAAAAAGTCACAGAAACCCCCAGTCTGGGTTGAGGTAAGGAGTTTACTGAGCTGATTCACCGCACAGGTACCTTAGCAAGAGCATAAGCCAGCAATAAAATGGTTGCCCACAGGCAGCACCCTTGTTAGCAGTTACAGATTCCTTTCCAGGTTAGCTCCTTCATTCCTTGAAGCTCCACACTCCAAGGACTGACACATGACTGACTTGTCTTCACTATCATCTTTCCTTGATTCCACATTAGCCCAATTCCTACTCTTTCCTACCCCTAGCCTGGTCCAGGCTTCTCAACATCCAACCCCCAGCTTCCCCTCTGCCGAGTACTCCCCAGGTTTCCCTGCTGATCATCTGCTTTCTCAGGAATGATTTTTAGGTACTTCCTCTTCCACTTCTGAAACATCTCTTCCCTGTTGCTATGGCTACAAAGATGATCCAAGGGCTGGAACACCTCTGCCATGACAGGAGGCTGAGGAAGCTGGGGTTATTCAGCCTGGAGAAGACTCTGGGGGGGAGCTTAGAGCTGCCTTCTAGTACCTGAAGGGATCCTACAGGAAGGCTGCAGAGGGACTTCTTGTAAGGGTGTCTGGAGACAGGACAAGGGGGAATGGTGTAAAGCTGTGGGAGAGCAGAGTTAGACTGGAACTTAGGAAGAAGTTCTTTAGTATGAGGGTGATGATAGTCTGGAAAAGGCTGCCCAGGGAGGCTGTGGATGTCTCCTCCATGGGGTGTTTAAGGTCAGGTTAGATGAGACCTTGAACAGCCAAGTCTAGCTGAGAGGTGTCCCTGCCCATGTTGGAGTAGATGATCTCTGAAGTCCCTTCCAGCCTCAGCTATGATATCTATGATATGAGCCTATTCCCATGCAAGCCTTCCATAAGCACAGCTTTAGCTCCCTGACCCCTGCCTATTCCACTCCCCTCTTCCTTGTTTTCTGAATGCCATTCCCCAGAGTGATCTACAGCACAGGAGAGGACTTCAACCTCAAATGGCAAGGGAATGAAACCCCATCCAGTACAAGAGTTCTCCACTTGAATTCATGCCTGCTGTCAGCCTGCTGGTCACTTCCTTTGAAGGCTAAGCAAACTGAAGGCTCTCTGGTGTTAGTGATGAAACAGGAAAATTCAGATGTTACCTCTGCAAGGAGATACTTCAAAGCACATTTAGCCTCCAGGATGGTTGCGATGCTGTCCCAGCGCTGTTTCGTACGGTCCCCGTTGTCTGCATCTAAGAGTTTCTGCTGCAGGTCTGCTATCTGGGCACTCCTTTGGAAGAACACAGGGGTGGGAGGTTACAACACAAGACAATCTGGGCTGAAGCTGTTGTTAACACAATACCCAAGAGTCCAAGTTCAATTTTTGACTGTTTAATATGGCAGCTGGAGGCTGTAGCTGGGCACCAAGGAATTTGTAATCCCCTCCACGTGTCTAATTAACAGTGCAGCATTTCCCTCAGACAGGCTCACAAACAGCTAAGAACAAAAGCAATCTTAGTAGCATCCTCATATCCCCACATTTAGGATAAAATTGCCACATTTAGGACAAAACTGAAATCAGGAAGCAGAGATGGTCTTAGCTCATCACTTGTGGTGTCTACATATCATAGAATGGTAAGGTTGGAAGGGACCTCAAGGATCAGCCAGTTCCAACCCCCTGCCACAGGCAGGGACACCTCCCACTAGCACAGGTCACTCAAGGCCTCATCCAACCTGGCCTTGAACAACTCCAGGGAGGGAGCATCCACAACCTCCCTGGGCAACCTGTGCCAGTGTCTCACCACCCTCACTGTAAAGAACTTCCTCCTAACATCCAGTCTAAATCTCCCCTCTGCCAGTTCAAACCCATAGTGACTTTACCTCCTCTTTTGTCAATGCAGGTAGAAGTAAGGGGGAAAAGCCCCAGTAGAGGCAAGGCTGTGTAACTCAGCTTTGTGGTACTGCCTTACCTGAGCCCCATCTCAGTTTCCAGGCTTTCTATCTGCTTTGATAAGGAAATGTCCATCTCTGATGTCTCCAAGTCCATGAGGGAATAGGTGCGCCTCTAGAAAGTGTGGTAGTGGACACAAGTGAGTGAGAGGTGAAGGAAAGCAGATGAGGTTGGGCTTTCACACAAGCACTACAGCAAATAGGAGGCAGCTTTTACAGCTTGCTTTTACAGCCTTTCATTAGGGCTGTGACCCACAGTTCATTGCATTAAGCAAAAGGTTACCTCAGCAGCTCTGTACCAGAGGACAGTACCATTGCTCCCCTCTCTAGAAGGAAGGATTATCTCCATCCCTCCTTTCTGTGGCAAAAGGGCAAGCAGTGAATAAAAAGTAAACCACAGAGCTTAGATGTGGTGCTGAGTGGGATGGTTTAGGGGTGACCTGGCAGAGTTAGGGGTTGGACTTGATGATCTGACAACCAAAGAGTTGAGAGACAAAGGCCTCTTACAACCAAAATCATAGAATGGTTTAGGTTAGAAGGGACCTCAAAGCTCATCCAGTTCCAACACTCCACCATAGGCAGGGATACCTCTCACTAGTACAGGTCACCCAAGGCCTCATCCAACCTGGCCTTCAACACCTCCAGGGAGGTTGTGGAGCACAGAAGCACCCAACGTGATCTTTGATCACGTTGGGTGCTTCTGTGCTCCACAACCTCCCTGGAGGACTTCTGTGCTCCACAACCTCCCTGGAGGACTTCTGTGCTCCACAACCTCCCTGGAGGACTTCTGTGCTCCACAACCTCCCTGGAGGACTTCTGTGCTCCACAACCTCCCTGGGCAACCTGTGCCAGTGTCTCACCACCCTCCCTGTAAATGCTTCTATGACTCTAGAGGTGTGGGACAGAGCAAATGGCATTTCCTGCCCTCACCCTGAGCTTTGGAGGATGGTTTTCCCCAGCCTCTTTCTTCTCTTTAAGTTGAAGGAGCTCCTGTGCCAAGATCTTTCTGTCCTCCAAAAGGTCTGCAAGGTGGCGCCGAGCCTCTTCAGTACTAACAAGAACCTCCACTTCATTCGCAAGCCAGCTCTGGAGGACAAGACAACAGGGCAGGAGTTCACTGTAGGCTCAACCTCAGGACTCAGCTCCTCTCTGCCATCCCTTCCCAGCTGAACAGAGTCATCACATTGCTTCCTGTAACATCACTCCATGTTCCTCTGCCCTCCCAGCAGCAGCCCTTGAGCTGCCAAAGCTAAGCCTGCTCCCAGGTGGAGCACACAACACGCTGGTGCCTACTTTGACTCGGGCGGCAACTCCTTCCATGCCTCGGTTCTGAGTCTCCTTCCGCTTATCCGCAGCCTCCCGTTGCTTCTGCAGAGCATCCTTCAGGCGCTTGTTGGCAGCTGCTGCCTGGAAGGCATTTGACAGAGAGGCTGAGCAGCAGCTCAAGATGTGAGGTATTCACACTCAAGACAGGGTGTGACAAGGTTGAGAGTGAAGCAAGTACGGGTTGGGAGGGACCTTTAAGATCATAGAATGGTAAGGTTGGAAGGGACCTCAAGGATCAGCCAGTTCCAACCCTCTGCCATAGGCAGGGACACCTCCCACTAGTACAGGGCACTCAAGGCCTCATCCAACCTGGCCTTGGACACCTCCAGGGAGGTTGTGAAGCACAGAAGCACCCAACGTGATCAAAGATTATGTTGGGTGCTTCTGTGCTCCACAACCTCCCCGGGCAACCTGTGCCAGTGTCTCACCACCCTCATTGCAAACAACTGCCTCCTAACATCCACTTTCAATCTCCCCTCTGCCACTTCAAACCCATTCCCCTTGTCCTGTCATTGCCAGACCATGTCAACAGTCTCTCCCCTGCCTTCCTGGAGCCCCCTTCAGATCCTGGAAGGCTACTCTAAGGTCTCCTGGAAGCCTTCTCTTCTCCAGGCTACAGAGCCTCAACTCTCTCAACCTGTTCTCACAGCAGAGCTGCTGCAGCCCTCTCAGCATCTTGGTGGCCTCCTCTGGACCCACTCCAACAGTTCCATGTCCATGTTTCTTCTCTGTAGCCATCCCCAAAGAATTTTGGGCTGTAATCTTTTGTATCCTCTACCCAGGTTCATTTTTTCCACTATCCAGTCTAGGTTTGTGTGACAGTTTTGCCACAGTAGGCTGATGCTCAGAGGGCAATTAAGGAGCAGGTTTAACCAGAATCCTTCAAAAGCTACAAGACAGGAGGATGGAATTGTTCTATAGAGAGTAAAACAGACCAAACTGCTTTGAAGAAGTTCTCCCATATCCCATTAGAACCTCCAAGCAGTTTGCAGGCCTCTGGGAACTGCTGAGGAGATTGTGGCAGGAGGTGGCTCCTTACCTCCTCTGTTTTGCGCCGAAGCACATTGGCCTGCTTCTGGAAGTCTCTCTCCAGCTTCAGCAGCTCGTATTGTCTCTTGCGATCCTGCAGGGAAACCAAGTCAAGGCAGGTGGAAAACTCCCAACTCCTGTGGCCATGTCACATTCTTGGCACAGAATGGCTCAGGTTGGAAGTGACCTCAGAGCTCACCTACTTCAACATCCCCAACTGTTGAGTTGCCTCTCAACTAGACTCAGCTGCTCAAGGTCTCATCCAATCTGGCCTTCAACACTCCCAGGGAGGAGGCAGCCACAACCTCCCCAGGCAGCCCACTCCAGGGTCTCACTATGGAACCATAGAATGGTAAGGTTGGAAGGGACCTCAAAGATCATCCAGTTGAACCCCCTGCCATAGGCAGGGACACCTCCCACTAGCACAGGTCACTCAAGGCCTCATCCAGTCTGGCCTTGAACAATCTATCCTTGTACTGAAGAACTTCCTCCTAAGATTCAGTCTAACCCTGCTCTCCCTCAGCTTCAAACCGCTCCCCTTTGTCCTGTCTCTAGACACCCTCAGCAAAAGTCCCTCTGCAGCCTTCCTGCAGGATCCCTTTGGGTACTGGAAGCAATAGAATCATAGAATAGAATCATAGAATGGTAATGTTGGAAGAGACCTCAAGGATCAGCCAGTTCCAACCCCCTGCCATAGGCAGGGACACCTCCCACTAGTACAGGTTACTCTGTTACAAGTCAGCTCTAAGAAAAGAGTCTTTTCTTCTCCAGGCTGAGCAACCCCAGCTCCCTCAGCCTATCCTCATGGCAGAGATGCTCCAGCCCTTGGATCACAGAAACATCCAGGCCAGAAAATCCCCTCAGGATCACCAAGTCCAACCTATAAACCTACTCTACCAGATTCACTTTAAACCACACCCAAACCACTCTTAAAAACGACCCTTGGACCATCTTTGAAGCCCTCTTCTGCACTCACTCCAACAGCTCTGTGCCCTTTTTATGCTGGGGACACCAGGACTGGATGCAGTATTCAAGGCTGGGTCTCAGCAGAGCAAAGAGCACAATCCTCTCTCTTTCCCTGCTGGCCACACTCTTCTTGATGCAGCCCAGGTCATGATTTACCTTCTGGGCTGCACGAGCTCACTGCTGGCTCACAGTGAGCTTCTCATCAAATCCACACACTTAACAACAGTAAGACAGGTGGAAAACTCACAAGTCACAGCACTTGGGGGTCAGTTTCACACTTCTTGGCACAGAACAATCACATGTTGTGCAGCACAGATGCTTCATGACAATGATTTCAGTGATTGTTACATGCTTAACCCAGGTAGTGCCTCAGAACAAATGGCTGTTAGGCTTCAAATGAACAGAAGGGGTTCCACGTGGCCCATTAACTAGGTTTAGAAGCCTAAAGGCTGTAAAACCTGAAACCCAAAAGCTGAAGAGCTGCATCCCAAAGCACTGAGGGACAGACTTGTACAGTGAGAGCTCCTGTGAGGCCAGAACCCAAGCCACAGATGTTTGCTGCCCGTGACACTGGAGAGCTACCAGCAGCTGCACTTCATTAACAGCTGTCTTCACCTGCAGATCCAACCACCAATCCTTTAACTGCCTCCCATTCCATGGCCAACCCCTGCAACCTTAAATACTTCGAAATAGTAAATGTTTTTGCCTTCTGCTTTAGAGTTGAGTCCTTACAAGTGTGTTGATAGCTCAAAGGCCTCCAGACATATGCAAGTGAAGACCATTTATGACAACTGATGGAAGTGGCAACCATATGAACTGAAGTTATCTTCAAAGCACTCCCCAGATGTTTTTAAGATGCTTGCAGCTAACACTCCAATGACTTATTTCACTCTTCAGAGGGAGGTAGAGCTTGGGGGTAGTTTGCTCACCCTTTCCTTCAGCTGGATCACTTCCTTGTCCTTCTGCTGCTTCCACTGCCTAAATTTCTCAGCATCTTCTTTCATCTGACGCATCAGCTGCACCCTTTGGCTTTTCATTTCCTGAAAAACAGAAGTGGCTGGAAGAATTATCCAGGATTTGTCTGCTGGGTAGTTTCAACTCACATTCCCACAGCACATCAGGGGTGGGAAGAGCCAGATGGGAAGCGTTACAATGTGCTGCCCACTTGGTACATGGCTCAAGGATGCTCTCCAAGCACTAAACCCCAAGAACTAATCTTTTAAGGCATAAAGGGAAGACCAAACATGCACAAATCAAAGTGGAGTCAAGTGGAGGCCATAAATTATCAGCCACTTCGGACTTTTTGTTCCTCCAAGTCTCAGCAGTCACCTGCTTATCATATTACAGCAGCAGTTATGGTCACAGAGCCAAAGGCACCTTGCCAAAATGGAGTGTTCTCAGCCTCACACAACAGAGGTGAGCATGTCTGGAAGCTGCTTTGTCTACATCAAAGCAAGCCTGAAAGCTGCCTGGTGAGGGCTGGTTACCCTGATCTCCTGGTTGAGCTTGGAGACTGTGTGCTCTGTAGATTCCTTCAGCTTTAAGAGCTTGGATTGTTCATTCAGCTTTTTCTTCAGCTCATTAATTTGCCCTTCCAGCTCCTGCAGCCTTTTCCGACGCCTCTCACTCAGTCTGAAAAGAGATCACATTTTAAATCCAATCCTCCCCCCCAAGTTGCTATTCTTCTGAAACAGGCACTCTGCAGCTATAGAGAGCTTGTGAAAAATGAAGGCACTGCAGTTCACACAGCTCAGGTGGCATCTGTATCCAGATAAGAGCTTTAAGTGTGAGACAATAGATTTCCACAGGTGCATGAGCACAGCTTGCAGTGCTCTAAGCCACATAGCTGATAGACTCATTCTTACTTGGCTTGGTTGACATCCTTCTTGGCCATTAACAAAGCAAGGGTCAGCTCCTCCTTTTCTTTTTGCAAATTGCTGACCTCCAATTCCAGATCCTTGATATCACTCTAAAAAAAGGATAAGAGTAAAAAGCCTCCAAATTAAAAAAAACCCACACCCTTGAAATTACAGAGACAAAACTTCAAGACAAGAGGCCTCCAGAAACCATAGATAACCTTCTCTAAAAGCAGTGAGAGTGTCAGAAGGGCACCTGGATTACAGAACCATAAACTACAAGTTCTGACTGAACTGGGAGATCCCAGCACAGCTCCTGAACAGGGGAAGCCAGAGCAGTTGGTTGTATTGAGAGCTCACAGCACAGGACTTGCATTTTGGCTTGGTGCAGCCAAGCAAACCTCTAAGTAGAGAGCAGAGAAGCCCACTTCACCTAGAATGGCTAAGAACTTATATCAGGGCAAAGGCCATCTTCTGGGGATAGAGCTATTTGTAGATAGCTGGGCTTGATCAAGCCCCTCACCTTCTCTGCTGACACCTGTAGTTAACTCCCTGCTATGCCCAAGGGGACAGGACCCATTTCAGGAAATACAGACCCAGTAAGAACATGTTGATGAGAAGACAACTTCTACTCCCTCCCTTCCTCAGTGGCTGCAGTAACTGGGAAAAAAACTAAATCCCAAGCACAACTCCAGGCTGGGTGGGGAATGGCTGAGAGCAGCCCTGAGGAACAGGCCCTGGGTGTCTGAGGTGATGAAAAGCTCAACGTGAGCCTGCAGCGCGAGTGCAGCCCAGACAGCAACTGTGTGCTGGGCTGCAGCAAGAGCAGTGTGGGCAGCAGGGCAAGGGAGGGGACTGTGCCCCTTTGCTCTGCTCTCCTCAGACCCCACCTGCAGTCCTGTGTGCAGTTCTGGAGCCCCCAGCACAGGAAAGACATGGAAGTGTTGGAGCCAGTCCAGAGGAGGCCATAAAGATGCTCAGAGGGCTGCAGCAGCTCTGCTGTGAGGACAGGCTGAGAGAGTTGGGGCTCTGCAGCCTGGAGAAGAGAAGGCTTCCAGGAGACCTTAGAGTAGCCTTCCAGGATCTGAAGGGGGCTACAGGAAGGCTGGGGAGGGACTATTGACAAGGGCTTGCAGTGATAGGACAAGGGGAATGGGTTTGAACTGGCAGAGGGGAGATTGAAACTGAATGTTAGGAGGAAGTTGTTTGCAGTGAGGGTGGTGAGACACTGGCACAGGTTGCCCAGGGAGGTTGTGGCTGCTCCCTCCCTGGAGGTGTTCAAGGCCAGGTTGGAGGAGGCCTTGAGTGAGCTGTGCTAGTGGGAGGTGTCCCTGCCTATGGCAGGGGGTTGGAACTGGCTGATCCTTGAGGTCCCTTCCAATCTTCCCATTCTATGATTCTAAACAGAGGCTTACAAGAGGGAGGCTTTACCTGGTATTGGGTCTGAATGGGCTCCAGCTGACTGCCATTCTCAGTCATTTTTTTGGCAAGTGCCTCTTTCAAAGCCAGGACTTTATTCAGCTCAAGCAGCTCTTTGGACATCTGTGCTTGGCGGAGGGCATGTTGAGTGCTGTAGTCAGAGGGCCTCTTGGTATCTTGGCCCACTTCTGCTTCCTGGAAGGGACACAGCAGTGAGCAGAAGTCAAACCAAAGCTCTTTCTATAATCACAACTTCTGCAGATCACTTGAAATTAATTTTTACATTTAAAAAAAAAAAAAAAAAGAGCAGTCCAGAAATGAGAACAGGTTATTGAAAGACACTGAGAAAAGAGAAAGGCAGCACATGCTGACACGAACCACTTGGACTAGAGAACCAGCACAAGGATGGAGGTAAGTGATGAGGTGATAAACCCATGCCCATGCAGGCTGCTCTTCTGGTGTGCCTTCACCTACCTCTAGAGCATCCTGCTCAGATTTGGCCATCTCTTCCATTGCAACAGCACTTTCAGTCTATACAGGACAAACAAGGAAATGTGGTTAAAAAAGTGACAGATGATGAAGTAAAATGAAGCTGGTAACAGTTTGCTGGCCTATAAAGATAGAAAATAATGACACCCTTCTCTCTCCAGAAAGAAGATGCCATTGCCTTCCTCTTTTAGCAAAGGTAAGCACACTCCTCCTAAACTAGCTGGGCAAAGCATTCTTTCTGCTCTTCACAGTATCACCAAGGTTGGTGACCTCAAAGATCATCAAGTCCAACCCATTAGGACAGACCTCAAGACTAGAAAACTAGACTTGAAGACCTCTTCCCTGAATTCCAGCACTAGCAGCCAGTTCCTTACAAGTCTAAGAAATCTGGGAAAAGGATTGTCTAGAAAGGGAAAACAGAGAATCACAGAATGGGAAGGTTGGAAGGGACCTCAAGGATCATCCAGTTCCAACCCCCTGCCATAGGCAGGGACACCTCCCACTAGCACAGGGCACTCAAGGACTCCTCCAACCTGGCCTTGAACACCTCCAGGGAGGGAGCAGCCACAACCTCCCTGGGCAACCTGTGCCAGTGTCTCACCACCCTCACTGCAAACAACTTCCTCCTAACATCCACTTTCAATCTCCCCTCTGCCACTTCAAACCCATTCCCCTTGTCCTGGCATTCCCAGACCTTGTCAATAGTCCCTCCCCAGCCTTCCTGTAGCCCCCTTCAGATACTGGAAGGCTACTCTAAGGTCTCCTGGAAGGCTACTCCTCTCCAGGCTGCAGAGCCCCAACTCTTCTCAGCCTGACCTCACAGCAGAGCTGCTGCAGCCCTCTCAGCATCTTTGTAGCCTCCTCTGGAACCGCTCCAACACTTCCATGTCCTTCCTGTGCTGGGGGCTCCAGAACTGCTTAAACAGACATTGCTGTATCTTTGTGTAACAATTTCAAGTCCCTGCCATTTGGGTTGGACTTGATGATCCTGGAGGTCTTTTCCAACCAGGATGATTCTGTGATTCATGAATACTACCAAGCTGATAATCTTTCTTCTAACTTTTGGATTGTAAATCCATGCTGATCTCCCACTACCACATTCTTTTATGGAAACTCTTTCCCTCGCCCCCCAGCCACAGGCAGCCACTCAAGTGGCTCCTCTGTAGCATTAAAAGCACAGCAGGACAGCTTGTTCAAAGTGAACAACAAGAATCATTTCATGCTTGTAATTCCTGGGCTTCTTAAGCAAGGTTTAGTGCAGAGTGGAATCATAAAGGTTGGAAAAGACCTTTAAAGATCACTGAGTCAGCAGAACCACCTCAGGTCTCATAACTCAGCTTGCTTGGCACAAGCCTTACCTGCAGCTCAGACAACAGTTGCTGGAGGCTGCGAATCACCTCTACATTCTCTTTCAGTTCCTCATCTTCCACAGTCTCTGCCAGCTTCTGCAGATCAACCTTGCATCTGCAATGCAGACAATGGAGTAAGCCCAGGAGCATTGCAAGGCATCTTGGTGTCACACATGCCAATAAGAAACAACTTTCCCCACTGAACACACCAATAATTCCCAGGTGAACACAGACTGACTGCATCCATGGAACCATAGAATTGTTGAGTTTCAAAAGCTCTTGAAGATCAATTCCAACCATTAACCCAGCACTGCCAGGTCATCACTAAACCGTGTCCCTCAGCACCACATCCCAACAGCTTTTAAACCCCTCCATGATGGGGACTCCACCACTGCCCTGAGCAGCCAAGAGCTTGAGAATCCTTTCAGCATAGAAATTGTTCTTAATGTCCAACCTAAATCTCCCCTGGTACAACTTGAGGCCATTTCCCCTTGTTCTACCATTTCTTACGTGGGAGAAGAGAATGACACCCACCTCACTGCAACTTCCTCGCAGGGAGGAGGTCTCCCCTGAGCCTCCTTTACTCAAGGCTAAACAACCCCAGTTTCCTCAGCTGCTCCTCACAAGGCCTTGTGCTCTAGACCCTTCACCAGCTTCACTGCCTCTCTGTGGACCCTCTCAGGCATCTTAGTGTCCTCCTTGGAGGGGCCAATTTATCCCCACGAACACATTCAGTCTTTTCACCCTACTCAGCAGGAGTAGGGTGCAGATGAGACTTACGCAGCATGTTGGTGAAGCTGCTCCAGTTTGGAATTCACCTTCTCATTCTCTTGTTCCATCTAGAAGAAGTCAGAATGATATTGAATTGTAGGAAAAGCAAGGCAAGAAGCCAGGAAACAGCTCATTTGTTTGTAGCAAAAGATATGTTATCAGTCTGTAGCAAATCAATGCAAAGGAAGATCTTGAGTGATCATCACCATCAGTTTGCTTAGACTGAACATCCTTTTTAGCAGGAATTTATGCTGTGGTGAGTCAAAGCAGAGTAAGGTGGAGGAGAGAGAGAGAGAGAGAAAGAGAGGGGTGTGGTATTTAAATCATTAAAACAAGAGCTGAAAGATTCAGACCCATCATGCCATTAGTGTAGGAGCTATTGATCAACCTTCAGCTAAAAAGGGAACTTAAAACTCCTCTTGGGCAACTAAATCATCACCATCAGTTTGCTTAGCCTTAACATCCTTTTTAGCTGGCATTTATGCTGTGGTGACTCAAAGCAGAGTAAGGTGGAGGAGAGAGAGAGAAAGAGAGGAGTGTGGTATTTAAATTATTGAAACAAGAGTTGAGAGATTCAGACCCACTTTTGCCCACTGAAGTAAGCAGACCCACAGGCTCTGACAGGCTCTAGAAGACTTCTCATGTTTGGAGATGTGAAACAAGTGTGAAAGGAATGTTAAGGAGAGAGATTCCCATCATGCCATTACTATAGGAGCTGCCACTGATCAACCTTCAGCTAAAAAGGTAACTTAAAGCTCCTCTTGGGTAACTAAATCTTACCAGAATGATCTTCTCCAACATCTGTGCTGTCTGCCCAGCAGCCTCACTCAGCCCTCTGCTCAGCTTTTGATTCTCCTCCATCAGGGACTGGTTCTTCTCCATCAGGGACTGGAGGTTCTCAGAAGGGGCCATGCTGCTGAAATATTAAGGATCACTTTGCTTACAAACACAACTTCACCAGAGTCTGTAGTGCCACTGAAATGACCTCCAAATTCCCCAGATATCTTGGGACTTGGTTTTTCAAATACCCTCCAAAGGACAACACCTACCCAGTCCAACTCCTCCTTGCATTTTATGGTTTTTAAGAAGAGAGATAGAGGAGCCATACATGTGGAGCTAGAAGAGGAATGGATGGATCTGAGAAGGAAATCCTAGGAGACATTGCCTAGTTCCTCTCATTTCCTACAAGGATTTTTACAGGCTTAAGGAGTTTGATACAAAACTAACAACCCATTCACACATGAAATTTCAGTGACTGTGACCAAAAAAAGAACTAAAGGAGAATAAAACCCATTCAGATCTTACTAGAAAGCAACTAGTTTGCTCCAGCTTCACTGTCCTGCACTGCCTAGAGCAAAGGAGGTGCAGAGCCTTTGCAGCTGTGTGATGATCACCAGTTATGTTGAGCATTAAGCTACAAAGCTTACTTGATAGACACTGGCAGAGTCCCTCCATGTGCCTGGAGCAGCAACACCTGCAGCTGTTGTACCTAGGAAGACAAATAATTGATAATTAAAAATCTTTCCCATAGAGTTACTAGAAAAAGGAGCTCTGGGGATCATCTAGCCCAGTGGCCCTGCTACAGCAGTCACCCACAGCAGGTTGCCCAGAATCACAATGTCCAGCAAGGTTTGGAGTCTCTCCAGAGAAGGAGACTCCACAACCTCTCTGTTAAGTCTGGTCCAGGGCTTTGGCAGCCTCACAGGGCAGTAACACTGCCTCCTCCTCATACAGAACCCCCTGGCTTCCAGTTTCTGCTCCTTGCTTCTTTCCAGTGGTCCCCAGGGATAGGACAAGTCTTGTCCCATCCTCTTGTCCTCTGCCCTTTACCTACTTTGCCTGCTGCTTGAGGTGATGCAGCTCAGATCTACTCCTCAACAAGAATAAAGCACCCCCAGCACCTGCTGTTTCAGGTGATGCAGCTCAGATCTACTCCTCAACAGGCATAAAGCACCCAGCACCTGCTGCTTGAGGTGATGCAGCTCACATTTACTCCTCAACAGGACTAAAGCACCCAGCACCTGCTGCTTGAGGTGATGCAGCTCAGATCTACTCCTCAACAGGACTACAGCACCCAGCACCTGCTGCTTGAGGTGATGCAGCTCAGATCTACTCCTCAACAGGAATAAAGCACCCAGTACCTGCTGCTTGAGGTGATGCAGCTCAGCTGCCTGAGGATCAATGTTGACAATTGGTTTATTTTTGATTTTCCTTGCTCTGTCAGCATAGCGCAGAGTGTTGAGAGTTTCTTCTAGGTTGGAATCTGCTGGGCTTACACAGGCAATCATCAGAGTGTGGCTGTTACCACCCAGAGAGTCTGAGGAGGAAAAAGGCATCATTGAGAAAGGGCAAGACACATCATAAAGGTCACAGAATGCTTTACTTTGGGAGGGACCTTTAAAAGCCATCTAGCCCAGCCCCCCTGCACTCAGCAGGGACATCTACAACTAGAGCAGGTTGCTCACAGCCCTGTCATAGAATCACAGAAAGGTAAGGTTGGAAGGGACCTCAAGGATCAGCCAGTTCCAACCCCCTGCCATAGGCAGGGACCTCCCACTAGCACAGGGCACTCAAGGCCTCATCCAACCTGGCCTTGAACACCTCCAGGGAGGGAGCAGCCACAACCTCCCTGGGCTACCTGTGCCAGTGTCTCACCACCCTCACTGCAAACAACTTCCTCCTAACATTCAGTTTCAATCTCCCCTCTGCCACTTCAAACCCATTCCCCTTGTCCTGGTGTTACAAGACCTTGTCAATAGTCCCTCCCCAGCCTCCCTGTAGGCCCCCTTCAGATACTGGAAGGCTACTCTAAGGTCTCCTGGAAGCCTTCTCTTCTGAAGGCTGCAGAGCCCCAACTCTCTCAGCCTGTTCTCACAGCAGAGCTGCTGCAGCCCTCTGAGCATCTTGGTGGCCTCTTCTGGACCCACTCCAACAGTTCCATGTCCTTCCTGTGCTGAGGGCTCCAGAACTGCACACAGGACTCCACATGGAGTCATTTAAGTACTGAAAGGCCACAAGGTCTCCTTGAAGCCTTCTCTTCTCCAGGCTAAAACAACCCAAACTCTTTCAGCCTGTCCTCTCAGCAGAGCAGTTCCAATCCTGAGGTCATTTTTATAGCCTACTCTGGACCAACTCATTCTGGTCCATGTCCTTCCAGATCTGGACCCAGCACTGCAGGTGGGCTCTTAGCAGAGTGGAGCAGAGGGTCAGAATCCCCTCCCTTGACCCACACTTCTGGGGAGGCAGCCCAGGAGATTGTTTGCTTCTGGGCTGTGAGTGCACATTGCCAGCTCATGTCCAGCACCAAGCCCTTCTCTGCAGGGCTGCTCTCCATCCCTTCATCTCCCACCCTGTACTTAGTACCAAGACATCCAAGGCTGCATGAGTGCATCTCCATACTGTGGCTAAGAGAAGGTATGCAGCTACATTTTGTGGTGATGTTATCTGCTTTCTCCTCTGCCTCACTCAGTACCACACTTTTTTGAGAGCCAAAGTCCCAAAGCTATGACTCAAGCCCCAGCAGTATTGTCCTGTTAATTAACTGCTGTAATTTATGTGCTGTTTCTGGCACAGTTCCCTCAGGTTTCCCCTTCCTTTCTCCCCCACAAACCCCACTCAAGGTCTCCCATGGATATCCAGACACCAAAACTCACACCACCTTCCAACTGGCTGGTTGGCCAAGAACATTTCTGTTCCTATCAAGCTGCACAGCATTCTAGTCTTTGGTTTTACACTGACATAGTGGATACTTAAAACTTGTGATCACTTCACATCCAGCTCTGTAGATTTCAGCTTTACCATCACCTGTCTCTTACCTTGCAGCAGCCTTGTGAGTTTTGAGTCTCTGTAGGGGACAAAGCCACCCTTTTTGTTTTCATCACCAAGAGCACTAATGACATTCCCCAGGCAGAGGAGGCCTCTGTTTATATTGATGCCTGCACACAAAGAGGTAACAGTGAGAAGAGTCATTTTGACAGCCCACAAGGGGTCACTTTCCTATCCTTACTTTAAAAAAAAAATAAATTAAAGGTTAAAAAGGGAAAAAAAAAAAAGTCACATTATCAAGGTTAAAGAACTGCTTTGTTTTTAATGACTTAACTTATTATCTCAAAAGTGGTTAGGAAACTCAAATTATCCCAGTCACAGGATGACAAAATTGTCAGAGACCTCCAAGATCATCCAGTCCCAACTTCCCTGCCATAGGCAGAGACACCTCACACTAGATCAGAATGCTCAGAGCCCCATCCAGCCTGACTTGCAGGGATGGGGTTTCCACCACCTCCCTGGGCAGCCTGTTCACCACTCTCACAGTGAAGACCTCCTTCCTAACATCCAATCTGAATCTACCCACTTCTAGTTTTGCTCCATTTTCCTACAGACCTTCTTTCAATCTGTCTCCCTCAGCCTTGGTCTTCTTTTGTCTCTCCGAGCCAGCCAGATCAACCAGGTGTAGTTTGGAGTGAAAGCTGCTGTTCCTATGGCAGAAATAAGACTGGTTTACTCTCTCAAGTAAAGATGAAGTTAGGAAAGGGCAGTTCAGTGGTTCCTAGTCAAGCTACTGGACTGAAAAATGCACTTCCTATCAGACAGCTAAATAAAGGAATCGTGCCAAGATTCAGCTAAGTTCAGCCGAGACCCAGAGAGAAAGGCAGGATGACAGCATTTGGAGCAAGTCTGCTCTCCAAAAGCTGCCAGCAGAGGCTGTGTGGTGACACTCACTTGTCATTTTTCTTCTGCTGGTCAATGCAGATGGTGAAGATGGCATGGGACCGTGAGGACTGCGAGTTCATTGCCGTGGAGGCCACCGAGCGAGAGTTGTTGCCTTGCTCCAGGCAGGACACAGTATCCAGGGCAGAGGAGACTTTCCTTTCTGTTAACCCTACAATCTGGGGGCAGGAAGAAAGAAAGCATCATTCATCCTCTGCTTCCTCTTCACCCCAACTGAAATCAGGAGAGCTCTCCTGTCTTAGACTGCAGAGGTAGTGAAGTCTGTGTGTGGCATGAGTTCCCAGTGGGTCTCACTTCAACGCAGGGGCCTGCTATGGATTCTCTCTGGAAAAACTCACTCTGAACTCCAGATCAGCAACCAAGTCTCATAGTCATTTCCTCTTCCTATTCATAGAATCATAGAATGGTAAGGTTGGAAGGGACCTCAAGGATCATCTAGTTCCAACTCCCTGCCACAGGGAGGGACACCTCCCACTAGTACAGGGCACTCAAGGCCTCCTCCAACCTGGCCTTGGACACCTCCAGGGAGGTTATGGAGCACAGAATCACCCAATGTAATCAAAAATCAGGTTGGGTGTTTCTGTGCTACACAACCTCCCTGGGCAGCCTGTGCCAGTGTCTCACCACCCTCACTGCAAACAATTTCCTCCTAACATCCACTTTCAATCTCCCCTCTGCCAGTTCAAACCCACTGCCCCTTGTCCTGTCATTGCAAGCCCTTGTCAATAGTCCCTCCCCAGCCTTCCTGGAGCCCCCTTCAGATCCTGGAAGGCTACTCTAAGGTCTCCTGGCAGCCTTCTCTTCTCCAGGCTGCAGAGCCCCAACTCTCTCAGCCTGTCCTCACAGCAGAGCTGCTGCAGCCCTCTCAGCATCTTAGTGGCCTCCTCTGGACTGGCTCAAACACTTCCATGTCCTTCCTGTGCTGGGGGCTCCAGAACTGCACACAGGACTCCAGTTGGGGTCTGAGGAGAGCAGAGCCAAGGGGCAGAATCCCCTCCCTTGCCCTGCTGCCCACACTGCTCTTGCTGCAGCCCAGCACACAGCTGCTGTCTGGGCTGCACTCACACTGCAGGCTCATGTTGAGCTTTTCATCACACATCAAGTTTCTCTGTGCCTGCTTCAACTAATAAAGAGGGGGAGCCCAAGCCCTGAGCTAGCTGAGAACCACAGAACGATAGGGGGTTGGAAGGTACCTTGAAAGCACATCCAGTCCAACCCCCCCTGCCAGAGCAGGAGCAGCTAGAGCAGGTCACACAGGAATGCACCCAGGTGGGTTTGGAATGTCTCCAGAGGTGACTCCACAACCTCTCTGGGCAGCCTGCTCCAGGGCTCTGCCACCCTCACAAAGCTTTTCTTTCTGTTCCTGTGGAACCTCCTCTGCTCCAGCTTGCACCAACTGCTCCTTGTGCTGTCTATCATTGGACATCCCTAAGCAGAGCCTGGCTCTGTCCAACTAACACTGCTCTGCACATCTTTATCAACAGGAATGAGGGCACCCCTCAGGCTCCTCTTCTTCAAGCCCCAGGACTCCTCAGCCTTTCTTCATGAGATGTAGGAAGCAGACAAAGCTCCTCAGAGAAATAGCCAACTGCCCTCAGATATGCCCTGGCCAGTCTGGGAGCTGAGAGTTGTGCCAGTGACAGGCAGAGAAGAGGAAAACTGGCTGATGTGGGTGGAGCCTCGTGTTCTCCACTCTACAGTCACAAAAAGAACAGAGGAGTCTGGGAAGCAAGAACTGGTCATGCTCCTTGGCCAGCCTGTCTTTTCCCTGAAGGACCTGTCTCCTCAGATCACAATATCATTAACACACAGAGAAGTTGTATCCCTGGACTTCAGAGGTGAGCACAAGCAGCACAAGATGACACACAACAAAAATATTCACGGATCAAAGCTACAAGAGTGTCACACACCCAAGCTGTAGGAGGACCACTGCAAGCAATCCACAAATGAAACCACCAGTGGCCAGAAGTTTCACCACAGAACAAGTCTGCAGAGCAAGCAGCAGCAGGAGGGTTTTCTGCACTACACCAGGAGCACATAAAAATGCTAATAGCTTAGGCAGGATCCTAGCAGGATCCCTTTGTTGCACACTGAATAGTTTAATTTCAACAGCTTGAAGTTTGGTAAAGGGATGCAAAATACATTATCAATCAGCCCTCAAAGCCAGAGCAGGACTTGCAACCAGCTTTGTCCTGAATGTCTAAGCCTGCTGGTATCAATCTGAGTAAACCTAGTGGTCATGGTAGTTTGGTTATGGTTGGACCTGATGACCTTAAAGGTCTTTTCCAACCTTAATGATGCAGTTTAAGAGGAACAGGGATCTGCTGGAGAGGGTTCAGCAGAGGGCTACAAGGATGTTGAGGGGACTGAGCACTGCCTGAGGAGGAGAGGCTGAGGGACCTGGGGTTGCTTAGGCTGGAGAAGAGAAGACTGAGAGGGGATTTAATCAATGTTTATAAATATCTGAGGGCTAGGGGTCAAGAAGGGGGGGACAGGCTCTGCTCACTGCTGCCTGGGATAGGACAAAGAACAATGGATGGAAGCTGCAGCACAGGAGGTTCCAGCTCAACACAAGGGGCAACTTCTGTACTGGAAGGGTCCCAGCGTGCTGGCACAGGCTGCCCGGAGAGGTTGTGGAGTCTCCTTCTCTGGAGCCTTTCAAGGCCTGTCTGGGTGCACTCCTATGTGCTCTGAGCTGGATTGTCTGGTCCTGCTCTGGCAGGGGGGTTGGACTCAATGATCTCCGAGTTCCTTCCAACCTCTGACATCCTGTGATTCTATACCCAACAGCTTAGTTTTGAAATGAGTAGTTGTGATGATTTCCTGCATGCTAAACCAAAGCAGAGCTCAAGCAGCCAGACAGTTGTTTCACCAAAATACCCTCCCTGAGCCACATCTCCCTCTTCTGTGCCCACATTCAGTAGGACACCAGACCTTTATGCCTTCCTTGGGATCTTCCCGTATGCTGATTGGAGATCTGTCTCTCAACGGGCACAGCAGGTCCAGAATGTCCTCATTGTAGATCTGAAAGCAGCAAAACAGGTCAGAGTCAGCTGCCTCACAGGAGACAACTGACATCAACACCACACAACAGTTTTGGTTGAGAGACACCTTTGGGATCATCAAGTCCAGCCACTTAGCCAGCACTGCCAGGTCACTGCCACACCATGTCCCTCAGTACCACACCTACATGGCTTTCAAACCCCTCCAAGGATGAGGATTCTGCTACTGCCTTTGGCACCCTGTGCCACAGCATGACAAGCCTCTCAGGGAAGGCATTGTTCCTCATAGAATGGTAAGGGTGGAAGGGACCTCAAGGATCAGCCAGTTCCAACCCCCTGCCATAGGCAGGGACACCTCCCACTAGCACAGGGCACTCAAGGCCTCATCCAACCTGGCCTTGAACACCTCCAGGGAGGGAGCAGCCACAACCTCCCTGGGCAACCTGTGCCAGTGTCTCACCACCCTCACTGCAAACAACTTCCTCCTAACATCCACTTTCAATCTCCCCTCTGCCAGTTCAAACCTTTTCCCCTTGTCCTGGCATTCCAAGCCCTTGTCAATAGTCCCTCCCCAGCCTTCCTGTAGCCCCCTTCAGATCCTGGAAGGCTACTCTAAGGTCTCCTCGAAGCCTTCTCATGTCCAAACTAAATCTCTCCTGGCACAACTTGAGGCCACTTCCTCTCACCCTGTCACTTGTCCCTTGTGAGAGGAGGCCAACATCCATCTCACTCCAACCTCCTTTCAGTGAGTTGCAGAGTGAGGTGGTCTCCCCTGGCCCTCCTCGTCTCCAGTCTGAACAAACCCAGTGCCCTCAGGCACTCCTCACCAGCCCTGTTCTCCAGATCCTTTGCCAACTTTGTTGCCCTCCTCTGGATTCACTAAAGCACTTGAATGTCTTTCTTGTAGTGATGGCCCCAAAACTGTACCCAGTGCTCATGGTGTGGCCTCACCAGTAGCAAGTGAGACAATCCCTGCTCTGCTCTTGCAGCCCACACTATTTCTGAGCCAAGCCAGGATGCTGTTGGCCTTCTTGGCTACCTGGGCACACACTAGCTCATATTCAGCCAACTATGAACCAGCATCTTCAGGCCCTTTTCTGATGGTCAGTTTCTAGGCACTCTGCCCCAAGCCTTAGGTCATCCTGGGTTTTGATTTAATAAATACCCATCACTTGAAGGAGGAGGCCTCATTAAAGATCACTCTATGTCAAATTCACAATTCTATAGCAGTTTGAAAATTAAAACCATTTTTACCTCTAAATAAGAAACTTTGAGGACAAATTCCCACTCCTGTCTTTGCTCCTTTTCCTTAAACAGCAGTTTGATGACCCGAGGGATGATCCCCATGCTTGGTTCATGCTCTTGATTAGCAGTGTAGGCACCTCCCATAGAGAAAGTTTTCCCAGATCCAGTCTGTCCATAGGCTAAGACAGTGGCATTATACCCTGAGGGAACAAAGGGCACCTGGATCAGTCATGTGAGAACCAGAGGACATGAGCAAAGCTGCTTTCTAGCAAAATCATCCTCCCAGAGGAGCACAGCTCCTTAGTGTCAGTTCCACAGAACTCAGCATAGAATCATAGAATCAACCAGGTTGGAAGAGACCTCCAAGCTCATCCAGCCCAACCTAGCACCCAGCCCTAGCCAATCAACCAGACCATGGCACTAAGTGCCCCATCCAGGCTTTGCTTCAACACCTCCAGGGACAGTGACTCCACCACCTCCCTGGGCAGCCCATTCCAATGCCAATCACTCTCTCTGGCAACAACTTCCTCCTAACATCCAGCCTAGATCCCCCCTGGCACAGACTTGAGGCTGTGTCCCCTGGTTCTGTCCCTGGTTGTCTGACAGCAGAGCCCAACCCTACCTGGCCGCAACCTCCCTTCAGGTAGCTGCAGAGAGCAATGAGCTCTGCCCTGANTCCTGCTGCCCATACTGCTCCTGATCCAGGCCAGGATGCCGTTGGCTCTGCTGCCCACCTGGGCACACTGCTGCCTCATCTTCAGCTGCTGTCAACCAGCACCCCCAGGTCCCTCTCTGCCTGGCTGCTCTCCAAGCCACTGCTTGGGGTTGCTGTGGCCAAAGTGCAGAACCCTGCACTTAGCCTTGTTAAGTCTCATCCCCTTCTGCTCTGCCCACCCATCCAGCCTGTCCAGGTCTCTCTGCAGAGCCCTAAAACAGATCCACACCTGCTCCTAACTTGGTGTCATCTGCAAACTTACTGATGCTGGACTCAATCCCCTGGTCCAGATCATCAACAAAGATACTGAATAGGACTGGGTCCAGCACTGATCCCTGAGGGACCCCACTGGTGACAGCTGCCAACTGGATGTGGCACCATTCACCACCACTCTCTGGGTCCAGCCCTCCAGCCAAGGACAAAAGGAACTGCTGGAGATTATCTTGTTCAGGCTCCCTGCTAAAGCAGGAGGCTGCCCAGGATCTCCAGGCAGATTTAGGATCTCTTGAGAAAGAGACTCCACAACCTGTCTGGGCAGCCTGCTCCAGAGCTCCAGCACCCTCACAGGAAAGAATTTTCTCCTTGTGTTCAAATGCAATCTCCTAGGTTCCAGTTTCTGCCCATTGGCCCTTGCCCTGTTGTTGAGAATTGCTGAAAAGACTCTGGTCCCATTCTCTTGCCCTGCCCTTTAGCTGTTGCTGAGCAGATCCCCTCTCAAGCTGCTCTTCTCCAGGGCTCTCAAGCCTCTCCTCATCAGAGATGCTCCAGACCCAACAACAGCTTTGTCTACAACTTAACGTTGTTACATTAAGAGCAAATCAACCACAGATAAGCTCCCCCTAACACAGACAAAATTAGCATTCCAGCTCCTTCAGGCTGTGCTGTTGTTTCTCCAGAGCTAATCACTGAAGCAGTGCAAGCTCTCTGCCACCTCAGCTCCACCGTCAGTTTCTGGTTCAGGATTGTTCTCACATTGTTCTTGACAAAATTCTCTTGCTCGACGCAGTTTCAGGAATCAGAACTCTCTAGAGACCACACACAAGTGATTTTGTTAACCCTGTGGAGCACAACGAGTTGTTGACAGGCAGGCCACGATTCCATGATTCTCACTACGGGTTGGAATCGGTACCTGGACAAGCACAGAACCTTTGTTTTCTGAGATCCGAGAAAAAGGAGGTCAGACCGGAGAACCGAGCAGCACCTTTTGTCCGCACAGCTGAGCCCACGAAACCCCCCGACGTGTGTGAACTCCGTTAGCACAAACCTTTGAAGATGCCTCTTATGAGAGGGGCAACGGCGGTGTTGAAGACCTCCTCCTGCTCCACAGATGGGTCGAACACGTAGTCATAGGTGAAGGACTTGTCGTTCCCCACCACCACCTGCAAAAGACAGAAGAACACAATGCGCTGATCACGCCGTCCCAGCATCCCGACTCCAGGACCCGGGACTGGGAGGCGAGGCCGAGCCGAGAGCCGGTTCCCGTACTTGAGGTTCTCCCGGCACAAAGGACAGGCACATCTGGCATCCTTCGCTGGTCTCCTTCGGTACCAACGGACGGCAGCGCAGCGCCACACGCACCGGGATCCCCTTGTCATCTTCCTTCACCATTTTCAGCTACCGTGGCCGTCCTGCGGAGAACCGAAGGTGGATGAGACCGCTCAAGGGGGTACCGCCGGGGTGGAGCACAGCGCTGAGGCCCAAACCCAAGCCCGGCACCGCGGGGCCTGAGACCGGAGTGGACTCGGACCGGAAGGTGCTGGCAGCCCGGAGCCTAAGCCTCTGGGGCGCCTGCCAAGGGGCCGCGCCCGGCACCGACCCTCTGCAGTCACCCCAGCCCCGCGGCAGCGCGGCCTACGGGAACGCACCCAGAGCCGCTGCCGGCTGTGATGGCGGTGCGGTAACGGCCAACATTCAAACGGGGCCGCGCGGCGCAAGGGCCAATGGCGGGGGCGTGCGTCAGGCGCGCGCCGGGGGAGNGGGCCGGGCCGCGGGCGCGCGCGGGGCGCGGCGGTCCCGGCAGGCCTTGCGGCAGCATGGAGGGGCGGTTGCCCTACGACGACTTCCCGGTGGTTTTCCTGCCGCCCTACGAGAGCCCCCCGGCCTGGGTGCCGCCGCACGAGGGGAGGGCGCGGCGGCGAAAGGGAGCGGGGAGGGGACAGGCCCGGTTGGGGTC
>VWZE01002146.1:330477-402827 GCA_013396675.1 Eubucco bourcierii | reverse complement strand
GTTGCTTTGCAGAGGGTTTACCACCCCGACTACAACAACGAGCTCACGCAGTTCCTGCCCCGAACCATCATCCTGAAGAAGCCGCCCGGGGCGCAGGTGAGACCCCGCTTCGCGCCCCACAAACCCTCCTCCGCGGCCTCGGTGGGTTAGAATCATGAATGGCTTGGGTGCGAGCGCAGCTTTAGAACGGTCCAGACTCACACCGTCAGCAGGGGCATCCGCAACTAGAGCAGGCTGCTGCGAGTCCTGAACGACCTGACCTGGAATGGTTCCAAGGATGGAGCATCTACCAGCACTCTGCGCTGTCTGGGACAGTGTCTCACAGCCCTCAGTGTGAAAAAAAAAAATTTTAAAAAAAAATCCTTCCTTCTACTTAACCTACATCTCCCTCTTTTAGTTTAAACCCAGACTTGCTGGAACGACAGACCTTGCTGATATTCTGGCCCCATCTTTCTTATAGTCTTGTTTAAGTACTGAAAAGCTACAAGAAGGTCTCGCCAGAGCCTTCACTTCTGCAGGCTGAACAGCTCTCAGAGCCTGTCCTCACAGCAGGTTCCAGCTCTCATTATTTTTGTGGCCTCCTCTAGAGCAGCTCAGACAGCTCCATGTCTGTCTTTAGGGCCATGCTTTAGTGGTGGCCTGGCCATGCTGGTCACTTAAAAGTCTCTTTTAAACCAAAACGATTTTATTGTTCCGTGATTCATGGGTGTGAGGACTCCAGAGTGGGACAGGATGCTTCAGATGGTGTTCCTGGTGCTTTCCTCATCCAGGAGCTTAGTACGGATGGGGGTTTGCTTCTGCTGTGCCAGAGAGGGGATAGAAAGCTTTGTGAGTGAGGCCAAGTAGTGCAGTATCTTGGGATGTGGAGCTAATAAAGGACAGGAGGTCCCTTGGGTGTTCAATGTGAGATCAGCACGAGTGTTAGCAGAGAGGGACTCACTGGTGCTTGCTGCTGCCTGACCGGAAGCTGTGGGGCCTTTGCTCCATCTGGAAGAGACATGTGAGCAGTGGGAAGGGTTCCAGGGTCAAAGGGAGCAACTGGATTTCACTGCTGATTTCTCTCACAGCTGGGCTTCAACATCCGGGGAGGAAAAGCCTCGCAGCTGGGGATCTTCATCTCCAAGGTATGTCTGTCCTTCTGCCATTCCCTGCCTGTCTTCTGTCTGTCCCCTTGGGTGTTGCTGAGCCAGCTGGGCGTGCATGGAGACTGTCAGGTGCCTTATATGCATCTCCATACTCATAGCTGTAATCTGCCATGCAGCAAGCAGCAATCAGAGACAGTCCTGCTCTGGTTTCTGATCTCTCCCCAGCCCACAGAGCGTTGCTGGTGCAGTTCCTGCTCCACATCCTCACCAGGCCTGTTCAGCTGTGCTGGGTGGGTGCCAGGGAGAGGCAAGCTGTGTCACTGCTGTGCCTGGAATCACTGCTGCTGTCTCTGCTGTCCCCTCCACAGGTGATCCTTGACTCAGATGCACACAGAGCTGGGCTGCAGGAGGGGGACCAGGTACTCTCGGTGAACGATGTGGATTTTCAGGACATTGAGCACAGCAAGGTGAGGAATCCATGAACACAGCATCTCCTTCCTTCCAACCTGTACCAGCTCATGTGGTGCTGAGTTCTTCTTGCCTGTCCTCGAAGCTATTCTGGTCACTGAGGAGCCCTTTCTGCTTTCAGGCAGTGGAGATCCTGAAGACAGCCCGTGAAATCACCATGCGTGTGCGGTACTTCCCCTACAGTAAGTGCCCACCAGCTCCAAGTCACCCATTTCTCTTTGTGAAGCAGACTGCCACATGTCCCTGCTGATTCCTCCTCAGTGGCCATAAGGCTAAGGTTATGGAGCCTGCAGACCAGAAAAAAACATTAAGCTTTGATTTGGCAATCAGGACAAGTACCCACTCAAACCAGTAAGGGCTGGCTTCAGCTGCCTACATAGAGAAACTTACAGAATGGGATTTAGCAACATGGTGCTAAAAGCTGGGGGAATCATTGGATGGAAGTGTGAATCTAAGAGGTGTTTATGCCTGAACAACACAGGAGTTCTGTCATTAGTCCAGCTATGCCAGTGGTGGACACTCTGTGGTTTTTATCCTTCCTTAAGAATGTTTAAATTCCTTAGAGGGAAAAAGACTGCATTAACTCTGAATTCTGCACCTGTGAAGTTCATAGCTATAAGGGGGAATAAAATAGAGGCCAAGTCAAGCCAAACAGAAGGGAAGTCCTCTTACAATGGAAACTGACCCCTATGTGAAGAAAAAAGAAAAATACGGAAATTTTAAACAAACTTTTGCTGTAAATGCTCTGAAATAACTTGAAATGAATGGCTGGGGTGCAGATATGGTATTGTAAAGCCAGCTGCTTCCCAAGAGCGCTGCATCTGCTGACTGAGGTGTTCACCAAAGGTGCTTTCCTTCAGTGTTTTGGCTCATTCCCTGCTGTCACTCCAGCCCTTCCAACTTTGCCTTCTCTTTCCTTTCCAGACTACCAGAGACAGAAGGAGAGGACTGTTCACTAGTAGGTGGCTGTCTCAGCAGCCATCCTGCTAAAACTCTCCACCACTTCTTACCATGTGAGATGATGCCTCGAGTTTCAGCTTGTCACTGGAGGTACAACTGTCCTGTTGGCTGTGAGGCATCATCTCTGCTTCCTGCCTGGAGGGTTGCCAACAGAGTCTTATTTAGCTGGAGGATGGATGGGGCTTTAGTGCGTACTCCTCAAACCGGGCCTTGGAACAAGCTGCTGCTGCTGGTGATGATGTGGAAGTGGGTACTGGAAAGCAGCTTCTCCAGCAAGATCTGTGCTTCTCTTCTAGTAGGACTTTTAAAGCAGTGCTGTGCTGGTTGTCACGAGGATGTAAGGCCAAGGAGGTCTGAGCGTGCTTGAACAGAGCATGGCTTTTATCCTCCAAGAGATCAGCCTCTTCACTTCTTTGGTGATGTGACTTTCTTTCCTTCTACACTCTCCTACCTCTGCTCTACACTGCTTGGGACTCAAGGAACAGGAGTAAAATCCACTCAGACTCCATGCACTGGTCTGGCCAGGGCATGTTCATACCTTTTAGCTGCTTAATGACCCCACACTACAGGACTGAAACGCTTGGAGCAGGTTTCTGAACACCTGCAGGCACTTGGCCGGGTCCCCTCAGGTGTGGTGCTTACATGGTTAAGGATTCCACTTGCTCAACCTGCTTCCTTCACTTGGCACAGCCCTGTCCCTGTCACCTGCTCCCATCACAACTTCTCCTCCCAGACAGGAAAGGAAGCTGCTGTGTCCTGCATGGGGAGAGCACACACAAGAAGATGGTAGTCACTAGAACTGGGGGCACACTCATGGTATCACATTGTAAATGGCATCAGGACAGCCCTTGCTCTGGCCTTCTCTGCCGTGTTTGCCACTTGCCTGTTAGACCTGAATAAAGAGAACAGCAACCAGAAGTCACCTGATTACCACTCAGCAAGCCCCTCTGCAGGGTTGTTTGTTACCACACTCAGCATTACTCCAAGGAAATTCCAGGGGGACAGCTGGGACCAGGCTTGGCACCAGCTGCCTCAGTGCCTGTAGGAGGAAAACGCAGGGTCCATGTGAGGTACAGTCCTACTTTAAGGGTGATTTTCCCTGACTAAGGGGAATCAACCTCTGATCAGCCTGGAGCAAAAGCTGCACTGGATGTTGTCTGGGGTGAGGTGGCGTCTCTACTGCACACAAGCTAAGACTTCAGTGGAAGAGTCTAGTCCCCTGTTCCTCTGGGCTTCCAGCCTCTTCTCACAGCTTTAGTAGCCCACATGAGCACTGGCAGCTACTGAAGTGTTGATGACATTGGTGCCTCACTTTTGTTGACACCTGACATCACGTGGCACATCATACATGGTCTCTGCTGTGACAACAAAGTACTGCTAGCTGAGGACCCCTCCCTGGTGAAGTGCCTGGGGGAGGGAAGATCTGTGCCCAGCAAGGTTGAACACTGCCTTTAGGTCTCTGAAACACCTCACAGTCAAGGGGAAGAAGGGGCTCTTAAGGATGTGGGCAGGGATCCCCTCAAGTCAGGGAGGAGCTAGGGCCACCAGTGCGCCTTCGCGCCCGCCACCAACACGACTGGCCCACTACGGCCTAGTTTAAACCTCTTCAGGTTCCACTGCCAATGCCACAGGTAGTAAAAGCAAGCTCTTAAACCCAGTGTGCCATTCATCCTTGCATCTGGGAAGAACCAGGCTCACTAACCCTCTGAGTGAAGGAAGCAGAAGCAGCCCCAGGCCCCTCCCCAGCAGCAGGACAGTGGAGGTGTTGGTGAAATAACTTTATTTAGTGTGATACACGGCTGTGGTCGGACAGTCCATACTCAGAGTAATAGTCACACTTACTCGGCTAACAGCTAGAGACAGCAGGGCCAGACACACACTCAATATTATACACATCCATAGAGAAGACAGTGGGAAGTGAACTATTTTATTTCACTAGTTACCCCCCCAGTTACCTAGGGTTTCCCCCCTCCCTCCCCCCAGGTCCGTGACTCAGAACAAGACGACAGCAGAGCGGCGCAGGCCTGCCCGTGAGAAGGGGAGGGCAGAACCTGTTCTACGGCAGACACGGGCACACCGACACACACCAGCAATTCCACCACCACAGGGCTATGTACAGGGCAGGGCGCCGGGACCCTGCGCAAGGGGGGACACACTCCAGAGTGGAATGGGGAACCGCATCCCAGCTTCCTCCTGCAGCTCGCCCAGAGGGGAAGGGTCGGGGGAACAATCGCTCAGTCACCGGCAGCAAGCTGACTTGCTGCCAGTAAGCCGACGTGGGGACTACCAGCTCCAGGTCCCCCCTTCCCCTCCCTCGATGGCCTACAGGCTGTGTCATCCTGCTAGAGGTGTCACTAACCACCAAATGCCCTTGTTCCCACCTGTCTCACTGCAGTCACTTTCCTGCCTGTTGGCACTCCCCTTGTCAGCATGACGTAGGCTGGGTGATGAAAAAAGAAAGGTCAACGGCTTGGAGCCATCCGACTGTTGTTCTCCGCTGTCAACAAACCTACAGACTTCTGCTTAGGACAGATGGATGAAAAACCCCAGGCAAGAGACTCTGACACACTCCAATAACCTAATTAGAAACCAGGGGCAGGGGGAAGAGGACGGATTTCCCAACCTGCAAAGGGGAGAAGTGACACCAAAATTCACTTCAGCAGGACACAATCCTCTGTGATGAAGAATCCCTGCTGCAGTTGATCTCAGCTTTGGCAATGCTGCGCTTAAAATCACCCCCATAGTGAAGTGGCTACCAGCCCCTTCCCTCAGAAGTCATCTACAAAGGCAGAAGCAGCTATGTTTGATGTCATCAAGCAGCAACCTAGGTATGAAAGAAGTGCTATCACTGGCCTTCCACATCTGCTGCAGCTCTCCTGCTCCCGACCGATGTGATGAAGAACAAAACAGAGACTAAGAAAGGAGCCTGAGCAGCACCTGTGACCTTCAGGGCAGGTTATTACTCCTCTAGTGATGGATGTGAGGTTACTATTTGCTTATGCTATTGATAGATAGGACCCAGGTCTCTACAAACCACCCTGGGGATCTCTCATCACCCAGTCTCACGCTGCAAAGCCTCTGCACCCTCTTCCTTCCCCACATCTCACAGCCAACACTCCAATGTCCTCTGGACAGGAAGATATTCCAGCCAAGGAGTGCAGCCTGTGGTGTGTCTCTGCTACACAAATGGGAGCAACACGGCCAAAGCTATCCCAGTCTGGGGGTTTTTAGCACTGTATGTAAACACCAGAGGCAAAACTCAGAAGCCATGAGCAAGAGTTGGCCAAGATCATCCACAGAAAGGAGAAACCAAGGAGGTGACATTGTGTGTGCCCTGCAGGAAGCAAAAGCCTAGAAACAGAGAACCTGTGTTATCCAAAAAGGCAAGGCCGAGTCAAACTGACTGGTTGAAGAGGAGCAGCCTTCCAAGAGGAAGTGGGGATGCAGGACAAAGACAGGGCTGGAGTGGACAGGGAGCTAGTTAAGATGCAAGGCAGTAAGGAAGGTGGAAAGCCCACCCCCAAGCTTGTATTTTTGTCTTCCCTAACTTGGTGGCTTTTCCATTGCATTCACAAGATACATCTGAGGCTCAACGTGGGGAAGAGAGGGAAGGGGAGGAAAAGAGAGAGAAAGAGAGAGAGAGAGAGTGTAAAGGGCACCACGGTGCCAAAGTGCAACAACATAAAAAAATAAAATGAAAGACAGGACACTCATTCTGCACTCGGGGCTCATACCATGCAGTAAGAGGGGCGGCCAGGGCTGCTCCCCACCAGTAAACAGGGAGTTCACTTGCTTAGTAGATTGGTTTCAGCCCACAAAGTAGGGTTGCCTAGCCAATGAGCAGTGATGTTCTTCAGTGAGGCCGGGCAGGCGCCGCTGGGGAAGGCGCCCGTTAGCAGGAGCACCCGCTCTCCGTGACTGGCTGCTCGGGAGGCTTCTCTAGCTTGATGTCAATCACTGCAGCAGACAGCTTAAGGAAAGCACCAAACCACAGAATGACAGGATAAGGGGCAATGGGTTTGAACTGGCAGAGGGGAGATTGAAACTGGATGTTAGGAGGAAGTTTTTTACAGTGAGGGTGGTGAGACAGTGGCACAGGTTGCCCAGGGAGGTTGTGGAGCACAGAATCACCCAACATGATCACAGATCATGTTGGGTGATTCTGTGCTCCACAACCTCCCTGGAGGTGTTCAAGGCCAGGTTGGATGAGGCCTTGAATGACCTCTACTAGTGGGATGTTTCCCTGCCTATGGTCAGGTCCCTTCCAACCTAAACCATTCTATGATTCTATATTCAAAACCTGCCTGGATGCGTTCCTGTGTGATCTGGTATAAGAGATCCTACTCTGCAGGGGGTTTGGACTAGATGATCTTTCAAAGTCCCTTCCAGCCCCTCACATTCTGTGATCAGGAACAATTTCTTTGCTGCAAGAGCAGTCAGACATTGGAACAGGTTGCCCAAAGAGGTGGTGGAGTCACCATCCTTGGAGGTGTTCAAGCAACGTGTGGCAATGGCACTTTGGGATGTGGTTTAATGGCCATGATGGTGTTTAAGGTTGGGCTTGATGATCTTAAGAGAGCTTTTCTATGACAATCCCAGCATGGGGAGGGTTGGAAGGCACCTTTAGGGGATCATCTGGGTTGGCACCCACTGCTAAAGCAAGGTCACCCATGGCAGCTTGCCCAGGATGGCATCCAGGTGGGTTTGGAAGCTCTCTCCATAGGATGAGACTCCGTAACCTCCTCTGGGCAGCCCGGGCCAGGGCTCCAGCACCCTCACAGAAAAGAATTTTTATCTCATCTTCAGATGGAACCTCCTGGGTTCCAGTTTGTCCCTTGTCCTGTTGCTGTTCACCACTGAATAGTCTGCCCACATCCTCTTGCTCCTCACCCTTTAGCTATTGATCAAATCCCCTCTGCAGCTGCTCTTCTCCAGGCTAAACAGTGCCAGGGCTCTCAATCTTTCCTCCTTACAGAGATGCTCCAGGCCCCTCAGCGTCTTTGTAGCCTCCACTGGACTCTCTCCAGTAGTTACTCCTCTCCCTTGAACTAAGGTGCCCAAAACTGGACCCACTACTCCAGATGTGACTCCACTCAGCTCAAAAGAAAACAAATAGGAAAGAATAGCGAAAGAAGTCAGTAGCTGAAAGGTTGTTGGCTGTCCCTCCATGGTGTTTTAGGAGAGCAGAGCACATCCTGCTTGAACAGGATTTATCACAAAAACAGTGGACTCAGTACAACAGAAGCATTTAGGAGACAGAAGCCAGCTGGACAGGTCTGCACACCAGGTAGCCCAGACAGCCCTGTGGAAAGAGGTAATGTAAATCCATGGAAATGTTACCCCTCAGATGAAGTGGAGGAAGCAGAACTTACACTTGCTGTTACAAGCAGTTGTGTAGATTTATACAGAGATCATAAGCAGGGTCCTCAATTTGCCCCCAGTGGTAGAAACATAGGATCGTTTGCTTTGGAAGGGACATCCAAAAGTCACCTAATCCAACCCACTCTGCAGTCAGCAGGGGCATCCTCAACTAGATCAGGTTGCCCAGAGCCTTGTTGAGTCTCAGCTTGAGTATCTCCAGGGATGGGGCCTCAGCTACCTCCCTGGACAACCTGTTTCAATGCTCCACCACCCTCATGGTAAGGAACCAGACACCACTCTACGCCCAGCAAGGCCCCACAATGTGCCAAAATGTCAGTGACCCCAGCCTCACAACAGGTAACTGCCACATTGCAGCAGGACAGGAGGAGTTACTGCCAGGAAAGCAAGGATACTGTCTTCTTTGCTCTTCTCTGGTGTGCTGTCCATCCCAGGTAAGGCAGCAGCCACGCGACGGAAAAGCTGAAAAGAGCAATGAGAAAGCTGAAGGTTTGGCAAGAAAACAACCAAAACCTGTCAAAAAATCAACCAACCAATCAACCAAAACCCAACAACAACCCCACTTTATTTACAGCACACTACAGTGTCTGAACTGTAAAACTCATCATGTGGCTGCTTCGGAAAGCAAAGCAATGACCAACAAATGCCAGAACGGTACCAAAGAAATTTAACAGGTTTTATTTGTGCAATGCCTACAAAACTGATTTCTTTTTCCTGCTTCTGCTTAAACTGAACATGAAATTAGTAACAGTTCTTCAAGAGCAATCCACTCCTGCACTCCACTACCACCAGGTGTTCACCTACCACTTCCAGCCTCAACTCCTTTTGCACACATCAATGTTGCAGCGGACAACTCAGGACTCCTGATGAGCAACCTTGCAAGAAGGGTTAAGAAGCCTATGGAGTAATTGGGGATTTACAGCCCATCCTTTCAGCTCAGTCCTACTGCAGAATAGCCATTTCTGAGCTGAGCTGCAGGCTCAAGCTGTTCAGGTGTGCAAGAGCTGGGGAGAACAGTAACATCTCCATTAAACCCCGCCGAGAGAATGGCTTCATGGAATTTTCCTGTCAATGCCTAGAGCTCTTCCTGCTGCCATTAACACAGTACAGGCACTGCTGGGCAGGCTGGTGAGAAGTGCTCCACAAACTATAGCAATCATCAGCTAACTAGGATGTTTCTCACATCAGCTTGGCAGGAGCTTCTCATCCACACCTCCAAATTGTGTTATTTGGAAAATTAAGTCACTGGGACACCAGCAAGGTGCTGCGGTTAAGCATCCTTTTAGTCACAGGAGTTCTCACTGCAAACACCCTCCAGCAAAATAAAGCATAAACAAGAAATTCTCCTTAGATGCAAGAAGAGAAGAGGGTTGGTTTTGTTTTTTTTTTACTGTATGGATAGTTAACCACTGCAACAGCTTGCTTGGAGAGATGGAGTCTCTACCCTTGGAGATATTCAGTATTCGACTGGAGTCAGTCCCTCTGCAGCCTGCTCTGAGCATGGGGGTTGGACATGAGATCTCTTCCAACCTCAACTATTCTAAGCTTTTCCTCTGTGGCTTGCAAAGAGAAGCAGGAACTTCTACTCACTTATTATCCCAACTGATGTCAGCACTCATTTTAGGAAACAGTTTATTAGCTGTTAACAAAGGCAACATACAAAATCTTGTTTGACTGGCCTCTGAGAACAGTGCCACTGCTGATCCTCAGCACATTCTAGGTTTAGATTCTCCATTCCTTCAAGGTAAGTTGGTTTACCTTGAACAGGGAATCACTAACCTGAAAGGAGCCTCTGCTAGATAAAGCAGCAGCAGTGATCACTGGCCAAGAGGCATTTCAGAGGTTGGCACTGAACAAGTATCTGATGGCAGGTGAACCCCAAACAACAAGAGATGTGGATCTCTTGCCAGTAGAACAGAACACTGATCTACCTGTTTCACGTTGTAGCCAGTCTTTGCACTGGTCTCAATAAACATCACATTCAGCTCTTTGGCTCTCTGCTCGCCTTCCTCTGTAGTGATTTGCCTGGACAAAGATGGAAACAAAACCAGAAAGAGACAAAGAAACAACATACAGGAAGAGTTAGAGATGTCTGTGAGTGACAGGCTCCTCATCATCCCTTATGAGTGTCCACAATGGAGACCTCAGGACCTGTCAGTCTTTAAGACCCCCAGGTCCTCCAGCTAAGAACTGGAACCACCTCAGGTGGAACGCTTCCATTTAGGACTAGTAGTAGCAGATGACTAGCACAAGTTTGCACAGCACCTTTGAGCCTCACTCACAGCATCCTCAAGGGAAGAAGAATCCCAGTTCAGAAACAAAAAGCAAAACCTTCCCAAAAGTCCACAACAGAGAGCTCTGTGAGGTTACGGATTCAGAGAGGTTCCAGCAGCAAGCGCAGCGCAACAACCAATTGTCAGGCTGCTGCTGGCAAGCAAAGGGATCCCTGATCAATACCCTGTACATACCTGTTTCACATTACATCCTGCTTTAGCATATTCAGTTCTCAGGTTTTTCTTTCACCCTCCTCTCTAGAAACCTGTCTACAGCAACAAGAACAAATCACAGGAAAAGAAAAACCAAACAAAAAAGGAAAGAGTCCAAAACTGATAAAAAGAAAACCGCAGGAACTGAACTGACACAAACAGAAAAGAAGCAGCTTCACAGGCTGCACCAGATCTGAATGAGGCTATTTTTAGTTCAGCTTTCTGGCCTCAGAACTTAACTTGCATCATAACTTGGTTTTTACTGTAGGATGAACAGTTTCCAAAAGCTGTATTCTGAATCCTGAAAACTGTGACCAAGGTCAGGCTGATGCTGTGGCTTTGTCTAGCCTGAAAAGCTTCAGTGTTTGACACAAATCTAACTTCATTTTAAAGACAGGCAAGGGAGCTTCTTTTAATGAAAGCTGGATATAGAACATAATTCCAAATTCTGGCCTGGTCCAGCACTACTGTCACATTAAACTTTAAAATATGAACTTCTAGTGCTCCATGAACTTCAACTGTAGCTGTTTCAATCAAATTTCTGGTATTTTTAATTCTCAAGGCAGTGCTGGGCAAATAGTCCTGCACGCACACTCCACTTACGTACTACCAGGAAATAGTCCAAGGCTCAAATGATCCCATTGGGGTTTCCAGTTCCACATGAAATTGGATTTTCATCTAAATTAGAAAGCCTCAAATCTAAATGCCAGGTTATGCAGTCAGGGAGCTGCAGTTATTTCTAGCTCCCAAGAGGGCATAAGAGATAGTAAGAGCTCAACATGCAGAGCTGGCGCATCATGGGTTTTCCTCTGGTGGTTTTCTATGGCTGACTTCAGACACCAGACGGATCTCATGGGCCTGCCACCTGAAATTAACCCAAATCAGCTATACACACTTCTGTTGTATTTCTGAAGCCCTGAGCACCAAGTTTTACCAGTATTTCCACATTTAGAACAATCTCCTACTGCAAGTGGGAAAAGCCCACATAGCAGTCAAGGCTGAAATGGTGTGTATGGAGGACATAGAACACCTCTCTGTAAGACCCATCAGTAGAAAGTCCACAGAGAGGTCTGACTTTATCTTTACCCCTACTGACTCAAACCACTTGCTGATATTTGAGTTCCTTCTGCTTTTCCTGCTGGGCACAGCAAACTACCAACTAACAGCATGGCTTGCCCAGGGACAGAAAGCATCTCCTGAGAGCAGTTTGTGCAGCCAGGGGTGCTGGGCATTGTCTCACACAAGCATTTGGAAAACATCAAAACCACAAGGAGGAAAAAAACCCAAACACATCACAGTATGTTTTGAAGAGATATGGGCACTGCAGGAGTGAGGAAAGCAAAGTCAGGATTTCAAAATGTGACAGCATCCAGCAGCGAAACATCAGATCCCTATTAGCTCTATCACACCAAGAAACACAGTAAACAGATCCTAGTGCAAGATTTTTCTGAGGAAACATTTATGTTTCACCTGAAAGGCTTTTCATGCTGCTGTTTTTTTGATCAGAAGTGTCTTCTGAACAGCCAGAGGATAAGGGTTTGGTTTTATAAAGCCTAATTTCACTGTGAGATGGAAGTGTTTCTCAGTGCCACCTTTCTAACTTCCTTACTTTTAAATCAGATACAAATTCCTCATGACTTCAGTATTTCCTTTATCCTGTGACATACAAGGCACCCGTTTTATAGCATCTGCTGCATGTGAAGGTGTTTCAGTTTAAAGGACTGAAAGGGTTTTGTTTACTCCATCTTCCCTTTGCCAACTACTGATGGCACAAACCATTAAAATAAAAACCTTTCCTGTTTCTGATGTCTTTGATAAAGAAGAATAATCTCTGGATCACAAAATGGCCTAGGTTGGAAAGGACCTGAGAGATCATCTACTCCAACCTCCCCACTATGGGCAGAGACACCTCTCAACTAGACTCAGCTCAAGGCCTCATCCATCCTGGTCTTGAACACCCCAACCCAAGGCAGGAGGCATCCACAACGTTACTGGGCAGCCTATTCCAGTCTCAACATCCTCATACTGAAGAGCTTATTCCTAAAATGCAGTCCAAACCTACTCTCCCCTCAGCTTACAACCACTCCCTCTTGTCCTGTCTCTAGAGACTCTTTTAAAAAAAGTCCTTCTGCAGCCCTCCTGTAGGATCCCTTCAGGTACTGAAGGTAGCTCTAAGGATCCCTTCAGGTACTGAAGAGAAGCTCTGGAGGCTTCTCTTCTCAAGGCTCCCAGCTCCCTCAGCCTATCCTCATAGCTGACCTGCTCCTGCCCTTGGATCATCTTTGTGGCCCTCATCTGGACTTGCTCCAGCAGCTCTGTGCCCTTCTTATGATGAAAACATTAAACAAAACTTGTGCTAAACCAGCAGTGAAGAATTTGAAACAGAAATGCCAAAAGCTCAAGACACCTGTTGTTTTCTAAGAAGCTATCATGCTGGTTTATATTTGTTGTAGGACAAATATAAAGGCAAAATGCTTTAGGACATGTTCCAAAACGTTAAGTTCACGTGACTTTAAGTCTCTGCTCTTCCTAATCTGCTTTCCTTTCACATATCCACAATGTCTCAGTTTTAGTTATGTATTGAATGGACCTTTAAGAAAGATGGGGATAGGATTTTTAGCAGGACCTGTTCTGAAAAGACAGGGATTGATGGTTTTAAACCAAAAGAGGGAAATTTGGACTAGACAGAAGGAATTTTTCTATGCTGAGTGTGGAAGATGATGGCTCAGGCTGTCCAGAGAGGTGGTAAAGGCTTCAAGGATGGGGCAATTCCATATCAGGTTGGACAGGGTTTTGAGCAACCTGCTGCAACTGAAGATGTCCCTGCTGGCTGCCCGTGGGTTGGACTAGATGACCTTTAAAGGTCCCTTCCCACTCAAACCATTCTGTGATTTGTTGACATGAAATTCATGCTCAGAGGGAAACATTTTAGTTTTGGTAACAAGAAGACATTTTAAAGAGCTGCACAAGCAGAGAGAGATTTGAATAGGATTAATAGCATAGGAATAGGAAAACTGGCAGATTGCTTTGTTTTTACAAGACACCTTTGTGGCTTTACCTCATAATGAAAAGATTAAAAAAAAAAAAACACAAACAAAATGCACTATTGAGAAACTTGGTATAGAGATACTTTACTTAAGTATCTCTATACTTAAGTGTCTCTACTTAAGGAACTTTTTAAAGTGAGTTTGTTTTAACCAAAATTAGAATCATAGAAACATTTTGGTTGGAAGAGTCATAGAATGGTACGGTTGGAAGAGACCTCAAGGATCAGCCAGTTCCAACCCCCTGCCACAGGCAGGGACACCTCCCACTAGTACAGGGCACTCAAGGTCTCATCCAACCTGGCCTTGAACACCTCCAAGGAGGGAGCAGCCACAACCTCCCTGGGCAACCTGTGCCAGTGTCTCACCACCTTCACTGGAAACAACTTCCTCCTAACATCCAGTCTAAATCTCCCCTCTGCCAGTTTAAACCCATTGCCCCTTGTCCTTTAAGAGCATCAAGTCCAACTTAACCCAGTATGACCAGGACACCACTAAACCATGTTCCTCAGCATCACATCTCCACAAACTATTTGTAGAAGAGCAAAAGGGGATAGCTCTGCACATGCTGAAACCAGAAATCTGAATTTCATCACCATCTACTTATGCTTCATTTAAAAATCAACAATTCTTTCTAAGACCAGTTGGCAAATTCCTTGCATTTACTGGCAAGGGCAGTAAGGCTGCCAGTTCCTCTGTGTTACCTCTTGTCGGCCAGGTCGGTTTTGTTCCCCACCAACATGATGATGACATCGCTTCCTCTCTCTGTCCGGACATCATCAATCCACTTGGAGGTTTGCTGGAAAGAATTCAAGTCTGTGGGGAAGAATCACATGGGATTGGTGAAGATAAAACTTGATTTCAGAGAAGGAAAACACTATGCCTGAGCTTGGGTGCTTCTCCGCATCTCTCCACACCACAAATAAACAACCCGTAAATCGTTCTCTGCTCAGGCAGAAAAACAGAGTAGGGGGAAAAGAAGTTTTTCATGTTAATCATCCTTTTGCAGAACCTCTGGTTGTCACCTCTTAGTTCTGCTTACATGCAGTACTTCAAATAAGGAGACAGCAAAGCATCACTCACTTGTAATGTCATAGACTACCACGGCGATGGTGGAGTCGCGGATGTAGCTGGGAATGAGACTGCGGAACCGCTCCTGGCCTGCTGTGTCCCAGAGCTGCAGCCGAACCTGCTGGTACCAGGCCAGGGAGAGCACAGAGAGAGAGACAGCAAGGGAGAAGAGAGGGGGAAACTGTCCTTTAGAGAAAGGCCATGTCTAGAGTCAACTGTATGCAGCTCACTCTTGAGAAGCTGAAGTTGAGCTTGTAACCTTACCCCGAAAAACCACAGGAAGGGGCTTCTCTGACTCTGCAGTTAACAGGCTTCAGTTACCTCCTGTGCTTCCCTACAGGCTCCACTGTTGCCCAAAAGCTATGGCTATGGCTACTGCCTCATTGCTGATAGTGGTAGCTAACACTATAAAGCTGGTCTTACTGGTCTGCCAGGGATTGCTTATGGGGCCTCCACAGAACTAGCCTAGAGCATCTCGGATCAAAGGGTTTGGGGCAACTCCCACATGATAGACATGCAAACTCCTTCAGCCCAGACACCAGGAGGCAAAACAGCATCCATTCTCCTGCACCAGGTATCCAGAAGGTGGCAATGGGGATTTTCATGGAAGATTAAAGCAATCAATAACTTCAGTTCCGGCAAAAATAAAAGCAAGTAACACACTGCAGGTTTCATGACACAGAGTACTGGGTTCTCCCTCTTGGGTAAGCATCAGTGATAGGAGAGGTGCAGTTTGATCTCCACAGCTATGCCCAAAGACAAACTGCCCCACTACAGCTTGGGACCTGCCTGTTTGAAACAGAGATGGCCAAGACATGCCCAAGTACCACAGAGAATGCCAAACAAAAGCTTTTCCCAACCAGGAGCCACATCATTTCCTTCCAAGTCATTACCCCACACGGCTAGCTGCCAGGAAACCAGATTGTTGTTGGCATTCTCAGGCACAGTAGTTTCACCAGAGGGCAAACACTAGCTCCCAGCTTAATTATGGGAATTGGTTAGATGTGCTCCCTCATTCAGCACCGAGGAAGAGCAGCTGGTTATGCCCACAACAGTGGTTAATAAGGCAGCTTGCAGGAGACTGGCTACCAGTGAAAAAACAGTTTCAGAAGGATCAGTAATTGTTTAGAAGAGAAAGAGAAGTTGGATGGAGCACATGGCTGCATTGAGGTGTGTAGCCCCTGATGCCCCAGGGTTTATGGAAGATTACAGCTTACAGTTAAAGCAATTAGCTCAGGTTTCATTTTGGAGGCAGCATTCACTACAGTACCAAAAGTCAGGGCTCTTCATTACCCCAGGAAACTGAGGGTGACAAATTCTGAGCACCTGGACTACACCAGTGCTGGAAGATCAGACTGATGATGTCAGCTTCTGGACTCCACATAGTCCCCAGGACATTGCTGCTACATAAAGACTATTGATCAATGGAAGTTTAGTGAGGTGGTGATTTAAACACTCCAACCTCTAGACTTACAAAAAGGCAGTTAGTGGAAGTACCACAGCACTGGGGAATTAAAACTGGGCCCTGTAATCTTGTAGTGAAGGGTAATACTGTTGAGGGAAGGTCTTCAGCTGGTATGCAGGTACCACATGCAGTATTTCTGTGGCTTCCCACTGTGAAGTCAAAGTGTCTGCGCCCATTTTGGAGGAAGATAAAATACCAACAATCCACTCAAACATAATAGTGTGCTGATTTTGGTCTGGAAAGAAGGAAGGTCCTCGGCCAGGGATTTACCTAGCCTCTTAGAAAGAAGGGAATTTGCTCAGAAAGAGGCCTGCAGGGACTCTCATCACAGATCTCTATACTCACATTTCAAGACGCCCAGCAGATTAACAACAAGCAATTTCTCTTGTCCTTCTCAGCTCCCCACAGACTAGGTAACAGTTTTGCTCTTTAGTTAGGAGTATCTTGGCTGGTACTTAAACATGTCCTTTGGGCCTGTCCCTATTTTATACCACTATCACAAGCACTAACTTAGAGCAGTCTATTTGACTTTCCCAAATACATTTACCACTAAAGACAATGCAAATAAATAGCTCTTCAGAGTGGTAAAAGGAAACCAGTGTTCACCACCATCATGCCCTCAGAGCACGTTCCTGCAGTAACACAAGAAAACTAAAAGCCACTCAGTCACTCAGAGCAGAGCAATAACAAGAAAACACAGCATTATCTGAAAAGATCAGACTGTTACCAAGGCATGGTGAGATCACCTATCACCAAACTATTTTTGACATGTCTAGAAGCTGAAGAGAACAGCCTAGACTGGCAAGATTATTTCATCTACCTGGCAAAACAGCTGTCACAACAGCAGGGAGAAGGGATGCCAAACTGCAGCCTGACATGACAGGAATGCATCTAGGGGAGGCAATGTAAGTCATCACACGTGCATCTCATCACTCCTCATCCCCTAAGAGATTGCTTCAGCTTCACATCAGTTTGCCCAAAACCAGAAATCCTCCCAGAGTTAATAATATTTAAGCTACAGGATTGGGAGAAAGATCATGGCATTATTTGTCCTCAGTACATAAGACAAATTGTAACACAAGTCTATTGTTTGTTAAACACTGTGGTTAAAGGAAGAGAAACAGATCCCTGGTCCTTAAAGCCTCACTAGCATCGAGTTTGTGACAGAATAAAGGTGGTCCAGAAGTTTTGCACCTCAGCTATATATCCTTCACTTAAGACTTGGCCTGTTGTTGGTTCACTGGGGTAAATCCTGTCTAGGCATTCATGCTGATACTGTAGCTTAACTAAGAAAGTCAGATCAAGTGGAATCAATATCAAGGAGTTAGAAGGGAGTAATTGTGTTCATGTCTTTCAAGTTCATACTAAAACAATCATGCCAAGAGTTACACTTTCCATCTAAGCTTGTTTGTTCTTCAGAGATGATGGCATTTCCATCTCTTTCAAAGGCTCTCTCACTACTCATATCAATCGCCAGCTCTCTTCTCCACTGAGACAAGAGTCTTGGATCTTCCTAAGTAGCTACAGAGCTTAGATTTAAATGGATGTTGTTCTGTTTTTTTTACCTGCTCTGACAGCGTTCCTTTGCTTTGCCATCTGAGGTTGGTACTTTTATTACCTCCCTAGTTATCCAGAAAGGAAGAAAAAAAAAAATTCTGAGGTTTAAAATCAACACCAAACCCAGAAAAAGCTTTCCAAAGGCTCCCAACCATCCTTCACTCCACTCAGCACAAGCACACAAAGTCACAACCCCATCTCACCTACCTGCCAGTTCTCTGTGCATCACTCCCATCCTTTGAGCTTTAAGCAGATCAGAGTTTTCCAGACCCCCAGGTTTGAATTACAGGATGGAGTTTCCACTGATTATGGGGGTGATACTCAGCTATGTCCCCTCAGCCCATGATGGGACCTACAGCCTTGGGGGCCAATGGCTTATCTTAACTCCTTTTAGATACTACCACCACTTCCAACACATAAAGAGTATATGTTAAAAGCAAGGTCCCTGCAGAAACTGGGGCTCAATACCTACTTGTAATGTCAAAGACAATGACAGCCACAGCAGAGTCACGGATGTAGCTGGGAATGAGGCTGCGGAACCTCTCCTGGCCGGCTGTATCCCACAGCTGCAGCCTAATCTGGGAAATGGAAAAGTGCAGGGGAAGAAGGAAGGGGAAAGAGCAGGGAAATGGAAAACAAAAACCAAAACTCAAGTGAAATAAAAATTAAAAGAAAAAAAAGTAATCCAAAAACAAAACAAAAATTGCAAGGCAAACATAATGCAACAAAAGGAAAGTTAAAATGGAACAGAAATGTGAAAAGAGCCAACGACACTTCACATTCTCACAGCAACCTCAGCCTAGCATGTTTCAGAAACTTCCCTCCCTCCACAGACCAATCAGGAACTCACACATACCAACAAGTTCTTTCATTTAATCACATAAAACAAAGATACCCCTAAAAAAAAAATCTCCTCACACCATCTGCTAAGCAGGGACAGGAGTTCTATCAGCCACACAAGCATGCTGCAGCCCACAGCTAGTCCCTGCACCAACAAACCCTCTAGAAAGCCTGATGTGGTGAAATATGGTAGTGGGGTACAAGCCAGAGCAGCAAACACTCTCTAGACTGGCTTATCTTGTGCTCAAAACCAAGTAGTCTGGGTCAATATGGAGACAGAGAAAAGGAAATACTCCCCTGTCTTTCAGCAGGTTGTGACATGGACCTGGTAGCCTGACAGTGGGGAGGGTAAGGATGGGGCTTCTTATGGCCCTGTTTCGCTTAATGCCACAGGTCCTAATGCACTGCAAACAGCACAACTACGGTTGGTCTCTGTGGGAGGCTACTGCAGTGGCTTTGAAGAATCAAAGTCCACCTGTATTTGCCCCTTCCAAGCATCAGAGATGAATGATCCATCTAGGTTTAATTTCAGGATACATTATCTGGTGTAAGGACACAGCAGATATACCAAAGCACTACTGCAGGTAGAGGTTCAGCATTTCTCATTTCAAGCTCAGCAGTCAAAGCTTATTGCAAAATACAGCACCAGCCATATCTGTGAAATTATCTCCAAGTCTGAATATTCCTGCCTTGTGTGCTTGCACTTCTCCCTCTTCTTATCTACACTCAACACTGCTCTGTTATTTAAACAGGCTTTAGAGGCTCTGTGTGTCCCCTACGCCATCAGGGAAGTTAACCGTCTGTCTGACACTGCAAAGCAAAGAGCAGTTCTGGATGGTAGGCCAGCAAATGAATGACATCCTGACCTACACAGCCAGCAGATATCAAGGCCACACTCCTGAAAACAGCCTCCAAGCACTCCAACTCACCTTCACACCTTTTTCTTCACAGAATTCCAGCATAGTGGGGACTAGAAGAGACCACTTGAGAGGACCTGCCCCAACCCCATTGCTAAAGCAGGAGCATCCATAGCAAGTTGTCCAGGAAGGTTTGGAATTTGTTCACAGAAGGAGACTTCACCACCTCTCTGAGAAGCCTTCCCCAGGGCTTCTGCACCCTCTCAGCAGAAGTTTTTCCTCGTATTCAGATGTAACCTCCTGGGTTCTAATTTGCATCCACTGCTCCTTGTCGTGTTGCTGGGCACTACTGAAAACAGTCTGGCCCCATTCTCTTGCCCCCACCCTTTAGATACTGATCAGCATTAGGAAGATCCCTTCCCAGTCTGCTCTTCTCCTAAACAGCACCAGGGCTCTCAGCCTTTCCTCCTCAGAGAGATGCTCCAGGCCCCTCACCATGGTCTTCATCAGAAACTCTTTCTGTCACTGCCAGTACCACTGAAGAATGGCAGCCAGGCAGTTTCCCCCAAAGAAAGATTAAGCAAGGTCCTTTCTAACAATAAATGCCTGGTAAGATGGCAAAGAAGCAGTCAGCCTGTATTGGGCTGAGACTTCAGAAGCAACAGACCAAAAGCAGCACCAAAGGGCTTCTTCCACTGCCCCCTTCCTCTCCCATACCAGTTTCACACTCCTCAGGCAGCAGTAATCCAGCAAAAAGGCAAGAAACAACAAAGCATGAACTAATGAAAAGACAAATATTGGAAGATAGGAGAGGGATGAGAGGGATCTTTTTATGCAGAAAGTAATCTCATGCCAGCTAAATCCAAAATAGCTTTATTATTTATTAACAGCATGTCAGAACTGTGTCACAAAAGAAGCCTTTCTGTGAGGAGAAGCTATGTCACCACTGGCAACCGTGACTGACCTCAAGACTTGGATCTGCCTGAGGTCTGTCTGCTCAGACCCATTTTACACTGACAATTCTACAGAGCTGCAAATTCTGGGAGCAAACTATGCCTGAGTTACATATAACAGAGCCCATTCCCTGGGATGCAGATGTTAGCTCCATGAAAGATTCTGCCTTCATTCTAGAAATATCAGGTATTAAACAGGAGAGTGGGTCAGGGATTCGATTCAAGACAGGCCTCAAAGCTGCTGGGGGATTTCAGCAGCCCTTGGAGGAGCAGGCAGGCCCAGCAGCTGCCATGCTCTCACACAGATGCCTCACTCACCGTGCGATCCTCCAGGTACATCGTTTTTGACAGGAAATCAATCCCAATGGTCGCCTGGAAAGAAGGAAACTGTCAGCAGCTGCCGTTTGCCTTTCAGCATCTGCAAATCAAAGCTCCCTATGCAAGCTCTCAGAAACAGTCACTAACTTAGCATAACACTGCTGAAGTCATTTGCCTTCAATATAGTGGATACAAACACAGCAATCTGGGTAGCTGCAGCATCTTCACTTCACAGCAACACCTCACCTAACAAGAATCTCCAAGACTTGATTTCAGCCTCAGACATTCACAGATCTTAACACATCACATCTGAACTGGCGGCTCTTTAGGTCTACCACAACTCAGCCTGGCACGAGTTATCTTGTTAAGAAAGAACTCGACTGCAGAGCAAAGCACATGTATAAATTTTGGGTGGCTGAGCTGCAAGCTAAGGAGCTGTGTTTATTCAGGGCTTTGCACTGCAGAATGTGCTTGCTTCACAGTGACATTCAGAAGCTCCATTTCCTAGGCAGCTCTTTCTGCAAGCCTCTTTCCACTCACATTCCCGTTGCTGAACAGCAATTCCAGCACAAAGGCATTTAATTTACTACATCAGACGTGCTCCTAGGCATTTAAATCAAGCAAACATCCTAGCACATCATAACTCCAGGAAACAGGTTACTGAGGGAACAGTTTCATTATTTTAAGACAGATAATCGTCAGTCAACAAACAGAAGCAACATTACCTGTTCTGGAAGGTCTCCATCAGAAAGTGAACCATTTAGGGAATATTTATTTCTAGGATTCCTATTTTCTGCAGCTGGCACACAGTTCATGACAACTGCAATGAGCATATAAATCTGGGAGAGCACCACACCAAAGTCAGGAAAGGAAATGAAGGGAGGAAGAAATGAAGGGAGGAAGAAATGAAGGGAGGAAGAAATGAAGGGAGGAAGAAATGAAGGGAGGAAGAAATGAAGGGAGGAAGAAATGAAGGGAGGAAGAAATGAAGGGAGGAAGAAATGAAGGGAGGAAGAAATGAAGGGAGGAAGAAATGAAGGGAGGAAGAAATGAAGGGAGGAAAATTGACAGAAATCTCTTAAGCCAAATCAATCTCAATAGGTCAAAAATTCAGTATGATGAAAATTTAGCCCTCGGATTAGGAATGTTGCAGTGCATATGACAAGAAAACAATCTTCACTTCCTTTGCCAACTCAACACATTCTCAGTCTGTACCAGTAGTTTTATCTGGCCAGAATGAAAACCTAGTTCTTCAGTCTCATTCTTCTTTAAAGGTACCTGGTATGTTCTGAAACACCACTAAGTGCTTCTAATGCAACCAACTCTTCCAGAAACTTTCAAGGTCTCTTGCCCACCTTCAGCCTCTTCATCCCTACCCTTCTCTTGCTCTGCCCAGAATTTCCAAATTTTTCCATTGACAGCCTTTTAGAACCACTAATTTTTTAACTTAGAAAAAATGAGATTTACCATGCAGATCTAGCTATACACTCCAGACTCAACTACTTGCACCTAAACAGAAGGTCTCTACAGAGACTAGACACCAAGAACCACCATGTGTGTTCACATCTTATCTATTCTCTGTTTCCATATCCAGACAGGTATCCTGAGCACCATCTTCTCCATTAGCCAGTTTCATAGAGCAATGTTTCTCCCTTTCCTCCCTTTCCTCCAAGCTTCTTGCATATCCAGGCAGGATCTAAACCCTGCAGCTTTACTGCACACTACTTCCTCACATCATGCTAGATGCTTGGCCTTGATCACAAAGCCTCATCTCTACTTCAAGCCATGTTACAACCTTACAAATGATATTTAACTGGTAGCTCATGAAGAAATGTGCTTGGCCATTGGAGTTCTCACAGGAATAAATATTAATAGCAGGGAATAGATTTACCCATATACATCTCTCTCTCTCTCTCTAAATATATATATATAGCTATATCTATTTATCTAAATAAAACAAGACTACCACATACCTGGTAAGTATTGTCAAAACTGTCATACATAAATCTGGTGATCAGAGATGTCTTTCCAACTACAAAAGAAAAGAAAAGTTACTTTCAAGCAGCAGTGGGAAAAAACACAACAAAACAAACAAACAAATAAAAAAAAAAATCCCAAAACAAAACAGAAGAAGAAGAAATTTAAAAAGGCCCTGCTTTGGGAGTGGCAGGTTGGTAAAGCATCAGCATTAAGTTGCCAATCTCAGGTCATTTCCCAGCCACATTGTCCTGTGAAATTCATCACCAGTGATGAAATTCATTCACAAAATTACAGAAGTCTGTCAAACTGACTTCAGTAGGTCAAAAACAAATCACGACAAAAATGTCATCCTCAAAAGAGGAAGGTTGTGATACACATGATAAAGAACTGGTTGCTTTAAAGAAACAATGCCAGGTTGGATGGAGCCTTGAGCAACCTGATCTAATTGAAGATGTCCCTGTCCATAGCAGGGGACTTGGAACTAGATGATCTTTAAGGCTCTTTCCAACTCAAACCATTTATAATTCTATGAAACAACAAATCTGCTCCTTAATCATATTTTGCTACTTATGTAATCACCAAGTCTAGGTTTTCTAGACAAAAACATCAAAACAAGACACGGTGATGTCCCAGACACTGCTTCTGGTTGGATAGAAAAGTAACATTCAAGACTAATTTAGTCACAGCAAGATTTTATTTACAGAGTAAACTTTGGTAGCTTGCTTAAAAACTTCACATTTAAGTATTCAAATATTATCAAGAAAAAAAAAAAAAAAAAGAAGTGCAGAACTGACAAGAACCAAGAACCAAAGATTCCACCTCAGGAAACTGAGAAAAATACAAAACACACAGACAGAACACAGGAAAGGAATAAATCGCCTAGAAAGGTTATGGAATTGTGAACACTGGAGAGGATCAAAACAAGAAGAGACAAATGTCTGTCAGCAGGAACATCATTCCCACCTTGCTAAGGTAGGAAAATTCAGTAACTCCTGAAAACCCCTCCAAGATCTACAGCTCTGGGACCAAGGAGGTAAGCAGTAAAGAGGGTAACACAGTAAGCAATACCACAATTCTACGAGAAAAATCCAACTTATCTCTATATTGTTAGAAAAAGGGTATGAAAGGAAGACGAACTTCAAGGTAAAACGAACACAAAAAACGCAGATGTGAGGGAGGCAGCAGCCACGCTGCGCCAAGAGCATCGTTTTGCTGTGTATTTTCTCTCTCCGGTACACGCCACACGCCCGGTGTGGCCGCTGCCAGCGCCACACAACACAGGGCCGAGCAGCTCCTCCACAGCCACCAGCGAGGCCCACCCGGCTCCGCCAAGCCCCGCGCCCCCCGACAGCGCACTGCGGGCCGGCCCCGGGACGAGGCCCGACTCCGGCCGGCGAGCAGCCAGGCCTGCCAGGTGACAATGGGGCCCGGGGCGCTCGTCAAGCCCGAGGCCTAAGGCCGGAGGGCGGCAGGGCCGCCCCTCCCCGGCCGGCGCCTCCCGCGGGGACCCCGGAAGGCTCGTCACCGCCTTCCCTCTGGGCGGGGAGCGGCCCTTAACGGCTCCTCCGCCACCGCAACGCCCTCATGGGCCTCAGCGGATCCTCACACACCCCACCCGCCCGGCTCCCCGCGAGCTCTCAGCGCTGCCTTTCCCCCGCCCTCAACGCACGCTCCAGGCCCTTAACGGTTCGGAACGGCCCCGAGCCCTTCCTCGCGGCTCCGAACGGCTCCTCACCGCCCACCTCCCAGCGCTAAGCCCGTGACGCCCCCTCACTGCCCCCTCCCAGCGATGCCGGGCCCCCGGGACTCCTCCCGCCGCCGCCGCCGCCCAGCTCACCGCTCTGCTCGCCCAGGAAGACGAGCTTGAACTTCCTCAGCGGGTTCCCGAACTCGCCGCCGCTGCCGGGCGCGGACATGGCGGCGCGGGGAGGCCGAGCCGGAGCCGTGACTGAGGAGAAGGAGAAACCACCGAGCGCACACCGGCACCGCCACCGCCCCGCCCGCCGCGCTGCGCGTCACTTCCGCTGCCGTCACGCACGCGTCACCTCCGCCCCGCTGAGGGGCGGGCGCCTGCCGGTACCGGTTGGGGCTTGGTACCGGGAGGCCAGGCGGGAAGCCGTCGTCGTTTGGTTCTTCCGCCGAGGCGCGTTGAGGCCCCGGCTGCTCGGTGCGGGCTGTCCGATGGCACGGAGTGCTCCCCCGTCCCCCATCACGACACGGAGCCTGTCACCGGGCCACTGGGGCGGGTTTATTTAGAACGGTGTCACAGAGTATTGCATAACGCAGGCAAACGACACAACAACGCTGCTGACGGCATTCGTCCAGGCTCCCGCGCACCCTCCCTCTCCCTTCGCCGGTACCCGTGGGCTCAGGGAGGTGACAACGCCTTTCCGGGGCGATGGTACCAGGTGGCTTCAGCCACCGCGAACGGGGCTTGGAGTCAGTGTGGAGGAGCCCGGGGGAGAGGAGGAAGTACCTAAAGGAATACATCGCACCGAGGGGAGAGGGCGGAGGGGTCTGCACCGCGTGCGGTGCGGCGGGGAACGCGCTACGGGCATCTACATCCCAAACCGGGGACCAGTGGCTGTCCGTGCAGGCAGGCGGCAGGTTAGCTTTACTCTTTCTCAGCTTCCTCCTTCTCATCTTCGTCGTCTTTCTCCCCCTTGAGTTTTTGGCGAGCGAATTCCTCGATGACAATGTCCTCCTCGCTGGAAGGGAGAGCAGAGCATGGTGGTGAGCCAGAGGAAGGCAGCCGTGGGGAGCCCATAGCCTGGCTGCCCGGTGTGCACATCACTTCAGAGAGCCAAATGTACCCAGACTTTGCTCCCACTGGGGTGCAGCGTGCTCCCTCACCCTGTCCCTGTTCCCACACACACACCAGGAAACACTCAGGTTGCTGCAAACCCACGGCCTGACCCCAGCACACAAATGCAGGAGATTGCTGGCTCAGCTGAGAGCGTACATGACACTGCTCCCATGCCACTGCTTCAGCAGTTTTCAAGACAATATTTTTGCATTGTCAAGGGGGAAAAAAAAAAAAAAGGAAGGAAAAGAAATTAAAGTGGCGACAAAGAGATTAGTTACCTTCTTGTCAAAGGCAAATGGTAGATGACATCAAGGGAGAGCCACAAAATGAAAAGTGGGGTAAGAAAATGGAAAAAAAGAGTCAGCAAAACCCCTGCCAAAAGCTTGTGAATGTGAAACGACTTGGCAGAAATCTACAGGGAGCAATCGTGGGGACAGGCCAAGAGATTTCCTCCTCTGGAAACTGAAATTTCCTAGCTGAGCTGAGAAACCAATCGACTTTGGTGTGAAGACCCTGCCCTCACAGCCAGAGTTTTCAGGCTCCAAGTCCCAGTGCTCGTGTCCTGTGTCAGGGTGTAACCAGACACAAAAACAGCCTTTGGGGGCTTTGCGAGCCAGGGCCAGCTGCGGGGCTGCCAGGAATGGTCTTGGCATGCTGCAGCTTTCTGGAGGGAAATAACCCCATCTGTGGCTTCAGCTGGAATAATCTCGTGTGGTGGGAGGAGCAGAGGACTCTGGCATCGAGGAGTATGTTGGGGCACGGGGCTGTGACCAGGGCTGCATCCAACAGCTGAGAGATGTCAGCATGGGGTGGATAGGGACCATAGGGGATGTGTGTCAAGCAGTGGCATTTGTGACTCGGAGACACAGCACTGCTGGCTGCTGCTGAGAGACAAGGCAAGGGCTGCACAGGCAGCAGCAGAGGCTGCTGTGTTTGCAGCAAGGGGAGTTGTAAAACAAGCCCTGGAGACATGCAGAATGCATCCTGAGCCCAGCATTTGAGTCCTTTCAGATTGTGACAGCACTCCTGCTGACTTTGCAGGGGGTTATGCTTTCTGTCTGCTGTGACACAGGAACTTTGAGGCTTGGATGTTCTAATCCAAGGATGGAATCTCAAACTGACATGGGCCATCACGTCTGTCTGTGATGGACTTGTGATACCCATCTGCAATAGATCTATGACATCCATTATGTGATGAATCTGTATGTTAGAGGAAACACTGGCTTGAGGTGTAAGGAGTCACCTCCTTACCTTGGCTTATCTGTAGTCCATTGATAAGCAAAGCACAGGGAGGCAAGGATTGAGAGAGACACAGACAGATTAGTAGAGAACAGACATTTCAGCCAACCTCTCTTAATGCTCAGGTGGTTTTCAGGAAATAGAGATGTTGGTGTGGATGGCAGCCAGGGAGGCAGCTGCATCAGAACTGCTTTTACCAGTTTCCCTCTGACCTGGGGCTGCCTTTTTGGCAGCATCCCAAGCACTGCTTACCATCCGCAGGCTTCGGGTGCATCAGGATGACAGGCATCTCAACCCCAACGTCACTGGAAGGAAAAGGACTTCTCTCAATAAACCTGCTCAGCACCACACCATGCCCAGCCCTGCAGGCAGCTCTCCCTTACCTGGAAGTCAGATCCCCCAGGATGCTGCAGCAGTGAGAGAGAATGGGCAGAAATCAGCCGAGGCAGAGGAGAGGAGTTGTTAGACTTTGCTTTATAGTAAGGTAAAAGATGGTTTGTAGTAGGGCTGAAGGGCAGCAGTGATGGGGGGGAGTCAGAGACCAGGCCAGTACCCAGCTGCCCCATGGCCCAGATGAGCAGGGAAGGGATGTGGGGATCCATGGAGTGGGGATCCCTTCATCATATGCCAGTTGATACAAGATCCCACAGCGTGGCCCAAGGGGATGGTCCCTACACCCGTGCCCACAGAGCCTCACCCTCCTCGGGACACCACCAGGTTGACCTTCACTTTGTAGGACACCAAGATGCCCAGCACTTCCTTGTCCATGCCAGGTCTCAGGCTAGGGGAAAGACAGAATGGAGCAGTGAGGTCAACAGTGCCATCCACAGACAGCTACAGACTCCCTCTGCTCCCTCCACCACAGCTCACAGGGCTGCTGGTGTGCCCTGTTTCATGGTGGGTATACTGGGAGCAGACAACACAACATGGCAGTAGAGGAGAGGGGAGAGTAGATCACTTGGCTGAAGCCACAGAGCAGTTTCTGGAGGCCACCTAAGCTGGGATTTACTCCCAAGATCAGACCTGATGTAGCTCTTCAGAGGGGTATAGAGAATTCTGATGATGGTTGGGACTGCGTCACTATCTCCTACAAGATGTAGGGATGGGATTGTGCAGTCACAAAATCTCTTAGTTTTCTGTGGGATCAGGCACAGGAGGTTTTGGGGGACCCTTGGTGGGACCTCACAGCATCCTGAGCAGCATGGAGCTGTTGGAGAAGGGGGAAGGTGTGGGTCTGTCCATAGCAGGGAGTCAAGGGAACCTCACTTGGCTCTTACATAGTGGTGGAGGCCAGGTTGGTGTCCTCATGCTTGAGCTTGCCATCAAGAGCGAGGCCTCGCTTCTCACGGTTGGCCGCGAGCGTGGGGGTGACTGAGTACGTTTTGGAGAAGGTGGAATTGGCTGCCACATTCTCACTGGAAGAAGTTGGACAGGAGAGTTCAGAGCCAGCATCAGCCTGCTGAGTGCTCAGCACTTACCCGAGGATGTTCAGCATCCCGCCAGACACTTTGGGCAGAACCAGACCTGCCACCTTGCCCTCCCCACGCAGCTGTCTGGGCCAGTTTCCTCCTCTCCTTCCCTCACACAACCACTTCTTTTTTTTTGCCCCCTGTCTTTTCTGCAGCTGGTCTGGTTCTTAGGGGTGCAGAGGTTGTGGCTGGCCTCAGAGATGCAAAGTGCGGAGAGGAAGCAGACAGAGGGCAGCTGCTCACCTGCCCCCAGGGGCCTCCATAGCCAGCAGTGGCTTGTGCTGGGGGGTATGGTGTTCACAGCCTTCCCGCTCTTCTGCTTCCTCTGTATTTGCTTCTCTCAGCCTGATACTTCTGTTGCCTGGTATAAAACTATCTTGTCTGTTACCCTCCCTCCCTCCTCCTCCTCCTCCTCCTCCTTTCTTTTCCTCCCTCTGCCCTGAATGCTGTGCCACCCTCAGCCTGTGCCACCCTCAGCCCCTTTCTACTTACTTTATCTCCTCGCTGCACACAGTCTTTGTGTATTTATCCAGCGAATAGAGGACAACGTCTGTGATCTGATCAACTGAGGAAAAACAGAAGAGGGAGAGGTGTTGGTGACACATCAGAGGCATGGGCACACAGTGCCTACCTGCTCTGGGGAGTCCAGGATGCACTGGGTGCTGGGTGTGCCCTCTCCTGCCCCCTCTTACCCGAAATCTTAATTTTTTTCACAATCTTGTTGGTGGTGTTGTTGATGTTGACAGTCACATTGATGGGGTCTCCATGGTAGTAGATCTGTGGTGGGAAGAGGCTCAGTTACATGACCATGCATCCCGGTCCCCAGCCCTGGGGATGCATGTGGTGGCACGAGCCAGGGGACAGTCCTCCATACTGACCTCCTTATCCAGGGAAGCTTCAAGGTGCAGGGGCTTGTCAGACATCATGAACTGCCGGGTGGTCTCCGACTTTGGGGCTGGCCCCGTGTTCATGGGTGCAAACTGGATCTTGCGGATGATAAGGCGCACCGAGTTCCTGCAGGGCGACAAGTGGTCACCCCTGGCCCCACCACACATCAGCCAGGCCTTTGAGGGGCTGCCTCTGGGGACATCATAGTGTCTGTAGCCAAATGGTGCAAGCTGCAGCCTGCTTGTAGGATGTGGTGGGCTCTGGCATGGGACCACTGGCCTTTCTCCAGGCAAAGTACCTGAGCCAAGCACGCCTCAGGCTGATGATGGTCCTCAGCCTGAGCCTGGAGCTGGCTGCCTCAAAATCATCTGTTTGGTCTTTTTAGGGCCACAGGAAAGGAAAGGGATCCCCTTCAAATACCTCTTGTGAATTTTCTCCTCCAGATTTTCAGCACAAAATCCTTTGACCTCGAAGTCCACACCACAGGCCTAGGGGGGGGACATGTACAGTCACTAAGCAGGAGGGACTCAGAGCTGCCTTAAGTTATTTTCCCTCCTTCTATTGCATCTCTGGAGATCCTGGTCCCAGCTCCAGCCATCTTTCCACCCCAGCCCTCATGCCACAGGCCACATCCCCATTTAAGAGAAGCAGCTCTTGTTTCTTGGCACTCCACGACTGAGTGACTCCAGGGGACAGGGGTTGGGGACAGCGGCTCACCTTTCCCACATCATCAGGACCTGGCTGGAGGGTTACCGAGCAGGGCAGGTTGGTGGCAATCTGGGCAGAACAGGGTAAAAAAGAAAAAAAGGTAAATAAAGAGCATGCCCAGGTGTGGGCCCTGTGCACACCATGGAGATGTGCAGCCAGGAAGGGTTGAGCAGCCCCTACCTCGAAGGTGAAGGGGTAGGCATTCTCCCCAAGCTTCTTCAACAGTTTCTCCTGCAAAGGAGTGAGGGTTTTGGGTGCCTGGTCTGGCACTGGTGGGAAGATCTGGGTGGTCAGGACGTAGAGGTCCTTCCTGAAGGTCAGCCCAATAACATCGAGGTCATCTCGGCCGTAGCGAAAGGCGCAAGTCAGCGTCACATACACTGAGGCCAGGTGGAAACGGAGAGGAGCAGGGTTAGGGCAAGGGGGAGGTGAAGGGAAGGCACAGGGGGAAAGGGGTTGAATAAAGAGGAAGGAAAGAAAGACTGCTTTAATAACTCCTCAGGAGAAATATGAGCCTGTTGTCAGGACCCCAGACCTCAAACACCAAGTTAATAAAGCTCATCGCATCTTTCTGCACGGCTTGGGTGGCTTCAGAACTGTGCCCCAGGCAGAACAGGTGAGAAGAAAGAGGCAGCTTTCTGCCCTGGGTCAGCCACCATCACCCTAATGTACAATGAGCTGCAGATGAGCTGTTACAGCTTTAACCTGACTACAGTCCCAGGTTACTGGTGAGCTTTGCACTGGCTTCCATCCCTTCCCCTTCATAACATGGAGCTTTGTGTCTCAATACCTTTCCTGTCCTTTAGGTACTCCGGGTCGATCAGACAGACACCATCTGTAAAAAAACAGAGGAAAAGGGCTGGTGAGCTCAGCTGCTCAGGAAGACCCTTGCAAAGCCCATGTTTTTAAAATCCATATCATCTGCTCCTTGGCTGGGAGGGTGACCAAGGAGAGCTACTGGTCAGGAGAATGGTGATGCCTCCTCCAGCATTTCCACCAGCAGCACAGTCAGGCTGTTTTGCAAAGGGATGTTGTCCCTTTCACCTCCATTTTCCTGTAAGGGTATTTGCATACAAACAGGATGCTTGCTCCTGTGGAGCTGCTCTTGCTCCTCCTGCCGTGACAGGAAGCAGAGATGAGAAGCCACCAGTCCCTCAGGACCACTCACTGCCCATGCTTCCCCTGCCATGGTTGGCATCACCCCACTCACCTACAGAGTCCACCTTCTCTACATGATCCACAAAATCTCTCTTCCCCAGGTAGATGGACAGCTGGAGACAGCACACAGTGGAAGGAAAGGAGAAGTGGCTTTAGTTTTTGCCATTGAATTGGCCAAAATTTTCCAGCCCTGTGTTGTCCCTGCTGTGAGCGTGTCAGACCAGGCATCACATTTAAGGGCTTGTATAGAGTTAACTTTAATTTTTCTGTCCAAAAGCAATTCCTATGGTGGCATCATGGCAGATATAGCAAGAGTCAATCAGATTTCAAAGGGAAGAGAAACCTAACCTGCATGCTGTTCCCTGGGCAGAGCCACCCTGGAAGGGGCCCAAGGACCCTTGGGCGAACCCACACCCAAGGACAGGGCATGCAGTCCCATCTCTACATGCATGGACTCACCTTGCTGTTGGGGCTGGTCTTCTTGAACACCCTGTGAAGGAAACACAGGAAGATCCATTTGGAACACCCTGGATGAGGCACAGGGAGGAGACAGCCATTTGTCTGCCCCAGTCAGGGAGGTGAGGACTTCCCTGCAAGCACGGTGTATCTCCAAGAGCTAGGCTACAGCATGCACAGAATGTCCTGGCCTTGGGGAATTCTGTGTCCTGCAAATTCAGAGCCAAACCCACCCTCTCTGACTGCCCAGTGAAGTGGTGGAGTCTATTCCTGGAAGGACTTGGAAGTAGAGATGTAGGACTTGGTGCTGAGAAATGTGGTTTAGTGATGACCTGGCAGTGCTGGGCTAATGATCAGACTCAGAGGACCTTAGAGGTCTTTTCCAACCGAAACTACTCCATGATTCTTTGATTGTGTGTCACACTCCTGAGCTCAGTGTGTGACCATCAAGCAGGAGGTGCACTAGCTGGCTGTGTCTTCAGGGCAACTGAGAAAGCACCAAAGCACAGAAGAGAAGCAAAAGTGCTTTTCTGGCCCTGTCATCACTTGCTGCAGTGGGTCCAGCAGGCTCAGGCACCTGCACACAGGGCCAGCAGGTGGGATGAGCTGGGGAACTCATTTTCTCCCTCTGCTCCTGCCCTGTGATGCCCTGCTCCATCCCAACCAAATTTTAAAAGAAGAAAAACAGAAACTTACTTTGATCCGTCTGCCATTTTAAATCAGCAGCCACACAGGTGGGGATCTGTGGGGAGAGTTGGAGGGGAAAGCATGGGTGAGGTGCTGGGGAAGGGGCAGCCTCGGGGCAAACTCACTCGTCTTCCAATCAACTGCAGAGCCCTCAGGCTATGGCACTGCTGGGCCTTTTGCCTTGCAGAGCTGGGATGGTTCAGCTGGTGCTGCCCAGCTTCAGGGTGGCACACAAGACATGTAGCAGTGGCTGGAGACCCAGCAAGGCAATTAAGGTGAGCAAGCTCTTTGCCCTTAGTCAAAGAGATGGTGGAGGAGGAAAAGGGAGAGCAATACCCTGGACAGGCAGACTTCAGAAAGTAGGAAGTACAGGGGTGACTCCCAAGGGAGTGAATTGAAGGCTGGGAAAGGCACAAAAGGGCTTCTGGAATTTTAATGCTATGATTTCTTGTCTGCAGGAAATTGGCTGTCGTGGCTTAATGGCAGGAATGGGCTCATTTTGTCCCATCACTCACAGGGGAGTGAGGAAACCACAGGCAGAAGGAACAAGGACAGCTTAACAACCCTGTGGACACGGGGGTGTCAGGATGCACAGCCCTAACCCACAGCCCCTTTATCCCCATCCATAGCTGGCAGTGCTGGGAGCCTGCCTGGCCCTGCCTGGCTGCACTGCCTGTGTTTTGCTTGTTCAAACCTGGCTCCCAGAATTAAACCATAAATATGGCATAGATCACCAGCTGATTCGCTGGGAGATTAGATGGGATGAGCTCAGCTTCTTAAAGTTAGGCAGCTCTGACATTAGCAGAGCTTAAGACCAAGCAGGATTTTAAGCCCCAGGGGCGTGTGGGCAGAGTTGCCTCTTTATGCAACCACAGCGGTGCTGGGGAGAAAGAAGAAATTGATATGGGGGGAGGAGATGATCCTCTTCCCCACAGGGAAACAAGGGATTAGTCCCAAAGACAGGATCTTTGATGTCCTCAGGTGCTGTGGGATGTGAAGCTTGGGTATCCTTGCCTGTAGCAGCAAGAGAAGGCTCAAAGGGAGTGGGAGCAGTGGTGCTGTGGGCTCAGCCCTCTCCAGAGCCTGGGAATTGTGGATGAGGCAATAAAAGATGGAGGAGAGTAAAGCTGAACCTTCTCCTCTGTGTTTCCCAAACTCCACAGTGGGGATTTGGACCCCTCCTGGCTTGGTTAAGCTCTCCCACACCTGTCCCATCTTGCCCATGCCTGCTGGCTTGGCCACACCGAAATCCTTTTGGCCAGACCTTTCCTCTTTCAGACCCAATCCCCCCTCCCTTCCAGCCACAAGCCAGCACCAACATCCCTGTCCCTGAGTGCTTTACAAACCAGCCGAATCCGTGCCCCAAAGAGCTGGCAGCAAAGCAGGCAGCACTCACCTGGCTGGCGTATGGACTAACAGGCACTCTCCTCTTCCTGTCCCAGCACGTCCCACTGCCACCCAGCCACTACAGGCTGCTCCCAGTCCTGCCGCTTCTTATACCCTCCTGATGGTCCCTCCCCTGGCATCTGATCTCGCTGCTGGGCTTTGGCTGGAGATAGGTAGAGTGTGTGTGTGTGTGTGTGTGTGTGCACCGTGGGAGAGGTACTTTGGGGAAGAATCCTATTAGTTTATTAATTGAAGAGACGCTTCATGAGTAAGAGTGAGCTATAAATACCAGCTGCTGCCAGAGCCCCGAGAAAGCAGCTTACAAGGATTGGCAAAGAGGGCTTAGGAGCAAGGTGATGGTAATTGAGGTGGAAGCTCTGATCCCTGATGGGCAGGGGCACAGAGTCCCATGGGAGCTCTCTACAACTGCTCCCATGGTGAGTGGAGCTGGGCCAGCCCTGGGCGCAAGGGTGGATGGGGTTGGCAGAAGGGGCCTGCTGGGTTTTATCCCTCCTTTACACACTTTGTGGGTGGCTTACAGATGGGCAGTTTCTTGCAAGGCCAACATGCTAGAGGTGACCTGCTGTGGTCCAGGGCACACAGGACTCCCTTGCCACGAGGACAGTGATGTACAACACGGTGGGGTGAAGGCACGTTCAGCGCCGCAGCAGCAGATCCTGTGCCAGGCTTTGCTCTCCCCAAAGCAGCAGGAAATCACGGAATGCTTTTGATTGGAAGTGGCCTTTAAAGGTCATCTTGTTCAATTCCCCTGCAATGAGCAGGAACATCAACTAGATCAAGCTGCTCAGAGCCCCATACAACCTGACTTGGAATGTTTCCAAGGATGGAGCATCTACCGTGGAAGTGCTGGCCAACTGTCAGTGATAGGACATGGCCCTGCCACCACCCCTCAGCACTGCTCAGCAATCTGCTCAGCCCCACAACATTTTGTAACACCACAGGCTGGCCTTGCCTGACCTGATTAGCACATCCTTAATTCGAGGTTTGCTGCTGCAAATAGAAAACCATTGAAAACAGAGTGGATTTGCCTTGGGGCTGGCTGGAAGAGAACTCCCCACTACCATTCTTCCTCACATAGCTCAGGTTCAGGACCCCCTTCCTGCAGGGCTGGCTGCAGCATGCTCATGTGGATGCTGCCCTTAGGACAAGTCACAACCCCAAAGGCACCCCCAAGCAGCCTGCAAACCGCTCCAGAAAGGCCTCACTCATGTTCCTCACCTCCAGCATTCTTCAAGCCCTTGCTTGCTCAGCCAGGCCTTTTGCCTTGAGCATGTTCTTCATTCTGGCTCAACCTCCAGAACTGAGCACCAAGGTCAGGCTGTCCCTGCTCCCCATTGTACCTCCACCCCAGAGCTCACAACATCCTCTATCAGCTCAACCTTTGTCACCTGGCTACCAGCCCCTCCCAAATGCATCCCACCTGTTCCTCTGGCCCCATGGAAGCCACTGGGAGCTGCCATGGCACACCAGCCTCACTTGGCCAGTGCTTTAGTTGACAGCACGCGTTGCCCAAGGCCAGGACTTGTGATCTCTTTAATTGCATACAAGAGAGCTTCTTAGTTTGCAGATTAGTGGGGGCTATTTCTGCCAAGGTCAGGGGGACACGTGAACTGTGACCTTCCCGCTGGTGGCTGGAAGGGGAGGAGGAGGAAGCATCTCCACCTGGACACCCACTCTCCAGGCAGAAGGGACAGCAGAGTGGCTACCTCCAGTGCTGTGCCTCAGGCACCTGGTCCTGAGCTCTGTGTTTGCAGCTCTTTGTTAGGCGCTTAATGAAGCCCCAGAGACTGGAAGCTGTAGGGTCTGCAGCGTAGTGAGGATGGAGAGCAGGTTTCAGTCAGCTTCATCTCGATTTAATCCTGACTGGGTGAAGTCAGACAGGAAGATCTTGCCCAAGTCAGAAGATAGACATTTTCCCTCCCCAAGACAGCGGTGAGACGTGCAGACCACATCCCTTCTCATGCTTGAGCTGTGATCCAAACCAAGTGGCAGGGAAGGAAGCTGGGGGATGCAGCACTGTGTTAAAAATAATAGGGAAATGAGAGAGGGCTTCTTCCTTTTTCCTGTTTAATACATGGCCAGAGGCTACTCTCATCTGCCTCATCCCATCCATCCCTCCACGTCCGTGTGGCACACGAAGCACAGCTCCAACAGTTCCAGTGCAGGACACTCCTGGACATGGGGATGGTGGAGCACCTGGGGACCTGGCTTCATTCCACTTCCCAATGGACAGCATCCTGCCTCTCCAGGGAACAGCTGTGTGACTTCCCATGCCCTGCCACTCTGATGCCCTCAAGGCAAGGTCTGCCCTTTGAAGGGAGCCCAGGTGGAACCAGAGCCACCCAGCAAGCTGGCACCAGTAACCCCGCATCGCTTTCCAAACTACAACTGTGCCCAGGCGCTGGCAGAGCTCCCTGGTTCCTGGCTCAGCCTGCAGCACCACCTTACATAAACACCCGCAGCCAGCACCACTGATTTCCCAAAGTCCCTCAGAGCTCCAGGTCTTCCTCCCCTGATCTGGATTAAGCGGAGGGCATTAATCTGAAGCCAAGGCGCCTCCGCGGCTGTTAAGTAACTGCAGGAAGCACAGCCAGTGGGAATGGGGCTCCAGCAGCATGGGGGGCTCCAGCAGCATGGGGGGCTCCAGCAGCATGGGGGGGCTCTGGACACTGTCCCTGCACAAATTCACCATCGCTGGGCATCCGTGCGGTGGGCCCTGAAGAGAGATACAACTGCCATGTGGATGTGGCCCAGAGCCAGCAGCCCAAAATCAAGTGAGCTGCCTGACTTCATGTGACCCTGGCCACACGTTCCTCTCAAGGCCAGAAACTCAGGAGGAAGCCTTATCAGGGGCTTTTGGCATGTCTACACTGACTGGCTCGGCCAGGTGGTGAAAGGGGATGATCCCTTTCTGCCGGGTTCACGGCTGCAGTGGTTGACTTGCAATGCCCAGGGTGGCAGACAGCCAGGAGTATGGCTTGGCACAGCATTCCATCCTTATCCTCATCTTTATCGTCTGGCAGGATCCTGCTCTCCTGTCTACCCCTAGAGCAGCTCTGGTGCTCACAGGCACCCTGGCAGCAGAGGGTGGCTGCTGCTCATCTGTAATTAACTGGTGCTAATCAGTGCAGTGCAGCTCCAACCAGCTGCACACGCATGGCCTCCTTACCCTTTGCCACCAGGGGTCTGCACCCAGGGACCCCCGGTGCTGGTTTCAGCTCTGTTCTGCCGGGAAAAGCCTCACTTTTTCCACACCCCTTCCTGTGAGCCCCTGAACCCCACTGCCCTTCTAGGCAAGGCACATATGGGATGCCATCAGTGTCATTGTGGGCACCTGATTCTCCCTATGCCTGCAGCATCTCCACCTTCACACAGCTGGCAGCAAATGGCAGAACTCAGCCCCGACGTGGACAACAAGGTCCCCAGGAGACCTCAAAACAGTCTACAGCACTACCCTCAAAACATTTCAGGCGCTTGCTGCCGTCCCACATTGCCCGACAGTCGCTTCTCTTGGGGTCTCGCCCACGGGGCAGAGCTCAGCACCCCCACCGCCCTGAGGTGGGGGCACGATGAGTGGTGCTGGAGGCAGATGCTGTGTTTCAGGACTGCTCGTGCCCGCACCGCGCCGCACTCAGCCCCGCGCTCAGCCCCGCATGGCCGCTGCCTTCCCCCGGTAGCGGGGCTGGAGCGGGAGGAGGAGCAAGGAGGCAGGTCCTGGCAGCGAGGAGAGCCGAGCAGTAAAGGAGGAAGAGCGTGGCGGCCGCCGCCGTGCCGAGCGAGCGCCACACAGCCCAGCCCCTGGCACCGGGGAGTGGGGACTTGGGTGTGGGTTCTGCCTGACCTCACGCTGCCACCGCCTGACGGGCAGCGTGCGACGGGCAGGACTGCCAGTGTGCCATCAAGGCTCTGCTGCTGCTTGGCTACACCCCAAAAACTCAGCTCCCTGCCCACAACACCCTTCAAGAGCCACGGGAACCCTACACTGCATCTGCGAGGGACGGTGAGTGTGCTGGGCAAGGTCTGCCCTCCCCCTGTGCCACCAGGACACCAGCATGGCCTGTTCTTGCCATGCACTGGGGCAGGGTGGTGGCCTCGGGGCTGGTGCAGCAGCACGGGGGGATTACTCCAGGGGAAAAGTCCCTTTGCTGATCTGCCCCTCTGCTTTCATGCACCCTGCAGGCTGGAGTTCCCCGTGATGAGGAACATCTGGACACTCAGCATCCCCCAGCTGCACCCCTGGTCCTGCTGCTGCCACGCTGCCTGGTCACGAGGCACCCAGTGCCCGTGAGCATCACCTCAGTGGCTGTACATCATCCACTGAGACCTCCAGCCAGCAGCTCCTTTGGGCACCAGGGGCTGATCCTGCCACACTGCTCCCACCTTCACCTTCAGACTCACCTCATGTGCCAGGCATTGGCTGGTATCTGCTGCTGAGCCCCGATACGGGGCTGAAACAGTGACACAGCACAGCTGGTGTCCCGCGGCTTTGAAGGATGGCAGCAGCAAGCTGGTACCACCGGGACATCAGCCGGGTGGTGGCAGAGGAGCTGCTGGCCAAGGCTGGACGGGACGGCTGCTTCCTGGTGCGGGACAGCGAGTCGGTCTCTGGGGCATATGCCCTCTGTCTTCTGTGAGTCACTTGCCTGGCATCTGCTTATGGCTTCTGTCTCTTGTCCCTTGCTGGGGTCCCTCTATCCCTCTCCCTGCTCTAGGCTCTAAGCACAGCAATCCGGGCACTACCCCTTGAGCTAGAGGTGCCGCAGCTTCATGGCAAAACCTGCAGGGGTGCTGGTGGGGTGAGCAGGGTGCCAACTGTCTGGCCATGGGGATTTTTTGGTGATCCCCAAGTCAGACGTGTAGAAAACTCCCTGTGCTCGGGAGGGGGCAGAAACCTGGGCCAGCAGCCCTGCCCAGCAGCGGGGTTACTGAAGGGAGAACCTGGAATCCAGGGCACACCAAGCTGTTTCGGGCTGCCCGCCATCCCATCCCCGAGCGTGGGAGTGCAGGAGGCTGACTCTGCATCACCCTCCCTCTTCGAAAACAAACATCCTCCTCCCTCCAGCCCCCAGCGCGGCCGCATCCGGGCCACAGCGCCAGCGCTTAACATCTGGGATGCCGGGATCAGGGCTGGATCCCGCTCCATCCGTGGGACCCTTCATCCCCGCTGTGCCTGGAACCAGGCTTACAGCCTCTGACAGCGTTGCCGCTCGGGCTGCCCTCACCCCTTCCTTGCTGCCAGCACCCCATTTCTTGCTGCCTGCACCCTTCCTGCTTCGGACCGGCATGTCTGCAGCAGGGCGGTGTCGGGGTGGGTTTGGCAGGATGCCACCCCTTTCCTACAGCTGGCCTGGCCCCATGCAGAGGATAAATGACAAACACATACTGCTGAGGGGCACGGGGAGGGTGGGACCCTCCCGGGCTGAGCTGGCAGCTCCAGCTTTGCCAACATCCCAGCACTAAGTCAGGCTGATGCCAGACAGGATGGTGGTCTGAGCAGGGATGTGCCACCTCAAAGTGAGTATGATTGTGATAGTGTGGCTACCCGAAGCCACTCAGTGCCACGCGGAGACACGGGGCTGTAGGGCCCCCAGAAACTCCGGTGGGTATGTGGCTTAACCCCTGGCATGCCACGGTCCTGCTTTGGCAAAGCCCGCTGCAGCCACGTCACTGTGCACCCTCTGCTGCAAACAAGTGCAGCCAGAGCTCTGAGTGATGCAGTTCCTCTCTCTGCAGAGAAGATGGGCATTTGCATGAGGGCTGGGTGCTGGGCATGCCCTCAACACTGCCAGGGTGTCATGGGGGACCCTCATCTGCTCTCTTCTAGTTTCCAGCGGCACGTTCACACCTACCGCATCCTCCCCGATGATGAGGGGCTGCTCTCTGTCCAGGTGGGTGCAAGCAGTGGGTGCCCAGAAGATACTTGACACTGGGGTGCACTCCTTGCCCTGGCTAATGCTGCTGGGTGCCATGCCAGGAGGGGCATTGGCTTTGAGACAGGCTGTGGGCAGGAGGCAGTTGTGAAGGGCCAGTGAGATGATGCCTGCCTGTCGTCCCTGACACACACCAGCACCACAAGCAACCCGTGTGGTTTGATTTTTGCATGAGCTGCCTGCAACACCCAGCACCACAGGATGTGAGCACTTCATAGCCACCCCAGCAACACGGAGCTATCTGGGATAGCTGCCTCCTCACCAGCCCTGCCAGCAGCCTGCCAGGATGGCACAGCAAAACACTTGTCTCCTTTCTGTCACCATCCGCTGACCCCACCTGGCCGCATGACCCAATCTGCACCACATCTGTCCCGGCCACCAGCTCAGTCTCACTTCCCCTCTTCAGTCTCACTTCACATATTCTCCCAGCTCCCTGCAGCTGCCCTTTCTACCTCCCCTAAAACAACATCTAGAGGGTACCTGGGGAGCACCAGCTGCATGAGGCATGTGCTCCACACTCCTCTTTTTGCTCAGCTGCCCTGCCAGGGACTGGGGTGTGCTCCCCATGAAGCTGGCATCCAGCTGGAAATAGCTTGCCATAAGCACGTTTTGAGGGACAGAGCCACCCGATATGGCAAGCTGGTCCACTGCCAGGGCACACAAAGCTGGCAGAGATGGGGACGTGATGATGCTTCCACTTCTCTGCCTCTCCAGACCATTCAGGGCATCCAGGCCAAGTGCTTCCGAACTCTACCTGACCTGATTGGTGCCTACCAGCAGCCCAACAATGGGCTGGTGACACCTCTGCTCTACCCAGTGCACCGGGCAAGGCAAGCAGCCGATGAGGACTCGGGTGAGCTGGGCGCCGTGCCAGGGGCTGTGCCATGCTGGGAGTGGGGAGGGGGTCACACTGACCTGATGATTTTCTGCCCGCAGATGGGGAGGATGGCCGAGGTGGTGGGCATGTGGCAAGCACAGTCCTGGCTGGTGCAGCCAGTGCAGGCACGTGGCTCAGTAGTCCCACGGCCAGCCGGACCCACATCTCGCAGCAGCTGCACCAGAGGCTGCAGGAGCAGGTCCGCAGCAGGTAACGTGCCTCGGGTTGATGGAGGTAATGGGGTGGGCATGGCTGGGGATCTTTTCAAAGATACTCACCCCACTTGCAGCCCAGCCAGTGACTTCATGGGCTTCATGGCCGAGTACCTGAACCACCACCTGCAGCTGGACCTGGAGGCACTTCGCCATGGGCACCCACAGCTGCGCCATCTCAGCACTGCCCTCGTCACTGCTTGCCGGCCGCTGCACAGGCGAGTGGCCCAGGAGTGGCGGGGCTGGAAGGGGGACAGCCCACAGAGCCACCCACCTTGTCCCCATCCCCTTCATGGTGACTGAGCATCACCCACCAAAGCTCAGGAGATACCAGGTCTCACCCACTCCTCCTCTCCTCTGCAGTGAGATCGACTTCACGCTGGTGGGTCTGGAGACTCTGGCCAGGGTGTTTGACCCTCCTGTATCCCCTCGTAGCCCAGTCAGGGAGCAGGTGAGCCCCACAGGATCACCACAGCCCCTAGCCACTTCTGGCTGCAACTGGTCTGGAGGGCATCATCATCGGGTTGCAACTGGTCTGGAGGGAAGTTTCTGTACTTGTTGGCACCTAAAGGTGCTGCTGGTGGTCACTCAGTACTGCCTGTGCTGGGTCTCTGCAGCTGGCAGAAGAGACCTGGCTCCCTCTGGCCTGGGGAGCCAGAGCCACCTTTCCACCAGTCGGTGCCAGCATGCTGCTCCAAAAACATCTGTTCTTCCCCTCAGAGTCTCCTAACCAGTGATCCGGACCTAGAACTGCTCCTCAACAAGATATCTGCTGTCAACCATCTCCTCTCTTCTCTGGAGAAAAAGGTGCCTGACCCCACACTGTGATGCCAGGCTGGGGAAGCAGCTGGCTGCAGGGGGAGGCGTGGCCACTGCTAACTACAGCTGCTGCCGATCTGTGCTGGCACCCTGGGCTGGGGAGCCTTACTCTGCTCCAGCAAACCCTTCCTTTAAATTAAACCCTTCAGAAAAGCAAGGTGGTGGTGGTGGCATAGCCCCAGCATGCCCCTTGGGGTAGCACAGGCTTGCTCAGGATTCCCAGAGTTCTTGCTTATCCCAGTGCTCCAAGACCAGCGCCCATGTCTCTGGCAGGTGCTGAAGTCACTGCAGGAGACCGTGTCAAGGCATGACCTGGTACTGCCCAGTGTGGCAGCAGCCCCTCCACCTGCTGCCAAGCCCATGGCTAAACAGAGCTTTGAGGTGAGGACAGGAGGCACAACAGGACCGTGGCATCGCTGCTTGAGCAGGGCAGGCATGGCACAACCTGGGAACCACGTCTCTGTCTGCAGGTGAAGATGGGCAAGTCGCAGCGGGCAGCCCTGACAGTGGACGTGGAGGCAGGCACGGTGGCCATCAGCAAGAGGGGTGGTGGGTCCCTGGAGGAGACCATCCCACAGGACAGAAGTAAGAGGCTGCTGACCCCCCCTCACTGCCTGGCACAAGCCTGATGGGTTGCAGACCTGGTTGCACCCCAAGCCCCATCTCTGCTGGCCCCTGTGGCAGGAAGGGGATGCCACTGTTGTCCCCTTCATGCTCCATGTTCAGTCCTGCAGCTGATCAAATACCAGAGTGTGCAAAGCAAGGTGAGGCTGGTGTACAACCGAGAGCTGCAGAAGAGCCTGAGCAGAGACTTTGTCTTCACCAGTGCACGGGTAAGGGGCACTGGCTGGGGATGGAGAGCCCTGGGATGGTTCGGGAGTTACCCACCCCACCCCACCCCACCACGAAATCACCCAGACTAGACCCAGCTGGCTGGAAGTTAAGGAATGAATCTGTATTTACAGCTTAGCACAATTCACAAGCACATATATGCACACAATATACAGTTATATACAAGTTAAAAGTAACACAGAAACACAAAAATCCCTCCCAGAAATCAAGATTGCCAGGAGGCTCCTGACCCAAGCCTCCTCCCCTCTTCCCCTTCCTCCCCTCCCTTCAGCAATAACCAGATCAATCCCTGTGTATCTCACCTGATAAATCTGGAGAGATCTGAGGTGAGATGCCAAAAAGAGGACAAGGTTAGAGGAAATAAAGGGTTAGGTGGGAGTAGAGTTAAGGCAGACACAACCACACACAGACTGCCAGAGTGAAGGAGCAGAGCTGAGCAGTGTGTGAGCAGTGAGTGTCTTACCTATGTTTTGACTGGTTGCATTTCTCAGCAGAAGAATGAGTGACACAGGTTATTGTTGGTGTTTTTCTTTCTTCTCACAGCTAAGGATTTCATTTCTCTCAGTAAAATATTCCAATTAGCCTCAAATCAGCACAAGCCCTTACAGAGCAGTGCAGCAAATGAGTCTTCTCGGGGTTGAGATCATCCCTGCCAACTGGCTCCTAGGGCTAATGTCCTCCTGATCCTATCACCAGCACCTTCTGTAGCCCCCACCTTCCCTGTGGGACCTGTGTTCTCGTGCAGAAGCGAGAGGCCTTTTGCCAGCTGCTGCAGCTGATGAGGATCCAGCACTCCAACCTGGATGAGCCTGACCTCATCTCGGTGTATGTGGGGACATGGAACATGGGTAAGGTTGCATTATCCTGGGAGGCTGTTATGGCTCATCATGAGCTCAGGTAGGTTTGGGGAAGTGCAGCTGCAGGAAGCTGCCCCAGGAAAAGTGAGGTTCAAGATAATCCTTCGTGGGAGAAAGAGGCTGGAGTGGCCTAACATGGCCACTTTTGGGTTTATCAGTCCCATTGTGATCTCCTCACCTAGTGGCTGTCAGGAGCTGAGGTAGTAGTAGGGTTTCTGTTTGCAGCACCATCCTTCTGGGATGGCCACAGGTTAACCACGGGGCTGGCATGATGCTTCCCATCCCAGCATCTCCTGCAGACGGGTAGGGGCTGGGGCTGGAGAGGAGCTGGAGGAGCCTGGCACGCTGTCACCCCCTCAGTGACCCACTGTCCCCTGCCTGCAGGCAGCACACCGCCACCCCGCTCCCTCGCCTCCTGGCTGACCTCGAGGGGCCTGGGGCACACGCAGGACGAGACCACCTCCTGCATCCCCCACGACATCTACGTCATCGGCACCCAGGAGAACTCCTTGGGCGATCGCGAGTGGGTTGAGTTCCTCTGCGCATCTCTGAAGACCCTGATGGCCATCGACTACCGAGTGGTAACCTTGGGGGACAGCCTGCACCCCTCTGCCTGGGGCACCACCCGCTGCTGGGCAGGCTGAAGATGTGCCCAGCAGCCTCAGGGAGCTGCTTACCATCAGCCATCACCCCACGGCTCCTACCCCCAAACCCAAAGTCCTCTCCCACACTTTACATTCAGCCCAGAGAACCACCTATGCCCCATGCACTCCCTCCACGCAAGGAGTGCACTCCCCAGGAGCCACATTCAGGAAAGAGTTGGCTGGATTTGCTGCTTCTCTGTTCTCGCTGTGCTTGGCTGTGGGGTGGTGCTCGGTGGGGAGCAGGCAGAGCCATTCCTTGTCCTCCTGCAGGTCGCCCTGCAATGCCTCTGGAGCATCAAGATCGTGGTGCTGGTGAAGCCTGAGCATGAGCGGCGCATCAGCCACGTCCACACCTCCAGCGTGAAAACTGGCATCGCCAACACACTGGGTGGGCATGGAGATGGGATGGGAAGGTGCCTCAGAGGGAGGGGGCAGCCTGGGGGCCATCCCAGGACAGCTGGGACCTCCAGAATTCGGTACCTGGCGCATCCTTGCAGGGAACAAGGGAGCTGTGGGTGTCTCCTTCCTCTTCAACGGGACCTCCTTTGGCTTTGTCAACTGCCACCTGGCCTCTGGCAGTGAGAAGACCCACAGGTGACAGGGGGCTAGGGAGGACAGGGCTGCCCTGGGGCAGGTGGGTGTCTAAGGGGTCTGGAGGAGCCCTGAGGCTTTGTCCCTGTCACCCTCCTGTCCCCTACCTGTCGGGGGCAGAATGAGCTGTTGCCAGGGCAGCTCACAGGTGCTGCCCTATCTCCCCAAGACGTAACCAGAACTACAGTGACATCCTGCGCTCGCTGGTGCTGGGTGACAAGCAGCTTGGGGGCTTCGACCTCACCCTGCGCTTCACTCACCTCTTCTGGTTTGGGGACCTCAACTACCGCCTGGAGATGGACGTGCAGGTAGCACCCTACAGGCACTGTGGCTGGGGATGGTGGCACACTGGTGGCAACGCTGGTGTAGCTGCAGGGGTGAGAGGAGCCAGGGCTCTCCGTGCCTTCCTCTCCTGGCGCAGGACATCTTTGCCCATATCACCAAGAAGGAGTTTGAAGCCCTCCTGGCTGTGGACCAGCTGAACCTGGAGCGGGAGAAGAACAAAGTGTTCCTGCGATTCAGTGAGTGTGGGAGCAGGGACATAGCTTCCCCCCACCAAGACAGCAACACCCAGGGTCCCTGTGCCACCTCCAGCTGTGCCATGTCCTAGTGCAGCCCTGCACAGGGTGCCCAAAGCCTGCTCCTTGCTGTGTCCCATGCAAGCCCTCTGGGGCGTAGGTTCATGTGCTCTGCACCCCAAGAATGTGCAAACATGGGGACAGGCAGAGGTGGCTGGGGTGCCAGCTGTTGTGGGCTCCTGATGAGAGCTGTGACACCCGATTTCTGTGGGGACAGGAAGGGACACTGGCCCCTGTGCCACCTCTGTCTCTTGGTTCCCAGGTGAGGGTGATATCTCCTTCCCGCCCACATACCGCTACGAGCGGGGCTCCCGGGACAGCTACGTGTGGCAGAAATTCAAGCCCACGGGGGTGAGTTCCTGCAGCCTGCTGCCAAGCTGCAGGATACTGCTGAGGGACAGGGCTGGTGGGCTGGGGTGGTGCCAGGTGGGGGCTACAAGGTGATGCAGGAGGGAGCTCACTTTTTGGGATGCTGGGTTGCTTCTCTGGGCTGTGGGGAGGGGCACTGAGGCCATTTCCCCATTTCCAGGTGAGGATCAGTGTCCCCTCGTGGTGCGACCGCATCCTGTGGAAGTCACACCCAGAGACCCACGTGGTCTGTAATTCCTATGGTGAGTGAGACCCCAGGGCTGTGGGCACTGTGGGGTGCCCACTGCTGCCCAGGACTCCAGGACCTGGGGACCATCATCCAGCTGCCTCCTCCCACCACCCAGGCTGCACTGATGACATCGTGACCAGTGACCACTCGCCTGTCTTTGCCACCTTTGAGGTGGGAGTGACGTCTCAGTTTGTGCCCAAGAAGGGTAAGGGCTTGGGATCTGTCACCCCCAGTACCTGGTTTGGCACAAGCCCCATCTGTGGGTTCTCAGCTGGCACACTGCAACCTGCTGGTACCTCTCTGCAGCTCCTGTATCCGAATCTGGCCCCGAGCCCCTGGCTTGCATCGAGTGGGAGAGCATCGAAGTGATTGTGAAAACCACCAGCCGCAGCAAGTGCTACATTGAGTTTCACTCCTACTGCCTGGAGGGTGAGGTGGCCCTGGGGTGCTGGGGGTGCCCACCAACACCAGCTGGAGCTGTGCCCACATTTTTAACCCCCCCCCCAGAGTCTCAACGGAGTGGAGAAAACACCTCCCAGAGCTGTGACATCCCTGGCTTCCTCAAGCTGGGCTGGGCTGCAAAGCATCTGCCTGTGGTATGCCCCACCGCCATCTCTCAACTATCCTCCTTCCTCTTCCCCATCCTTCCTTGCTGGATCCATACACTGAGTTCCACCATCCCCCACCTAGGAAAGAGCCACCCCTGCCAACCTACACTGTAGCATCCCTCTTTCTGCCTGCAGCTGAATCCCATCCTGCCAGACCTGGAGTACTTGGGGGACCAGCACCTGCTCCTCAGCGTCAAGGGTGTGGACAGCTGCGAGTCCTATGGTGTGTTCAGGATGGTGATGTGGGGGCCACTGCTGTGGCATGGGGGGGTGCTGCCAAGCATTGCCCCCACAGGGCCTAGGTAACAGCCTGCTGGGTGCAAGGTTTTGCAGCTGAAGCTTGGCTGAAGGGACCCTGGCACCTACCTGGCTTTGGAGTGCTACCACATGTGAGGGGCCTTGCTTGCCCCCCACAGCTAGCCGTGGGGGCTGACACAGCCACGTGCTGTACCTGCAGGTGAGTGCTGCATTGCAATGAGGTCGATGATTGGCAGCATGGCCCAGCAATTTGAGACCTTCCTCTTCCACCGTGGTGAGGAGACAGGCTCCATACGTGGCTGGATGAAGGTCCGGGTCCCTAAGGACAGACGCAGCACCCGTGAGAGGCTCTATGGTAAATGTGGCCACATGCCAGCCCTCTCCCATCACCCTGGGCATGGGAACTTAGGGACATCTTGGGCATGAGACCTGCTCATGCCCATGCTGCTCTCCTGAGGTGCTGAAGGACATCCAAAGAAGAGCAATGAAGTTGGTAAAGGTTCTAGAATCTTGTGAACAGTGGCTGAGGGAACTGGGGGTGTTCTGCAGGGAGAAAAGGAGGCTGAGGGGAGACCTCTGAGAGGAGGTTGAATTGAGGTGTGGGTAGGTCTCTTTTCCCAAGCAGCAGGCAATAGAAAGAGAGAAAATAGCCTTAAGTTGTGCAAGAGGAGGTTTAGGTTGGACACGAGGAACAATTTCTTCCCCTGAAGGGCTATGGAGGCCTGGAACAGGCTGCCCAGGGCAGTGCAGAGGTCCCTGTCCCTGGAAGGGACATGGTGCTGAGGAACATGGGTTCAGTGGTGACCTGGCAGTGCTGGGTTAATGATTGGGCTGGATGACCTTAAAGATCTTTTCCAGCCAAAACAATTCCATGATTCTATGACCCTGGGTGTGGGCAGGGGCCATCTGGTTCCCAGTGGGGAGAGGCCAGACCGTGGTGCCTTTGCAGAGTGGATCAGCTTCGAGGAAGAGGATGCTGAGCCGGCAGCAGGCAGCCCAACGTGCCCCAAGCCACCCCTGCAGCCCCCCAGGTACCCCAACTGGGCTCAACCCCACCACAAGCCTCAGCTGTGGGGCGGTGCTGAGCCTGATGATCTGTGCTGTGCTTTGCAGGAGCCGTCCCCGCAGCCTGCCTGAGCCGGTTGCTGGCTACACCAACCCTGCCTACTTCATCTTTGAGGGGATCCCCAACACACGGCTGCCAGGCCCTGGTGCTGGTGATGCCCACAACAGGCGGGCAGGGAGCCCAGCCAGGGACCAGCAGCACTTGAGCCCACTTGGAGGATGGGTCCCTTCATCCCCAGAAGAGCGGGGTGGTGGCCAGCCCCGCTGTGTGCCAGGGCACTTGTCCCGAGGGCATCTGCTCAGTCCCCCCAGCGTGGGCCAGCAGAAGAGACCCAAATCAGCCATCCTGGCAAGGGACACACCAGTGCTGGGTGACTGCTCGCTGACAGCGCTCCACATGGCCACCTACCTGAGCCAGCTGGACCAGTTGTCACCAGCTCATGGAGGGGGCAGCCAGAAGACTCTGCTGTGCCAGACTCACAGCGCCCTGGAGCCACCCCTGCGGCCCTGCCGGGAGGTACCAAGGCATCCTCTGGATGCTCGCCAGCATGGCCACCCTGAAGAGGTACTGCTGTGGTCCCTTCTGGAGCTCAGCCAAAGGGACTTGGGGAGCTCAGACAGGGGAAAGGACCTGCTTTTGGCCATGAGGCCACCAGCAGATGTGAGGTTCCATCTCCGTGGCTCCCGATGGATCCACCGCTGCACAGACAGTAGGATATAGTGGAAGGCTGAGGAGCAGCAATGTGCCCTGCTCGTGAGGGGTGAGGACTTCATGGCTCTGTTGTGACACTGCTGGTGTGTGTCCTTGCTCTTCTCCTCCAGTGGCCCTGTGACAGGAGCGAGTGGTCCCATGATGTCCGCAGGGGCGTGGGCCAACTTGGCTTGCAGCAGAAGGAGGAAGCACTGCTGAAGCATGGCTGGGACCACCTGGAGATCGTCAGGTACCCCCAAGAGCTGGGAAAAGGGAGCACCCTGCAGGCCAATTCCTCTAGCCTTGGCGCCACTAGCAGAGACCCACACCCCAGGGGGGAGGACCGGCGAGGCTTGAGGTGGGGATATGTCAGAGCAGGCACCACTGGCACATGGGTAGCCCAGGGCCATGTGGTCTCCTCTCACCTCAGCAAATTCCCTGGCACTTGGTCCCCTTCACCCCATGTGCAGACATCACAGAGCAGGGCTGGCTGGGGCAGGCAGCTCAACCCATCCCTGGCTTGTCCACAGCAAAGCTGGTGAGGACACCACCGTGAGCCTGCCATGCAGACCTGACCTTGGACCCAGCACCTAAAGCATCCATTTCTGACCCAGCACCCACCTCTGCTCTCCCCCTTGGAGCTCCTGGGCAGGCAGACACCCAGGACTGGACCTATCAGCCATGCTCCAAACTTGTCTGACCTCACCATTAGCCTCAAACCAGCACAGCAGCTCAGTTGGGAAGTTTCAGGAGGTTCCTGTGGCCCTTAGGATGGACACTTTTCAGCTCCTGCTACCTGTCTTCACCCTCCCTTCCTAAAGTGGTGGAAGGACCATGCTGGCCACACCAGCAAGGAGAGATGGAGAACATGGGAGGTGTTGAAATCTCTTGGGAAGCAAAGACTGCTGAGTGCTTTGGACTTTGAGGCTCAGCCTCTTCTGGAAGCTCTCATGCAGCCTGCAAGGACACATTGGCTTCTGTAGCCAGCCCAGCACCATGCCCCCACGTACCTTCAGCCTCACCAGCTGCTCCCTCCTCCCTGGGATCAGCCCTGGTGGGACAGTGTTCCAGAGGACTTCTACAGCAGACACTCCTGAGGTTGTGGCAGCAGTTCCTTGTGAGATGCTTCTTGCTATCCTCACGCAGAAGAAACTCTTGGCAACACTGGGGTGCCTGTGTCCAATGCCTGGTTCTGTGTAGGGGGGCAAGGAGGGAATGTGCCAAGCTGAGCTGAGCCAGACAAGCCAAATAGGGAGATCACCAGGTCCTGGTGGCCCAGCTGCTGCGGGGGCATTGCTGCCCAATATCCCAAATTTCACCAGGGACCCCAAAATCCCCAATCTTTGACACTGCCCTTACCTGGTGTCTCAGAGCTGGGCTGGCTGTGCCATCGGTGGCACAGTTGTGGCACAGCAGCCCTGTGAACATGCTGGCCCTTCCCCCTCAGCTTTGCACACTTGGAGCTCCCCTCCGTGGCTGAGCATCCCCAGGTTATAGCCAAACCACCCACCCAGCCCTTCGTGCCTCTGTGTCCCCCAGGCTGCCCCACTCCTGAGACCAGTGTCCCATATCTTGGGGTGCAACTCTTTGTCACCAGTGTGCCCTGTTCACGGCACAGCAGCCATCCTTTGCCCACCTGCATATTCACGAAGGGGTTAAATCTGGCCAGGCACAGCTCCGCAGCAGCAGGAACACGCAGCCCCCTTCCAAAACGCGAGGGCACTCCGACCTGGCACAGCCACAGCTGCTCCGACGTCCAAGGTTTTGGGGACACTATGCCCAGGCTGGCCTCAAGGTGGCAGTGGCCACCTTTGTCCCCAGGATTGCCCCGCAGGGCTAGGGTGCCAGCAGGGCCCAGGGTGCGCGCATGGCCGCGGGTGGGCAAGGAGGCTGCCCTGAGGTGGGCAAAGAGCCGTGCCCCCATGGGCACGGGGGTGCGGTCCTCGTGGATGAGAACTGATGCCCTTCGTGGCATGGTCTCCATGAGTGAGGGGCAGTGGTCGCCGTGGGCACAGGTCCTTGGCTGCCAGGGGAAAGGGTTGTGACCCCACGGGTGAAGCCCAGGCGTCCCTTGCCTAGGGATCTGCTGCAGGAGTCGTAGATAGCCCAAAGGCCTGGCGGGTGGCAGACGGGAGAGCAGCAGAGCAGAGCCCTGCGGGCAGCCCCTGGGGCAGGGACACTCCTGCCTCCGCCTCTGCCCGCCTCCAGCCCTGCCTCTCCCGGGCACTTTGCTCCCGGCGGTGGGAGAGCGGGCACACGGCAGGGCACGGCAAAGGGCAGCTCACAGCCCCTCCAGCATGCCCTGCAGCGCTGCAGAGTGCTCCTCATGGGTGCCCTGCTCCTGAGAGCCACGCCAGCCCAGGACCTCAGGTGAGCCAGGGCAGACCATGTTTGGCGGAGAGCAGAAGCTGGGATGGCCGTGCCACAGCCACGCAAACGCAGCTGGGCTGTGGGGAGCAGCTTTAGCCCCTCAAGGGATGGGAGTGGGATCCCCAGGGCTGGACGGGTGTGGGGTCCGGGTCAGCCACTTCTCCCCATTCTTCCACCGTGCTCAAATCCAATGTGCATCCTCCTCCCTCACATGCCACTGCCTTCTTCCATCGCCAAGGACCTTCATCCTTCCCGGTGTGGCCACCTCCTCTCCATCCCCCAGATAACCATATTTTCACAGGGAGAAGCTGACCTGTAGGCTTCTGCCCTTTCCAGGCAGGTGGAGGGGCAGGGACATCAAATCCAAGGGTGAAAAGAAACTCTCACCTTCCACCTCTCTGGAAAATGGGGTGGCTTTGGAGCAGGGGACATGGAAGGAAGCACCCAGCCCTGTGGCACCCTTGGGGAGGAGGCATTGGCACCCAGGCAGAGCAGGCAGATCGTGCTTTGGCTGCTCTTGCAGTCAAAGGGAAGGATCAAAACCAAATTAGGTCACAGTCCCCTTGTGCTGGGGCTTTGGCTGCACAAACCACGTGGGGATTAGGGACAAGGGTCCTTCTACAGGATGTTTTGCATAATTTCTCCTTGTTTTGCAATTTCCGAGAGCTTAGGCGAGAAGAAAAGCTCTGTTTCCCCTCGTGCTCCGAGAGGCAGCTTGTCCCAGGCTCACCCAGCCCTGTCCCTCAGCGTCTCCTCACTCTCCTGCAAAATCCAGTCTCATGCACCCCTCTCCAAAGCTCCTGCCTGCCACACCACGATCCCCGGATCCCTGGGCAGCCGTTTGGTCCTGCCAGCGGGCAGGACTTTGGCTCTGGGGCAGAGTCTGCCTTTGGCGGTGCTGCCCCACTCATTCATTTCATTGGTGTCTTTCCAACATCCCTGTAAAACCTCAGGGCAGGAAGCTTTGGCCAGCAGCTGGGAGGGCCACTGGCTACCACCGGGGACAGCACATTCCCAGGGGGCAAAGGGTGGGTTCAGGCTGGGCACAGCCGTGGGGGCAGGAGCCAGGGCAGAGCTGCTGCTCCTGTGGCAAAGAGCCGAGGGCAGCACGTGCCTCCCAGTACACGGTCCTGTGGCTGGCCCATGCCCCTTTCCGTGGGTGAATGGCCGTGCAGAACCCCTCACCACTTCCTGAGGCCCAGCTCACAGGCACCATCCCAGGTGCTTGCCAAGGGTGAGGCAATCCCCAGCACCGCATCTCTTGTGCATCCACACAACTGGCAGGACAGGGGCAAGCATCGCATGCCCAGCTCCATGTCCTCCTCCCGCAGTGCCTTCCGACTCCTGCTCCAGCAGCAAGCCCAAATGCTTGGCTCAGACCTCACCATAGCTGCAGACAGTCCCTCTTGAAAAGTGCACACTGGAGAGGCTGTGGCCAGTGAAAGCCTTTCTGGGAATGTCAGAAAGGAGTAGGAACAGTCCTGGTGGTAATGTGTCCTCTGGGTGGACTGGTGGCAACCCAGTAACTGAAAGCACTGATTTCTACTGTGACTAAGATGAAGAAGCAGGAAATCTGTTCAGATAAAGCTTGCCAATCATCATCTTCTTTTGCAATGTTGGGTTTTTGTTGGTGGTGGTGGGTTTTTTTGTTGTTGCTGTTTTTGTTTGTTTTGTTGTAGTTTGGTTGGTTTGGGTTTGGTTTTTTGTTTGTGGGTTTTTTTGTTTGTTTGTTTTTTCCCCCAAAGGAAGCTCAGGATTGGTTAAATCATGCTGCTGAGCACTGCCCACACAGGCTTTGCCAGCTGCCAGAAGCTCTGTACCCGTCCCCTGCTCCAAGTAGTCTGACACTACATGGCTGCTCTGGCTTCTTTCTCATGCATTTCTCACACCAGGTTATTACTTTTCATTTATTGGCTTCATATCTTAGTTGTTTGTTGACTCATGTCATGGGCATTGGCTTTGGTCAGTGAACCATGCAGCATCTCCAGTCTGGTCGGGCTCAAGGCTTCATGCTCACTTGCACTAGGAGGATGGAAGAGAAAACTAATCCCCTGGTGCTTCATGTCCTCAGCAGCATCACAGCTTGGGGAGATGTAGCTTCTGGGATGGGACCAGCAAGAGCAGCACAGCACCCCAGGGGACCACCACTCGGAGGCTCAAATTTTTCCTACCAGCTAGTTTTTGGCTTTGGGAAGACAGATCAAGTTCTTGACACTGTTAATATTTGATCAGGACCTGCCTGTTGCTCTCTGAACTCATCTCTGTAATAAATCCAGACTGTTGCTTGTACCAGCTGCAGAGGGCAGACACTGCAGGGTGGCTGATGTCAGCCCAAAGCTGTAGCTCAGCCCAGAACTCAAACAGACAGTGCAGAGGAGCTGTTCCCATGGCCACCTGCCTGCCCATCTCCCAGCTGATTCATTTATGATCATCTCTGTAAACACAGGGATGCCTCTGCAGGTGAGGCTCTGCAGGGAGAAGATGGGTGGCAGTTCAGCTGACCTCATGGGTACACCCTATGGGATGCTCCTGCTAGTACTTGCTGCAAGAAACACATCTGGCAAAGGCAAGAGGACATCAGAAGGATGATGGTAGAGGAGCCAATCGATGAAGGATCCTGAAAGGACACAACCTTCCACCTTATACCACTGCCACCAGCATCCTGCTCACACTCATCTGCTCGAGCCCCCTTCTTTTCCGATATGCATCAACTCCTGGATGAGCTCTGAACCAACAGAAACTGGAGACAGCAGTTTTGGCTCCACCTTCATCTCAGCTGGCAGAATGGGGGATGCTCCTGCCCCCAGGTTACTCATGCTAGCATCTGTCCTTGTCAGCAGAAGCAGCTGCTCCAGTATTGCTTCACCAGGCGTGGTGGCAGGCATTGCAGGGGCCAAGACAAGGGCAGCTTTTGCTGGTCCTTTTCTGGACACCACAATGGTGCCAGTAGCTACTTCTTCCCTCTGGAGGAGCGGGCTCTGAGCTTCAGGCATCCTGAGAGGTGAATGCTACCTTTTGGCAGCTCTCCCTCCTTCCTCAGCCCTGTGGCTTGACATACCAGGAGGATGCTGATCCCAGCCTTTTATCCTAACCTTGTGAGAGGCGAGAAGTCCTCCTTGCCTTGAGAACTTGCACCGTCTTGAGCAGGGCCTTGGCTCCAATGTAGCTCCTCTTCATAGGGATTAGATCATCCCTCTCCTACGGAGCATACCCAGCAGCTTGGAGGTCCCTCACTGTCCAGGGATGCTCTCTCCCAAAGGCTCCTTTAGCAGCTCCCCATGGATTTCTCCAGCCCATAATATTCCCCCAGACAAGCCTTTCTTCTCCTCCCGCCTTTCTTCAGTCAAGGAGTCCTCTGGGACGAGCAGCATTGTCAGGATGGTGCCAATTAGACTGAGGCAGCTTCCAAGAGGCTGCGCTGGCAGCGGCCGGGGGCTGCTGTTGCTCATCAAGGTCTCATTGTTCGCCGCGCCGTGGGGCTGCTGCCCGGCGGGGCCGGCGCTGTCCTCTGTCCCAGGCACGCTTCCCGGCCCCGCGCAGCGCGGGTGTCACTGCCTGCTCCTCAAAGGCTGATTAATGGGTGTCACCGCGGGGGCTGCGGAGGGGAGGATGTGTCAAGCCTCCCCTCGGCTCCCCGCAAAGGCCCCAGCGCCGGAGCTGAGAAAAACCAGAGAGCCATCAAAGCGGCCGGAGCTCCTGGAGGAGGTGGGGGGAGTGCGGCAAAAATCTGGCATCTTTGGCTCCCGTCCACGCTTTGTGCCTGACAATGGTGGAGATCGACGGCTAACGCGCTTTTATTAACTGCTCCCCCAGGTCTGGCTCGGAGAACATGGCCACTTCTCCAGTGAGGACCTTCCCAGTTGCCCTCTGGACACCGACGTCGGCTCCCTGCCTAGGAGAAAACACCACAGAGGCGGTGGAGGCGAAGTGCGTCTTTGACGAGGAGTTCAAGTTCATCCTGCTGCCCATCTCCTACAGCATCGTGTTCGTGGTGGGGCTGCCTCTCAATTCTTGGGCCCTGTGGATGTTCATCTCCAAAATGAGGCCCTGGAATGCCACCACCACCTACATGGTCAACTTGGCTGTCTCCGACACGCTCTACGTCCTCTCCCTGCCCACCCTGGTCTACTACTACGCCGACCGCAACAATTGGCCTTTTGGGACGTGGTTCTGCAAGATTGTGCGCTTCCTCTTCTACGCCAACCTCTACAGCAGCATCCTCTTCCTCACCTGCATCAGCGTCCACCGCTACATGGGCATCTGCCACCCCATCCGCTCCCTGAAGTGGGTGAAGACCAAGCAGGCCCGCATCATCTGCGTGGCCGTCTGGCTCGTCGTCACCATCTGCCTCATCCCCAACCTCATCTTCGTCACCACCAGCTCCAAGGACAACAGCACCCTGTGCCACGACACCACCAAGCCTGAGGAATTCGACCACTACGTGCACTACAGCTCGTCCATCATGGCCCTCCTCTTCGGGCTCCCCTTCCTGGTGATCGCTGTGTGCTACTGCCTGATGGCCAAGAGGCTCTGCAAGTCCAGCTTCTCCAGCCCCGGCCCTCGCATGCCCTCCTACAAGAAGCGCTCCATCAAGATGATCATTGTGGTGCTCACCGTCTTTGCCATCTGCTTCGTGCCCTTCCACATCACCCGGACCTTGTACTACACTTCCCGCTACTTCCAAGCCGACTGCCGGACCCTCAACATCATCAACTTCACCTACAAGATCACTCGTCCCCTGGCCAGCATCAACAGCTGCCTCGACCCCATCTTGTACTTCATGGCTGGGGACAAGTTCCGGGGGAGGCTGCGCCGGGGGCCGCTCCAGCGCTTCCGGCCCGCGCCTCCCAGTGACCTTTCCTTGGTGTCCCCCTCCATGGACAACCTCCTGAGTGGCAGCCACACCGCTAGTGACACCCGAGGGACGGGGACAGCACACATCAGAGGCTGATGCCGAGGGGTCAAAGGGGGTTCCAGTAACCTCGTCTCTAGTCTCCATGTGTCGCAGCCCCACTGGGCTCCGTGGGGGCACTCTGGCCCCCCCAGGTCCCCAAACCTGACCTGTCCTTGCACAGCCTCTGTGAGGTAGAGACCACAGAGCTGAGAGCTGCTGGACATTTGGCTTGTCCCAGCCCTGCCCTGGGATGCTGTGGGAAGAGGGACAGGACACGCCAGGACAGACTCTGGGCACCTGTGAGAATGGGAAGGATGCTGAGAAAGCCGTTTTAGGGAGGTGAGCTGGTGTCCCAGCCCAGGGCATTGCTGGGGACACATGTGGGGCTGACAGGTCACTGAAGAGAAGTGACACTGGTCCCTCCCTGGGTGCACACAGCCCTTTCAGTCTGCTTGACAGCAACGTGTGAGGACTGTACCAAACCTGGGGCTGGAGCCAGGGCTGAGCTCCCCATGTACCTGGTGAAGGTTCTCAAAGTTGACCCTTGGGAGAGGCAGAGAGGGCATGGCACAGAGCACTTGCTGCCCCTCACCGTAATAAAGCTCCTTCCCCTTTCTCTGCCGTCGGGCTTATTCCTTCACACAGCAGCAGGAAGAGGGATGAGATGGCCCAGAAAGCATTCGAGAACTGAGAAAAGCCATCAGCCACCTCAGCACCAGCACTGGGGCAGGTGAGGAGCGAGGAGCCGGAGCAGTGACACCCGTGGTGATGGGAGAGTCCTCGGGAATCTGCCTTTATGGGTGTTTGCTTCCCAAATGTTTACCCAGCCCTTTGTTTGACCAAGATCTGCGCAGAGAGCAGCAGACAAGAGATGGTTATCAGCGCTGTGGACTCTCCCACCACTGCCTGGGCAGGGATGGGACAGGGCTGTCCCCACCCCACAGACACCTGGGAGGGGCTGCCTCCCATGAGTCCTGCCACCACATGCTTAGAGAAAGGATGCCCACAGCCTCATCTGTGTGTCACCTCCATTCACTGCCCTGCCACATCCCACTAGAAGCTGCCCAGGTCACACAGGGAGGGAGAGGGTTTCAAAGATGCCACATCCCAGCCCTGCATCCCCATTCCATCAGACAGCACCCAGAGAGCCCCTCACTCACCACTAAGCTGAAAGCAGAGAGAGGAGGTGTCCCACCACAGCGCAGCCAACCCAACAAGAGCAGCTGCTGCCCTTTGCATCCTATTATAGCTGATGTGGCCCAGGTGGAGCCAGGACCTGCTTGGTTGCACCTGAGCAGGGCAAGGGTTCCCACCAAGCACGGCCCCAGCCTCAGAGATGGGGCAGCTAGGGAGGGTGCATGGATGGGTGGCAGGGACATCTACCCATGTGGTGAGTGCATGGGTACAGCCACGGTACCACCAACCCGCTTCCCCCAGCACAAGCAGGCAGCAGTGGGGGGTGTGGAAGTCTGTATTGGGTACAGAGGCAGCAGACAAGGCTCATCTGGGGCCAGACAGCACCTGCCCCTTGCCCAGGGCCACACAGTCCCAGTTGAGGCCATTGCCACCCATCCCCACATCCAGGAGTGTCCTTCCTCCACCTCATGGGGTGCCTCCCGAGCTCAGTCCCAGTCACCATTGAGATGTCACCTCAGAGAGCCCATCTCATTCCCAACTCACTGGACACTCCATCCCTCAGCTCGCAGTGTCCTGGTTATCTCGGGGGGAACCATGCCGGCCATCACTGGCCCCCAGCCTCACATCAGCCACCCCCACATCCGCTCTGCATGCCTTAGGGACAGCTGTGCCACCCACAGCCCCTCCAAACAAACCCTTTTCAAAAGGAACCCTTCCCCAGTCTCCCCTTCCCCTGGCTTCCTCCTCTCCTCCCACCTTCCACTCAGGATTTTTGGCTGGAGGAGTGGAGGGCTGGGAGTGGGGACGGTGCCCTGCGTGTCCCTCGCGCTAAGCCAGCTCAAATCCCCACCCACAAGCGCCAGCTGCCCTTGTGAGCCAGGATGTGGCCGCAGGCGCCGGCCCGGATCAGAGGATGTGCAGCTCATCCGTCTCCAGCATCCCGTACTTGGTCTTGTTGTCGTTGAAGAGCTTGAGCAGGGAGCGGATGTAGAGCTCGTGGTACTTGTCCACCATCTCACGGCTGGGGTTCTCCACCTTGGGCACCGCCACTGGTTTGCCAACTGCCCAGAGGGGAGGGAGGTCAGCCTGGCGGCAGGAGGATCTTCTCGGCTCATCAGGGATATGAGCTGAGTATCGCCTTCCAACACCACCCGTTGTGAGGTGTCCTCCTCCACCCCTCCGCCTTTTGAGGCTCCCCCTTGCCCCCTGGGAGGTGCTCACCCACAGTGGTGATGGGTCTGGCGTAGGGGAGGAAGCCCCGGGACTGCACAGAGGTGAGGCCCCGACCGTAGAAGACACAGGGAGCAAAACCAATCATCTTCTGAAAGCGCTGCTGAATGCTCCTCATCCAGCTGCCCTCCTCGAACACCACTTGGCGGAAGAGGTCGTTCTCCCCGAAGGAGAAGGACGGGACGAGGTGGGCTCTGTGGAGGGGACACGGTGGGTGGTGACGGGGTGCTGGAAGCACTGGCCCCTCACGGGAGTAGTGGTGGTGGTGCCCATGACCCACCCGTGACGCAGAGCCATGCGGACGAAGCCTTTGCGGTTCTTCAGGATGAGCGTAGTGACGCCCGGCCGGCAGGAGAGCGACTCGGCCGCGCCGCCGATGACGATGGCCACCGCGTTGCCGGTGCCGTTCTGGGACAGCAGGTACCCGATGGCACGGCGTGTTACCGGGCACAGCCCTGTGGCAGAACAGACCACTGCACAGACCACCACCGTGCAGCGCCCAGGGAGCCAGGACCCTGCCAGGCACCCCAGGAGGGACAGTGGCTGCTGCTGGCACCTTCGTGGGACCACGGTGGGACTGTGCCAGGGCGCCCCCTGCTGGGGAACAGCTACCAGGGAGGGGCCGAGTCCCCCTGTGCTGCCAGGCTTGCGGACAGGGTGCGGACAGGGTGCAGATGAGGTGCGGGCAGGGCATGGGCAGGGTACAGGCAAGGTGCAGGCAGAGGGAGGGTGGAGTTCAGGCTGGGCACAGGCAGAGCATGAACTCTGCACTGCCCACTCCTGGGGAACACACAGGCTGTCAGTCCTAGGTTTGTCACAGATGGGGCTGGGGACCTCCTGGAGCCCCAACACCTATCGTCATTGTCCCCCTTCAGGCTCTGCCACTCCATGGCAGCAGGCAGAGGTGGGCAGGAGCGGGGCAGGCAGTGGGTGCATCCCTGGGGCACCCACTCAGCTCAAGCCATGACTGCAAGCTGCCCATAAGGGCAGGGTGGGAGGCAGCTGCCCACAAAAGCTCACCCCCACTCATCAGGTACTCCCTGAAGATGGGCAGGCGGAAGTTGCCAGCCAGGGTGGCGAGGAAGGGCTGGATGCCTGGGAACATCTCACTGAAGCCTGTTGAGCCCGTGATGAAGTTGCAGAAGGCACCGACGCAGAGGATGCCGTGAGGGTGGGAGCCGATGATGTAGTTGTGGCTGGGGGACAGGTCGTGTGTCTTCATGAGCTGTGGGGACAAATCAGGGGTGTGATCCCTGTGGTACCACCACCACTGCTTGCGTGAACATCCTGCCCAGCCCCCCACATCCTACCTTCACAGGGAAATAATCCCGAAAGTGCTTCCACACAGACCATCGCCGCAGGCACGGCAACCTCCTGCCACCTGCAAACCAGGAGGGAGCACAGGAGATGATGCCCACCTTGGCGGGCAGCAAGACCTGCTGCACCCCTCTTCCCCTCCCAGGGTGATGGAAGAGAAGAGCAGCTGGGATGTGGTGCTCCTCATTTGCCGTGCTGTGATGGACCCGGAGAAAGGGCAGATCCCACAGCCCACCCTGCTGCAAAGCTGGAGGAAGAGAGGGCTCTGCTCATCCTCACCTTTCTCTGGCGTGTCCCAGTCGAAGATGATCCAGGCCAGGTAGAGCACAGAGATGGGCCAGAAGCTGGTGAATAGCAGGTAGATGAGGAGCAGCAGGCTGACGGTTCCTGTGGGAGCCGGGCAGCGGGGGTGAGTGGGCATGCATCTGTCCCACCACAGACCCCCCACAGCCCCCTACTCACCCATCAGCAGGAAGCTGAGCACCCACTGCAGGACAGAGAGGAGCTGGAGCCAGGAGCAGATGTCCCGCTGCGAGGGCCAGGGCACCGCAAGCAGCGTGCGCAGAGCCTTCTGGATGCTGGCACGGCTGCCTGTGGGGAGGGACGTGGGGCACAGCACCCAGCCCAAAGTCAGCAAGGGTTGTGCAGATGCTGTCTCAGAAAGCTGGGGAGGTCCCAGTCTGGGGGTGCTCATGGCTGCCAGGGCTGGGACACAGGGACAAGGCAGGATGGGAAGGATCACAGAACCATTTTGGTTGAAAGAGACCTTTAAGGCTATCAAGTCCAACCATTAAATCAGCACTGCTAAGAAGCAGTGGTTGAGGGGATGCTCATGCTCAGAACACTCTGGACCATGCCAGGAGGCTGCTCTGGGGCCAGCCCTGCTCTGAGCCTGTGAGTATCAATGGATCTATGCACAGCAACACATCCCACACCATACTGAGCTGCCTGAGGGCCAGGACCTTTCCCATGTCCTCCTCTGCAGGGCTCACAGAGAATTTGGGCCTTTCTCAGCTGGTGTAGTGTCTGCCCACCAGCGAGAGTCAAGGACAGTGGTCAGGGGCCGAGCCAGGGTGGCCAAGGGTAGCTGTTCCTGCCGAGCATTGCCTCCCACGAGGTGTTCCACAGCTGCTCCACTCCCCCTCACCGCCCTCTTCCCTGCAGCTGACCTTAGTGAACCATTAACCACCCCAGGCTGGGCGCCAGGATCCAAACTCCACTCACAGCCCCAACTCTCCTGCCTAGAACCAGCCCATGGTGCCAGTCCCACCAGCATGTTGCTTCTGACCAAAGGTCTGCAGCAGCTGAGACCACCCCTACAGCCACTGCCACAAGCACAGCCAGCTGTGTCAGCTCTTCAGTCACAAAGGCCTTGTGTTCTTGGGGAACAAAAACCAAAACAAATCAGTGTGCTGGCCAGAGAGAGATGCTCAGGGTAAGACAGGAGCAGCCCTATCCCCACGGCTGTCTAGGATGGGGACCCTCAGGTTAGAGGACAACCACTAAACCCTGGTTTGGGTGTGTGGTTGAGGTTTGAGTTGTGAATGGGCCAACTGAAATAAACTAAACAGCGAGGCCATGACTGTCACTGAAGACCTGTCCTCCCTCTCCCCTGTGCCTTCAGCCATCCCAGCTGCCCATCGCACACACCCACCGAGGAATCCACACAAGCTCAGCCCGTCCAGCCCTGCCATTCACTTCCCAAAGCCCTATTTTGTTTTTTGCCCAGAGAAGCTACAGAGCTCAGCCCAACAAAACCTGTGCCTCCCAAACAGTAGCTTTTTCTTGTTCCCTTTTCTGTCCCCCCACCAAAAGTTCCACGAATATCCAAGACCACAGACAGAAGACGGAGCAACCCCGCAAGGCTCTGCTGCCAGCCCCGTCCACAGCAACAGGATCCTCTTCAAACCCAGCAACTGGGACTGCACCTCCCAGGGCAGTGAGGAAAGACCAAGGAGGATTTGCAGTACTCTGGAGCGTGTTGTGGGAGTAACATTACAGAGTGCATTGTCAGACATTTCATCCCTGTTGAGCAATTCCTATGCTTTCCTCTGGTGCCGCTAACCCCAAATTGCTCCCAACACCTCCCTTTCCCCTAAGCAGTCTCAAGCAAACAGACAATAGTGACAACCAATGCTAATTGCCTGGCCAGCTCCTTGCCAGAGCATCAGAAACCATTCAAAGAGGCTTTGTAAATCTCTTACCACTAAGGTTTTGGGAACAGGCTGCAATGATTGTTTTCATGGTGGCAAGAAGCAGCTGCACGCCCGAGCTTGGTTCAGCAGGTTAAGAGGCGGGTTTGGAAATCGCAGAGGGTGACCGATTGTGTATCCAGCTGCTTCACCCAGCTGAGCCAAGGTACACTGCCCGCTGCAGAGGGGAGCAGGCCTGCCCCCACCCTGGCCTGCAGACCAAGAAGAGCTGAAGATCCTTGGGATGGTGAGGAGCTGAGGAGAGCGAGGATGTTGAATGGTGAGGAGCTGCCATGGCGAGGGGCAGCTGCCACTGTGGAGAGGCACCGCTGCTGGCACCGGCGGTGCCTCTGCCAGTGACACCTTCCCCCCAGAATGGTACCGTCCACGCTCTGGGTTATTTCACAAACCACTGTCCATGCTCTGTCAGTGTGGCTGCTCTCCAGAGCTGCCCAAAAGCCTCATCCTGAAACTCCTGCTCCGCAGGGAACGCCACCCACCAGCCCCAGCGGGCAGCACCATCCCCTCCTCTTCCACCTTGAAGAGCAGCAATGGGGTAGGCCAGCCCAGGCAGGCTGGGGTATAGTCTGGAAAGGACTGAGGGAAAAACACACGAGAAGGGAAGCAGCACAGAAGTAGCAGAAGCAGTCCTGAGATGGGGCTTCAAGCCAACAGCTGAAGGAAGAGTAGGTGTCTGCAGGAACTAATTCACTGGAGCTACTTTGCAGGATGTACCCCTTCAGAAGTACTTGACAGAAGAGCTGGCAAACGTCAAACAGGAAAGGGATCAATGTAGTGCAGGGCTGGAGCAGGCTGCCCAGAGAGCTTCTGGAGGCTCCTTCTCTGCAGAAATTCAAAACCCACCTGGATGTGTTCCTGTGTGGCCTGCCCTAGGTGCTCTTATTCTGGCAGGGCAGTTGGATGATCTCAGGAGGTCCCTTCCAACCCTTAATATTTTGTGATTCTGACTGTGTGGTGGTAAAGTAAAAAATGTGTTTCACACCCAAAAGATCTCATCATCTCCTGTTGTAGATTGTGGAGATTCAGTATCTGGAAGAAAGGACCCAGCATCATCATTCACCACTGCCTACAGCTTTTCAGATGTAGATGAGTCACGAGGAGCTGAGATTGCTTCATAGAATGGTAAGGTTGGAAGGGACCTCAAAGATCATCCAGTTCCAATAGGCAGGGACACCTCCCACTAGCACAGCTCACTCAAGGCCTCATCCAACCTGGCCTTGAACACCTCCAGGGAGGGAGCAGCCACAACCTCCCTGGGCAACCTGTGCCAGTGTCTCACCACCCTCACTAGAAAGCACTTCCTCCTAACATCCAGTCTGAATCTCCCCTCTGCCAGTTCAAACCCATTCCCCTTGTCCTGTCATTACAAGCCCTTGTCAATAGTCCCTCCCCAGCCTTCCTGTAGGCTCCTTCAGATCCTGGAAGGCTACTCTAAGGTCTCCTGGCAGCCTTCTCTTCTCCACGCTGCAGAGCCCCAACTCTCTCATTCCTGTCCTCACAGCAGAGCTGCTGCAGCCCTCTCAGCATCTTCATGGCCTCCTCTGGACCCACTCCAACAGTTCCATGTCCTTCCTGTGCTGGGGGCTCCAGAACTGTACACATATAAAACATCTAAGCTCTCCTGCTGGCCCCTCAGCTGTGTCCAAGTCATAGAATTGTGGTTGGAAAAGGCCTTCAAGGTAACACTGAGTCCAACCACTCTGCCAATCCTGGTGCTAACCCATGTCCCTTGGCACCACATCCTTGCACCTTTTAAACACCTCTAGAAGTGGGAATTCAACCACCTCCCTTGGAAGCCTGTTCCAGTGTTTTGAGAACTTTCAGTAAAGAATTGTCTTCTAATATCCAACTTAAATCTCCCCTAACTTGAAGCTGTTTGCTCTTGTCCTGTCACTTGCTAGTTGGGAGAAGAGACTAAGCCCCACCTGGCTCCAATCTCCTTTTGGGGAGCTGCAGAGAGTGAGGTCTCCCCTCAGCCTCCTTTTCTCCAGGCTACACAACCCCAGCTCCCTCAGGCACTCCTCACAAGACTTGTGCTCCAGACCCTTCACCAGCTGTATTGCCCTGCTTTGGATTCACTACAGTGTCTCAGTGTCCTTGTGGTACCAAAGCTCCCAAAACTGGGCCCAGGATTTAAGGGTGGCCCCACCAGTACTGAGCACAGAGGAGCCTCAGCTGGAATAACTGTCCACCTGGCATTCCCTACTTCCCACTCCCAACTCCTTTGGCTGCTGGAAACCAGCCTTCCAGACTTGCTCTGGAAGAGCTCAGGATGCAGAGGGAGGGATTTTCACACGAAGAACTAGGCAGCAAGAGACAGTTTTATGTTGCTTAAAATATAGAGAAAAAGAAAATAAATACATCCAGCCACAATACAAAGAGCAGTTTCCGAACCCAGGTACTTTGCTTTCAAGGCTTTCCTCTGCCTGGAAGAGCAGAGGCAGTCTGACCCCTCACAAAGAGCCCTGCCTGACAGGAAGGAGCTCTGTGGCATCACTGTACGTGACCAGCACACTCGGTCTGACCTTTAATGTAAACCAAAGCCAACTGCCACGTTCACTCCTCCACCTCTGCTGCCTCCCAGAGACACCAGGGACACCTCCATGTATGTACAGTGTATTTACTGCTCTATCTCCAGGACAGGCAACTCTCAGAGGACTCCCAGCCCCTGCAGCAAGAGCATCAGCCCATGTTCTGCCGGTTGCCATAGCCTCTTGGGTGTGTGTCTTTCCAGTCATCCCAGTTCCGAGCTTTTTGAAGAGCTTCCTCGTCATCCTCCTCCTCTTTCTTCTCCTGCTGCTGCTTCTGCATCTCTTCATCAGTTACACCTGCTGGAGGTGAAGAATTAATAGGAGTGAGGGGCAGAAGACAGTGGACTACACCAAATCAAGCTCTCAGGAGCTGGTTCAGGAAACAGGAACTGCCAAGGACCAGCCTAGAGTTCAGCCTTCTCACACCTTCATCAAGTCAGCTCTTGTTCTTCCTCACTCAGTGGGTGCTTTACACCCTGAGCACATCCCCATTCACCCTCCCCCTCAAGTGATTCCCCACATTCTCCACTCCAGCCTCTTTTGCCACTCCATACCTGGGGCTCTCTGAGGCACAGTCTGAGCAGACACAACTCCTTGCTTTCCACGCTGCTCATACCAGTCATCCACGGTCATAGTGGGCAGGCCTGGGTACCCTGCTCCAAACACTCTGCAGGAAGAGACAGGCACAGAAGGCTCTTCACATGGGAGCAGAAACACAGCCAGCCATGCCCACAACTGCTCTGGGACCCAGTCTTTACTGACAATCACTGAATGGTTGGGGCTGGAAAAGACCTCCAAAGGTCATCCAGTCCAACCCTGTGTACTCAGCAGGCACATCCTCCACTACAGCAGGCTGCTCACAGCCTTGAGCCTGACTCTGAATAGCTCCAGGGATGGGGTTTCAACTCCCTTCCTGGGCAACCTGTTGCAGTGTTCCACCACTCTTCTTCTTAACACCCAATCTAAATCTCCTCTTCTTTAATTTCTAACCACTGCCTCTCTGCAGTCTTCTTAGCCCCCTTCAGGTACTGGCAGGCTACTACTAGGTCTCCCTAGAGCCTTCTCTTCTCCAGGTTGAACACCCTCAGCTCCTTCAGCCTGTCCTCATGGCAGAGGCGTTCCAGCTCCCTGATCATTTTCATGACCCTCCTCCAGACCCACTCCATCAGGACTGTTGTAGCCCAAAGACCTTCAATCACCTCTCCAGCCCAAAGGAAAATGCTCTGGGCTAGCACAGCTTGTCAAGGAGACCCCTGGGAAGTGTACTAGGCACAGCTTGGCTATGCAGAAGGCTTAGAGCAAATAATGTCAAACATGTGACAAGGAATCTGTCCTCTATCCCATATTGTGCTTTAGCTTTGTGCCATATTCCTTGCAAATATCTCACAGTGCCACAAAGCAGTAAGATCTTGGTACCTTAAGGGGAGGCTTACAGTTAAAAACAGTGTCCTTGTGATTGATTATTCCCTGGTCTGATCACAGCTCCCCAGCCTTTAAAATGACTTATCTGAATTCACTGAAATCTTCCAGACTGCACATGAGATTAAGAGACCAGATGTGCTTTTCACTGCTGGGCTCTTTATACTAACAGTGAAGAACAATCTCCAGGACAGGGGCAGATGAGCCTTGTCTCTCCTACCAAACAGCAAACACATGGCCTATAAACCAGCACAGTAACATCTGCTTAGTAAGATCTCTTCTGCAGCCCTTAGAAGGAAATAGCATTAACTAAGACATTGCAGCATGCTGGTAACAGAAGAAATCAGAGGAGTATCAGAATGTTAGGGGTTGGTAAGGACCTCAAAACATCATCCTGCCAGAGCAGGATCACCTAAAGCAGGTCACACAGGAACACACCCAAGTGGGTTTGTGGAGGAGACTCCACAACCTCTCTGGGCAGCCTGCTCCAGGGCTCTGCCACCCTCACAGTGAAAAAGTTTTCCCTTCTGTTCCCATGGAACCTCCTCTGCTCCAGCTTGCACCAACTGCCCCTTGTGCTGTCACTGGACATCCCTGAGCAGAGCCTGGCCCTGTTCTTCTGACACTGCCCTGCACATCTTTATCACCAGGAAAAAGGTCACCTCTCAGGCTCCTCTGCTCCCAGCTAAAGAGCTCCAACTCCCTCAGCCTGTTCTCAGCAGGGAGATGTTCCACTGCCTTTGGCATCTTTGTAGCTCTGAGGAAGTTCAAGGAATGCATCAAACATTTTGCTCATCCTCTGCTCTGACACACAGCCATTGCCATCTTGATATGGCAGGCTGTTTGGGGGTTTCTGCATTTGCAAGGGGATCTGAGGCTCGAAGAGAGCTGTGTGTGAGCAAGCAGCCAGCAGCACATACTTAGCCTGTGCAGCATTCCTGGTGAGAATGAAGGGTTTCAGCGGAGTCCTGGCTGGCCGAGCGGGACCATGTGGTGGTGCTGAAGACTGAAGAGACAAACAATGGTCACAAAATCATCCTGGAGATGAAAATCTCCTTTCTCTGCTTCCCCACCCCATACAAGTTATTCAAGGTCTGGTAGAAGAGAAATGTCTCTGCAGTCATAGGGACATCCCAAGAGGGACAATTGCGGCCTCGATCCAGTTTAAATCTTCAGCTCCATCTGCGAGCTTCTACAAATCACTTCTCTCTGTGCCTCTGTCACACCCACTCTGATCAAAGCATGCAGCTGACAGAGCTAAACCAGATCAGCTTGGATCAAAGCATGAAATATAGCTCGTTTTAACCAGGGAGCAGAGTACAATTCTGAAGCAAGTGGAGCTCATCAGCCCTGATGATATCACCCAGGGCGCTCCAGAAGAGTTCTGCAGAGCCAATAATAACCACACAAACCAACCCAGCTGGGCTGTGTCAGCACACCATGGGGTTTTGTTTCTAAACAGATATTTGAGGTGATACAAAGCCCAGAAACACTGAAGGTCTTCAAGAAGCTTTCATCACTTACAAAAGCCTCTAGTGGTAAGACAAGAGGCAATGGTTTGAAACTAGAGGGATTTAGATTGGATGTTAGGAACAAGTTTTGCACCATGAGGGTGGTGGAACACTGGAATAGGTTGCCCAGGGAGGTAGTTGAGGCCCCATCCTTGGAGATATTCAAGGTCAGAATCAGCAAGGCTCTGAGCAACCTGATCTAGTTAAAGAAGTCCTTGCTGACTGCAGGGGTTGTTGGAGTGGATGACCTTTGGAGGCCCCTTTCACAATAAACCATTCCATGATTGTATGCTGCAGAATGGGTGTTTCTTTCTGTACCATCTGGACAGAATGTAGACCAGAAGTGTAGGTTTGAAAGAAATCACAAGGCTCATCTTTTAATTTCCAAATGCACTGACTTCTTCAGAGTTAAGGGTCTGTCAGGAGGCAGTGAGGTGCAGAAAGGCTTTTGCACTGAGAACATTTCAGCTCTGATAACCAATGCTCTAGCACAGGAAGAAATTCTTCCCTACGAGGTGGTGAGGCACTACAACAGGTTGCCCAGAGAAGTTGTGAAGGCTGCAAGCCTAAAAGTGTGAAAGGTAGGTTGGACAGGGCCCTGGGCAGCTTGGCCTAGGAGGAGGTGACCCCGCTCATGGCATGGGGGTTGGAACTAAATGAACTTTAATGTCCCTTCCAACCCAAACCAGTCTGTGCTTCTTTGATCCCACAAGCTGTGATTGTTCAAAACGTGGTAGCAGTTGATAGTGACTAATCAAAGAAAGAGAGCACTCCCCACTCTGAGTTAAACCAAACCCCATCTGCTTGTGCTCCGACTGAGCTATATTTTAATCAAGAATTCAGAGAATAAAACTTAGGTGACCTCAATACTAAATTTCTCCTCATCAGATCTAGCCACAGCCCACAAAAGCTGCAGTTCAGGTAGCACCTCATACCTGCTTTGCTGTTGCTCTGCTCCTCAAGATGACCATTTCTTGGTCAATAGACTCAATTTCCTCCAGGCTGGTGTTGATCCATTTCTGGATTTGGAGTATGTAAAATTCCCGTATCTGATCCTCATCTGCTTGCCCACTCTCCACACAGGTTCTCATGGAGGCCAACCTGTTCTCCAGTTCTTTCTTCTGGTTATGTCTGTCTCAAAGAGAACCAAACAAGATCACTAAAGGACACTCCTCTAGTCCAGCCCAGATATAATATTTCCTAAAAGAAACAACTTCCTATTTCTTGCGCTTCAATCAAATGTTGGAGACCTACCTCCTGCCCCAATCCCCTTTTAACTGCTCAACTGAACAGGCTGGAGAGCTGAGTGGAAGGGAACCTCATCAAGTTTAACAAAGGCAAATGCAGAGTCCTGCATCTGGCAAAGAATAACCTCCTGCACCAGCACAGGTGAAGGGGGGACTTGCTGGAAAGCAGCTTCACAGAGAAGGACCTGGGAGTGCTGGTGGACAAGCTCACCACAAGCCAGCAATGAGCTCTTGTGGCCAAAAAGGCAAATAGTCTCCTAGCATGCATTAGGAGTGTGGCTGGCAGGTCAAGGGAAGGTCTCCTCTCCCTCTACTGTGTCCTACTGAGGCCGCATCTGGAGTACTGGTTCCTGCTGTGGGCTCCCCAGTTCAAGACAGACAGAGAACAGTCTCTCTTGCTACCTCCAGCAGAGGCTACAAAGATGCTGAGGGGCCTGAACCATCTCTGTGAGGAGGAAAGGCTGAGTGCCCTAGGAGTGTTTAGCCTGGAGAAGAGCAGCCTGAGAGAAGATCTGTGCAATCCCCATCAATATGTAAAATGTGGGGGCAAGAGGATGCAGCCAGAAATATTTGAGTGCTGCTCAGCAACAGGACAAAGACCAACAGACACAAACTGGAACCCAGAAGGTTCCTTCTGAGCACAAGGGAAAAATGTCTTTGCTGTGAGGGTGTCAAAGCCCTGGAGCAGGCTGCTCAGACAGCTTGTGGAATCTCCTTCTCTGGAAAGTTTTCAGACTTGCCTGGACAAGATCTTGGACAACCTGTGGGTAATGCTGACTTAACAGAGAGGCTGGATTAGAAGATCTCCAGAGGTGCCTTCCAACCCCACCATGCTGGGATTCTGTGACTGAAAAGTCCCCATGTCAATGCATGACAGAGGGAAAAGCCACCTCTTTCACTAATCCTCAGAACTTCTGGGCAGTTCTTCTTGACAGACTGGAAACCAATGACATAAACACACCTCTGCAGCCTGTGCATAACCCAGTTCCATCCAGTAATATGTAGTGGTGCATAACTTAAAGTTTAATGACCAAAGTATTCCAGTGTCAAGGGAACCACTTCTTCGCTGATGCTCCCTGCTGCACAGCCTTGAGGTTCTCCCCTTCTCTTAAAGTGATTTCTGAAAGCCTTTAACCACTCCAAAGCAAGAGCCTACCTTTCGATTTTGGCTTGCCTGCTCATTGCCATGGCCACCAGGTTGGCCTGGGCAGCAGCAGGGCCCCTGGGAGCCGGGCTCTCGGCATCTTCCTCTCCTGGGGAGCCGGCAGCAGCGGGGGGCAGGTGGAATTTGCCCAGCCCGTAGCTCCTGCAGAGCTTGAGGAAGCGCCAGAAATGGGCCCGGGCACTCTCCAGGTGCTCCAGTCTCCTGCTCATGTCGACCTGCTTCAGCGTCATGGATCCCAGCAGGGCAGGCAGCAGCAGGTACTTCAGGTCGGCCGAGGCGATCTCCTCCAGCTCCTCGTTCTCGCTGCAAGGGGATAGATGAACCTTCCTGGTCCCGTTCCCGCTCCTCTCCACCTGGGCCCGGCCAACCCCACCCGCTCCGCGACGACCCAGCGGCCCGTGAGCAGGCAGCAGAAGCCTCGTAGGACCCTCGCAAGTCCTCCCTCGCGGCCCTTTGGGCTCGGCCCGTGCCCAGCACCGTCCCTCCTCTCCGCTCACCTGAACAGGTCCAGCTGCGCCACCATGGTAGCAGCTCGCTGCAGCGCCTCCAGCCCCTGCCGCACCTTATCCTGCACGGCCGGGGCCCCCGAGGACGGCTCGGCGCCGTTCTCCACCTCCTCCCACAGCCGCCGGCCCACCGCCAGCAGCTCCGCCAGCCGCGGCCCCGCACCGGCCCCCTCCGCCATGATGGGCCGGGAAGGAGCGACCGGCGCCGCGGAACCGCTTCCGGGGCGGCCGTTGGTGACCGCCACACACACCCCCTCCTGTCCGCCATCTTGGTAGGGGCAGAGGGCGAGCGCCGCCATCTTGGTAGGGGCAGAGCGAAGGTAGGACTGCCGCGACGGGCGGCGAGGGCAGGGTTCGGGGCTCGTCCCTCTGCCTGCAGCAGCCTTGTTTAGGAGGCTCGGCGTGGCCGTGGGCTCTCACAGGCGTCCAGTGCTCTCGAAGTGTGTCCTCCTGGTTCCCAACTGGGACCCTGCGCTGCTGGCTGGGCCAAGAAACCAGGGACAATGAGGATAAGTAGAGAAACTGACAGAAGGGCGAAACGGCGCTGGAATATCCACTGTCAGCACAGTCACAGAATGGTCTGGGTTGGAAGTGACCTTTAAAGGTCATCTAATACAGCCTCCTGTAGTCTGCAACTAGAGAAGGTTGATCACAGAGTCCTGTCCAACCTGAGCTGGAATGGTGCCAGAGATGGGGCATCTGCCACCCCTCTGGGCAGCCTGGGGCAGTGTCTCACCAGCGTTAGCACCAAAGATGCATCGGGTGCACTCTGTACAACTGCACCAGGAGTAGGCTGTTGCTGGCCATGACCCCCTACCATGGCAGCAGCACCCCTGCAGTGTTCCAGGCAGATGTGGAGGGCACAGAGAATCACAGAATGGGCTGGGCTGGAAGGGACCTCCAAAGGTATCACAGTATCACCAAGGCTGGAAGAGACCTCAAGGATCAGCAAGTCCAACCCATTACCACAGACCTAAAGGCTAGACCTTGGCACCAAGTGCCACGTCCAAACCTGCCTTGAACACCTCCAGGGACGCTGACTCCACCACCTCCCTGGGCAGCCCATTCCAGCAGTCAATGACTCTCTCAGGCAACAACTTTCTCCTCCCCTCCAGCCTAAACTTCCCCTGGCACAGCTTGAGACTGTGTCCTCTTGTTCTGCTGCTGCTTGCCTGAGAGAAGAAAGCAACCTCCTCCTGGCTACAACCACCCTTCAGGTAGCTGTAGACAGCAAGAAGGTCTCCCCTGAGCCTCCTCTTCTCCAGGCTAACCAATCCCAGCTCCCTCAGCCTCTCTCCATAGGGCTGTGCTCCAGGCCTCTCCCCAGCCTCGTTGCCCTTCTCTGGACACACTCAAGCACCTCAATGTCCTTCTTCAATGGAGGGGCCCAGAACTGGACACAGCACTCAAGGTGTGGCCTGAGCAGTGCAGAGTGCAGTGGGAGAATGAGCTCCCTGCTCCTGCTGGCCACACTATTGCTGATGCAGGCCAGGATGCCATTGGCCTTCTTGGCCACCTGGGCACACTGCTGGCTCATGCTCAGGTGGGTGTCAATCAGCACCCCCAGATCCCTTTCTGTCTGGCTGCTCTCCAGCCACTCCCACCCCAGCCTGTAGCTCTGCATGGGGTTGTTGTGGCCAAAGTGCAGCACCTGGCACTTGGATTTATTGAATGCCATCCCCTTGGACTCTGCCCATCTGTGCAGGCGGTCGAGGTCCTGCTGCAGAGCCCTTCTACCCTCCAACCCAGCAACATCAGCCCCCAGCTTGGTGTCAGCTGCAAACTTGCTGGTGCCTGACTCGATGCCCTCGTCCAGATCATCCAGTCCAACTCCCTCTGCACTCAGCAAGGACCTCCTCCACTAGAGCAGCTTGCCCAGAGCTCTGGCCAGCATCACCTTGAACACCTTCAGGGATGGCCCCCCCCAGCCACCTCCCTGGGCAACCACCCTCAGAGTAAAGAGCCTGTTCCTAACATCCAGTCTAAATCTGCTCTGCTCTAGTTGGAAGCCATTGCCTGCTGCATGTGCTAAGGCAGGTCCTCGGTTTGGAGCAGCAGCTGACATTGTCATGATAGGCCTAAATAGACCTAAACAGGCCTGAACACACCCTGGCTTGCTGGGGTAGCAACCACAGGAAAGGAAAACCAAAGCCCTAGCTTCACCTGGTATGGCCAAGGTTGGCAAACTGCCATTATGACTGGCTAATCTGTGCCCAAAGGCCCATTAGACTCAGGCTGCAAGGACAAAAGGAATGAACAGCTAACACAACAGGCTGCTGCTGCTGCTGCTGCTGCCTCATAGCATCCTGCCTGCCCCTCCACAAGGCTGCTGCTGAATGGGGAGTCAACAGGAACCAGGTCAGAGACTGTGCCAGAATCCCAGCTGCCTGAGAAAAGAACCTGGGAAACCTAGAAAGCCTTTAATGGCTTTGAGACCAATGACAGCAACCCCTGCTGCCCCTCCACAAGGCTTCTGCTGAATGGGGAGTCAACAGGAACCAGGGCAGAGACTGTGCCAGAATCCCAGCTGCCTGAGAAAAGAACCTGGGAAAGCTCCAACAGCTTTGAGACCACTGATGGCAACCCCTCCACATGCTTTGGGTACTGTCTGATACTGTTGTGTGAGTAAATATTCAAAGGATCTCTCTAAGAAATTCTGTAACTAGATTCTATTGTGCCTTTCTGCCCTAGGAGCCTGTCAAGTCCCCTGAGGGGCAAGAGGTATAATTGAAACTAAGAACCTCTTTCCAGTCTTAATGTTTGCATTTGCTAGTTATCCCTTAAAGTGTTCTGGTTTTGCCTGTTCCCTGTGTAAGTATCCAAACTGTGCATTTCAAACCTTGTAAATAAGTTTTCTGGTGAGATTTAGTGTGAATAAACTGCTTTCATAGTTATTAACAACCATAGAATAATAGAATCATAGAATGGTAAGGTTGGAAGGGACCTCAA
>VWZE01002146.1:310414-327159 GCA_013396675.1 Eubucco bourcierii | reverse complement strand
TTTCCTTTATTTCTTTCTTGACCTGAAGGGCCCAGAACTGGACACCATAGTCCAGATGCAGCCTCACCAGGGCAGAGTAGAGGGGCAGGAGCACCTCTCTACCTACTAACCACAGCCCTTCTGATGCACCTCAGGATGCCATTTGGGTTCTTGGGCATGAGAGCATATTGCTGGCTCATGGTCATCCTTCCACCCACCAGGACCCCCAGGTCCTTTTCCCCTTCCCTGCTCTCCAACAGGTCAGTCCCCAGCCTGTACTGCTCCTTGGGGTTGTTCTTTCTCAGGTGCAAGACTCTCTCCTCGCCCTTGATGAGTTTCATTCAGTTTCTCCCTGCCTAGCTCTCCGACCTAAGTGTCACTGAGTGGCAGCACAACCCTCCCCTGTCAGTCACTCCACCCAGTTTGGTGTCAACAGTGCCCTCAGCCAGGTCGTTGGTGAACGTGTTGAACAGAACTGGTCCCAGAACCAACTCCTGAGGGACTTCACTACTTACAGACCTCCAATTAGACTCCATCCTACTGACCACAACTCTCTGACTCCTTTCCTTCAACCACTTCACATCTGCCTCAGAAATAAGAAGTTACAAAGAAGAAACAGGCAACCAAACAAAACCTCAAAAAACTCACCCAAACCAGCAGTGCTTTAGCAGCAAAGTCAAAAGAGTCCCTGACAATCCCTCGCCTCTCTCCAGCCCTCATTGTCTGCACAAGCCTAACCAGCAGGGAATGATCACAGTCATACCAAGATCACCCAAACCCAAATAAAAATCAAGCAGGAACCAAGAGGGGGCTATTCAGAGCAAACCCTTTGCCTGCTTCCCACCACCTCTGATGCCAAGGTGGTGGTTTTCTTCTCTCCACAAGCCTTTCTCAGAGCCCATCTCATCCATGTCAGCCCCCAGCACCGGGAAGTGAGAGACTTCTGCCATGGCCATGGAGAATTCAGCTCCAGGGAGTCATTTCCAGAGAAACAGATAAACAAAAAGCCACAAGACACTGGGGGAAATGGCTAATGACAGGAAAGTCATGGAGGTAGATCTGTCACATTAGCAGTGAGCCCTGTGAAGCAGAGGGTATTGACAGCAGCCTACCACCGTCTGGAGAGCACTGATTGTGCAAGTGGGGTGAAAGGGACACGAGAGGATGTGTCTGAAGGCCTGCAAAGCCACAAAGGTTGCAAGAGATGCTCTCAGTTTCAGGAACATTGCCACCACTGACCTCATTGTTCAGGTCCTGAAGGACTGTCTGCCAGAGCTGGAGGTGTTTGGGGTGCAGAGTGCTAGAGAAAAGCCTTCTCACACCAATGGAGGTGCTGGAGGGCACTGGAGGGTGGTATCAAGTCCTGAAGGGCTACCACAGAATCACAGAATTAACCAGGCTGGAAAAGACCTCTAGGATCATTGAGTCCAACCTGTCACCTAACCCTTCTCATTAACTAAACCATGGCACTGCCTCATGCAGCCTCCTCTTACACACCTCCAGGGACGGGGACTCCACCACCTCCCCAGGCAGCCCATTCCAATGCCAATCACTCTTTCCATGTAGAATTTCTTCCTAACATCCAGCCTAAACCTGCCCTGGTGCAGTTTGAGACTGCATCCTCTTGTTCTGTCACTGGGTGCCCAGCAGGAGAGCCTAACCCCACCTGGCTACAACCTCCTTTCAGGTAGTTGTAGAGAGCAGTAAGGCTATCTGCCAGAGCTGGAGGTGTTTGGGGTGCAGAGGGCTAGTGAAAAGCCTTTTCACACCAATTGCTCTGGCAGAAGGTTGTACTGGCTGGCACTGGAGGGTGGTATCAAGTTTTTCATGGGGAGAGTGGTCAGACACTGGAATGAGCTGCCCAGGGAGGTAGGTGGTGGAGTCACTCACCCTGGATGTGTTTAAGGGTCGTTTGGATGTGGTGACTTAGGGATATGGTTTGAGGTGAATCTTGTAGAGTAGGGTTCTAGGTTGGACTTGGTGATCCCGAGGGGCTTTGCCACCCTGCATGTTTCTGTGATGCTGTGATTCTCTGGGTCTTCCCATGTTTTTACCTCATGGGGGAGGCTGGGGGAAGGGACTCAATGACACCTTCGTGTTGGCTTTTCTGCCCAAGCAGGCTTAGTCAGATGATTTCCCCTTAAACCTTGGGGCCAAGTGCAGGGCTTATTCCCCTTGGATCTGCCTTCTGATACTGACCGTCTGGCTCTGACTTTCGGTTCCTAGGAGATTCTTCCACTCCGGCAGATCTCACAAGCCTGGTAAACCCAGGTGGTGGCCCAGATTACACCACCTCCCACTCGGAGCATTGTCACTTAACTGTCACCTCCCCACCGTCCTCCTTCCTGCCAGCCTGACCCTTTGCACCCTTCCACTAATTACAGAGCTTTCCGATTTCCCGCAGGACAGCGAGCCCAAGGTCCTCGGTGCTGATTGACCCCTCGGGTCCTTTTCCATCTCTTCCCTGTCGGGCTTACAGTCAGGATGCAGGGAGTGAAAGGAGGAGGAGAGGACTCTGCATATTCAGCACTTGGCCCTGCCTTTTCCCAGGCAGAAATTCAAATGGGACCTCTCTAGGAGGGAATCGCCACAGCTCCCGAGGGCATTCCTTTGCCATTGTCACTCCTCTACCCCAGGCTACGCCTGTTTGTAGTTACCAAATGCAAATGACATTTCCCACCCTCCTGGCTGAATCTCTCACTCCACAACATCCTTCCCCTGTGTTTTGGTTTGTTTTTTTTTCCTTCTCACCAGCTCATTTTGCAGGGCTCTTCGGAGCTCACGGCCCCTCCTGGTTTCACATCCCTCTGATCTGGCCATGCACAGAGGGAAGGTAGTTAAGCAAGCCTCCTAATTAAGTACCTGCATCACCCCTGGACACAGAAACTGCAGCTGTTTTGCAGCCCAACGGCTGAAGGCTCCCTTTTAACCCCTAATTGCATTTTAAAAGGAAAACGCGAGATGGTTTTTTGCCCTTGGGCAGCTGTGACAAAAGCTTTGCAGCTGTGGCTTTCCCATCTGGACTTCAGTAGCCAGACCAAGTCCAGGGCAGGATAGTGGTGGTTACCTCGCTTGGTTAATCAGGTGAGCTTCACCCCTGAACATTTCAACTTCCAGCTTCCAGGCTTGTCTCAAGCCACCTTTGACTCTCAGCTCGTATTAATCCAGGAACTTGGAGCACATTAAGTGGAGAGGGTGGTTTACAAGAGGAGCTCATGAATTGATTGCCTGCCCCAGGGCTGTTCAAAGTGATTGACTGACTCTGGAAGTGAGCAATCCTGCAGCTGGGCTCGGGGCTGAGCACGGCCAGCTCCAGTCAATACAAACCACAAATAAACCAAAGCACAAACAGAGCTGCCTTGAGTCTCTAGGTCATGGTGTGTGCTGTGGGGAAGTGCCCAAGGATCGCCACCACGTTTACCTGTTCTCCTCATGCCGTGGGTTGTCCTGAGCTCCTCTGTCAGCTCCTGAGCTCACCTCAGTTTAGACTCATCTTTTCTCTGCAAAGGCTGTGTGACCAGGAATCACTTATCCCATGCATGCAAGATTCCATGCTAGGGGAGCTGGGAGGCCATCAGAGTCCCATCCCTTGCTGTTCACACACACACAGAGGAAAGCTGGAGAGGGACTTTTTAGGCTGTCAGGTAGTGATAGCACTGGGGGGGAACGGAACAAAATTAGAAATGGAGAGATTCAGACTGGATATTAGAAAGAAGTTCTTCAGCATGAGAGTGGTGAGAGCCTGGAAGGGGTTGCCCAGGGAGGTGGTGGAAGCCTCATCCCTGGAGGTGCTTAAGGCCAGGTTGGATGAGGCTGTGGCCAGCCTGATCTAGTGTGAGGTGTCCCTGGCCATGGCAGGGGGGCTGGAACAGGATGATCCTTGTGGTCCCTTCCAACCCTGACTGATTCTGAGTCTGTGCCTGACTATTCCAGCCCACATCCACAAGGATCACAGAATAGCCCCACACTGCCTTGACTGAATCCCAGGAAGCTGTTCAGAGACCTGAGGAAGCAGGTGACAGAAAGCTTCCGGGAGAATTTCCATCTGTGCAGGGTAGCTGATGCTGACAGCTCTAAGTAAAAACAAACCTGGGCCCACAAGCAGCAGGAAGAGTTAAAGCTGAACTGTTCCCCCACTGTGAACATGGGCTTTGTGCTTGCTCTGCCTGTTGGCAGCTCAGGAGATGGAGGGAGGAGGTTGTCCTAGGAAACATGTTGCAGAGATATATCATATATGATATTTATTTACACACCAGAGTCCCACTTACAGTAAGTATGGAGTAAAGACTAATTCTTACTTCCCAAGGGTCATGGAGTTGTGTCCTCTCTCCATGCCAGAGTGACAGCTCACCTGCTAAAGGGGGGTGGGGGTAGGGAAGGGGGAAAGAAGTGGGCTGAAGATTTTAGTGGTCTAAAAGGAGCAGGGAGAACAAGCCATGAGTATTTCTACACATTGAGTAGGCTTCCACCTCTAACAGAAGCTCAGAGGCAGAAGCTCCAGCTCTGCCATGGCTGCCTCATTAACACAAGGTTGCTAGGTGCAGCTGTGCCACGCTGCCCTGCTTCTGCAGCTCTGGGACAGCTCCTGCCCCTCGGCCTGTGTGCCATCATCAGTCATCACTGAGAGCAGCAGCAGGCTCCATGCAGGTTGTGGGGAGAATTGATGAGTTATGTCTCTTGGAGCAGTACCTGGTTCTGCCTGTGTCCCGTCTCAGGTGCTGCAAAGGGCACTGGACCAGTATTTGCCCCTGAGGAGGAACCTTCAGTGATGTTGGGCGAGTCCACAACAGAAACCTGTCCATGGAGGAGCTGCCCATGACCCCCTCACTCAAAGCAGCTTTCTTCTGCATCCTTCTCCTACACCACTTCCCATCCATCACTCTTGGCTTTCAGGCCACTGTCAGAAACCTCCCGCAAGGAGACAATGGCAGCCCAGGGTCCCCATTCAGCCCAGGAGAAAAGGGCTGGCACATGCAGAGTGATGAATGGCTTGTCCCCAGCTGGAGACAGAGGGATGGATGCTCCCCATCAGCTGCAGGAGGGCAGCTCTTTGTCTTGCCCCGGAGAGATGGAGCAGAGGTCAGCCTCCAGCCCTGGGCTTCCCAGCACCTCTCAGTCTGGGGTCTTCCACGGTGATGTACAAGCCCAGGCTTCCTGCACAGAGCCCTCCTTGCTGAAGCTCAGAGCATCCCTCACAGCTGGCATTTGGTCTCCAGCTGTGCCCTGGAGGACACCACCACCCGAGTCCTCCTGGCAGCACCCAAGTCCTCCTGCCTGCCTGCCCTGATGCTTCTGGTGTTACTTGCAGACGTATCTCTCCACCTTCCGCCAGCACCTCTTGCACACCACGTAGCAGCACCAGTGGTACTTGCAGTGACATCTCTCCACCACCTCCTCGGTGTAGGCGTTGTAGCCACGGCCACAACACAGCAAGTCACAACTGTCGCTGCCCGCGGAGGTCTTGTTGCACTGCCTGCCAAGAGAAGGATGCACAAGCAGAGCTGAAGGAACATCCCTGCCCACCCTCGGTGGTGGTGCTGACCACAGATACCTGCCCTGGTCTCCTCCCTCAGCTTATATCCTCATAGCAGGAAGCAGCAAGGTGCACGGAGCTGCTTGCAAACAGGTTGGCGGCAGCTCAGCACTGCTGTGACAGTGTCTGAGCAGCTGGGGCTGAGGTTAGGCACACTGCCTATCATGGCAGGTCAGGAAGGGCAGATGCTGGAACCAGGAACTTCTACTACATCTCACATAGAGTGCAAACCACAGCCCTGAGGCAGCCCTGGCTCAGCCTTCCAGAAAGGTGCCCTTATCCCTCTAGAAACTCCTCCCAGCCAGCAGTCTCTTTAGGAAAGAGACATCTGGGAAACAGCACAGACTCCAGGGGCTGACGAACCGATCTGGTTACCAGCAGGTAGCACCAAAGGTTACAGGGCAAGGTGGTACTTCTGCTCCTGAGTCTTCACTGTGCCCAAGACTGGAGCTGATGAACCCTCAGTGAGGGCCTTTGCACCTGCGTGGCTCTGTCAGAACAGCATCTGCATTCCTGCCCTCCTCGGGACTTCAAGATGCAGACATTTCACAGCAGGCTGTGGTGCCCACATCCAGCAGGGCTTCACCCACCCACACCAACCTCCCAGAGCGTGTGGCACAGACACTCATGAAACGAGAGGCAGAGTCACTGTGTTTGCAGCAGCTCCTTACCTGTCCTGTGTCCCCACAGATCCCATGTGTAGATTTGGGGTGCAGTAGTCAGGGGAGTTGATGAGGTAAACCAGGTCTGCCTCTTGCACTGGCCTGACGCCCATGTCTTTGGCTATCAGCTGCTTCCTGGGCCCTATGAGCCTGTGGCTCACCTTGATGGCTGCCAGGTACTTAGATTTGAGGTCAGAGGCAATTTCATCCAGCTTGGGCAGTCCCTTCCAACAAGTCTTCACAGAACAGGAGCCTGAAACACCATGGCATTTACACTTGGTATCCAAGGAGTCACTCACCACCTGCAGAGGACAGGAAAACAGGCAAATCTGCTCCTGCCTTCTCCTGCTACCCAGCCCACAGGCTGATCGGCAAGGGCGTCCAGGGAGTTTGAGGAGATGAATGAGCTCAGCTGCTTATTGCCACCTTTAAGTGAATGTAATGGGGCAAACGAGGACTCAATCCTCCTTCATTCCCTCAGGGCAAGAACCTAACCCTTGGGGAGCTCCTCGTCGGAGCTTGCAGTGGGCTGGTGGCGTCTCACCCAGCGTGGGTGCAGGATGGCACGACAGCATGAAACCCCACAGTTTTGGGCATGGCTGGGGAGCCCGATGGCCGCCTACTTCCCCTGAGAGGGGTGGAAAGAAGTACTGTAAGCACTGGTGTGAAGTGGCAATGTCTTGTGCTTGCTGTGGAAAGAGTGCCCGGGGATGTTTGGGGTGTGGGTCGCAGTGGGGGGTTGTCTCTTCAAACACTTTAAACTCTGTTTTAACCATTTAGTTCCCATCCGACAGCATCCCAACAGCCTGGCTGAAGTCTACCCCCTTCCATTAGGCACCTCTGCCCCTCCGCAGGCCGCCGTGAGCCCGGCCGACACCGTACTCACCTGCCTGCCCACCGCATTGTTATGCAGATTCATGGCCTTCAGCGCTCCCGTCCCCAGCTTGCCGGATTTTAAGGGACTGTCAGCAAAGGCAGCACCGAGCTGGAGGCCATAGGCCAGGTTGTCCCCGCAGCCACCCCACCTGAAGTCGGGGCTGGGGACCTCCGAGGGGATGGAGCTGCAGGAGCAGAGGGGGAGCTCTCCCGAGGCGCAGGCTTGGGCGATGGTGTGGGTGACAGCGGCGGCCGCCAGGGCGTAGACAAAGGCAGATTCCCGAGTACCTGGGAAGAAGAGGGGCAGATGTCCTTCCTCCCTGCCCAGCCAAACGCTCATCTCAACGATCTCACAATGCAAGTGAGGAGCTTTGCTTTTATTCCAACAGGATGAGCCCAAGACCCAAGGTTTCTCTTGCACCGCGGTTTTAACCCTGTGCCACCCGTGACGTTATGCTGTGTCCCCATCTTTCTCCCCTTGTTATTTTGGGAGCTTCTAGCGGCTGAGTGCTTTTTGGAAATGGAAGTTCATCTCTCTCATCTCCTGCAGGTCTGAGATGCACAGGATTAACAGCAAAACGTGTGTCTAAGGCAATACTGACACCCCCACACACACACTCAGCTACCAGGCTATTGAAGTGCTGCCCACCTGGAAAGCTACGTGGGGCAGAAGGAGGAGCATCAACACAGAATGTTAGGAGCTGGAAGGGACCTCGAAAGGTCATTCAGCAGGATCACCTATACTAGGAGGAGGGGCATGGCCGCAGCAGATGGAGGGCATCTGTTACCTTTCAGGTCAGAGCAAATGCTGGGAGGCCAAAAGAGGAGCACAAGCGCAGTGAATGGATCGTCCTTTACCTTTCAGGAGGTCGGGCCCGAAGCTAGGGGCATGCTGGATGGAGGAGCAGTTCCACCTCATATCTGCAAAGGTCTTCTGGCAGATGCTCTTGGTGCGGTGGGCAGCCAGGACGATGCTGTGCATGACCTCTATGTTCCTCCGGCACAGCTGGAACTGGTCGGGCACCAGCCCGGCGAGCAGCCGGCAGTGCTGGCTTTCGTTCCAGGCCACCTCGCTCTCCATCAGCCCCCTGTGGGGAGAGGATATTCAGTGAAGGGGGGACCACAGGCATCCATCACTCCGGGGGGGAAGGGGAGCTCTGAAGGGGGTACTGGGGAGACGGGGGACACTCTCCCAGGGTCACTACTCACAGCCATTGGATGGCTGCGGAGAGCCCGAGCTGGCAGAGCAGGGTGGCAGCAGCAGTGGAGTGACCCATGGCTGGGGCTGGGACCCTACAGCTGGGGCAGGAGCCGGGGCTGGAGCCGCTCGGCTCTGCCGCCCTCTTTTATAGCCGCAGGCAGCTCGGTCCTGCCCTCCCGGGGAGAGGAACAAAGGCGGTTTCGGTGCCATTCACAGTGGGTTAGGGCCGTGGAGAGAGGAGGGGGGGGGATGGAGTGGGACAAGACTGTTATTAGTGGCGACCATCCCCAAAACAGCGCCTGGGAAGTGGCTGAGAGGTGATGGGGGCTGGCAGGTCACCGTGCTCGGCTACCCCTTTGTGTCCTGTGAGCCGCAGAAGTGTCCCAGTGCTGCATCCCCTTCTCCACCTTCGGCATCTGGATCACAAAGCAAATTCACATCTCTGCGTGGCCTGCCAAAACTGGTGCCTGAAAGTGTCTGCCAGGACAGGAGAGAGAGGAGATCTGTGAAGGCTGGCACAGGCTGAGGGCAATTTCTGCCTTTTTCATTTCCTTATTATTTTCTTTGCAAGAGGCATTAAAACAAACACTTTCCTTGACCCAGAAAGAGTGAAAGTCTCAGTGCCTGCTTCCTCTGCCTCCAGAACCCCCTGAGCACAGCCAGGATTCTGCAACAACCCAGACTCCAGACGCGGATGTGTCAGTCATGAGTGTGGCCCAGGCTTTTGCCAGCCTGGGGAGGACCCAGCTGAAAGCTGTGCTGGGCCTGGCGCTGGCTGAATGTGAGGAAATCCTGCCCCAAGACACTGACTTCACAGCCTCACCCCAGCCCCTTTTCTTACAGACAAGCCATCCATGGTCAGGAGGGGTCCTGGGGCTCTTCAGGACCTGTGTGCATGCAGGGCATTGGCAGCTGCCCCTGGGCTTCCTAACTACAGAGAGAGTGGACAGAGAGAGGGAGGCATGGAAGGAGTTTTGGCATGCAGCCTACAAGCACATTGTAAAGTCATGGGGTCAAAGCAACCACTCCAAGCTACAGGAAGGTCCTGGGCTCCCTCCTCTCCACCCCCCACTCTACAGTCCTACCTGTGCAGACTGGGGAAACAGCCCCAAAACTGACTGTGCCCACTAGAAAACATGTGGGCAGGATCTGGAGATAGTGTAGTTCCTGGGGAAGGGAGCCCTTGTTACCAGGGTTTCCCCTGCCAAACCAGGGTGTTCCTGTATCAGGGAACTGGATCACTAAGGGATCTGGATGGAGGCAGCTCTCCCCCTGGTTCCAGGAAGAGCTGGGAGTCAGTGGGGTTAGTCTGTGCCTTCCATGGTGACACTGGCCCCACACTCAGTGCCTGCTACTCTGCTGTCTCCCCAGAAACACTTCAACTCTCCCAAGAAGCCCCTGACTCCCTATTTCCACTTCTCCTTGGAGAGCTTCACGTCAAAATGAGCACCCTGTGTTTCACCAACACCCTGACCAAGTAACACAAGGAGCTTCCTGAGAAGGGAAAACTGGGGAGTGGGGGAGTCAACAAACCCCTTCCCACTTGCATGCCTCAGCACAGGGCTGAGGACCTTGCCAGCACTGCAAGCCTCAGCCCACAGCTGGCTTTGGGCTTTCTGCTGCCTTCAACACCCCAAAGTGCACAGGGGCAGGAGGGACAGGCAGCTACAGGACTTGGCTGTGGCTTCCAGATCAGTGCTTTGATGTGTTCTGCCCATCTCAGGCTCCTGGAAACAGCACAACCAGCTTCCACAGCAACACCCCTCTGGCGGCCATTGAAATGAGCCTGAAGTGCAGCAGCTGTCTCACAGGCAGCCCGAAGGGGAGATTGCCTCATGCTGCGGGCAAACCCACGTGTGCACGCCTGTGAGGCAGCAGTGGGCACAGGTACGAGCTGCAGAAGTGCCATCTCATTGCAGGGACCAAGCTAGAGCTGGCAGAAATGATGCAGCTGGGGAAAGTGCCTGCCTGGATGGGGGGCAGTTCAGTGGGGCAGTCCCATGGCCTGCACATGCTTGTCACGAGGGATTTCTCTCTCAGTCTTTCCCTTCCATAAGCAGAGAACCAAAAGCAGAGTCTCTTGCTGCCATGGAGACCTTCAGGAACCAGGTAGGCTGGTGCTTTCCCCCAGTGGGAAGTGACATTAGAGACAAGTCCATCTGACACCAGCTGCTTCTGGAAAGAGCCACAGGTTGAGGACCTCTGCTTTGGGCTTTTCACTTTCTCCCTCACTGTGCAACTTCCTCTCTCACTGGAAGGTGCTTTCCCTTTACAGAACATAAGGGATAGGTTGGTTTGGATCCCCCCCCACCCTGTGACCTTCCTCTGGCTTGCTGTCATGTGCACCAAAACTGGGACATGCAGCTTGCATTGTTGACCTTTCCTTGGGTTGAAAAGGCCAAGGTGCATTGTGCTGGAGCAATGGCCCATGAGGAAGGGTCCTGCTGGGTCACTCCCAGATCCCAGGCAGAGTTACAAGAGGCTTAATTAAAGGACAGAGAGAAAAGAAAGAGAAGTTGTGTTCAGTGTTCCTGGAACTGGCTGGCTGCGATCTCATTAACCTTCCTCTCCCTGATGTCTCTGGGCTGACACCAAAGAGCTCTGCACTCTTGTCAGCTGTGGAATGAATTTTCAGCAGGAGCAGGAAAGATCCAAGATAAATGCAAATTTGCTGAGCTGCTCATCAGGATACATGGTTTGGCTGTCTCTCTGGAGGACATGTGGCAACCATCCTCCATGGATTTCTGCTTTGGAGTGGTCTGAGCAGAAAGCCTGCCCGGCTCTGGGCACCCTGCTGGCTGAGCTACCACTGGCTAAACATTGCTGAGCTGGGACTCTCTGCTTTAGGGCAAGAGGAGCCTTTCCTCACTGCAACCAGCACTCAGGAAGTGACCCTTGAGTTACTTCAGGGTGGGAAATGCATTCCCAGTTGCAGAAAGCAGAGTTTCTGTTAGAGAGGACAAGGGATAACCCAGGTCTGCATTCCCTGAACACCAAACCCCACGTTTATGTTTCATTTTCTGTCTCTAAAATGAGGACCAAGCTGATTAAAATAACAATTCTGCCTCCTTTTATGCATAAGATGAAACCAGAAGGTAACAATGAGCATTGCAGAGCATGTACTGCTCCCATCTACTCCAGAACAAACATCATCAGGTAGGAGTCCACCAGCAGCTGTGGGGCATCAGGGCAGGTCCTGCCCCTCTGCTGCCCTCCTCAGCCCTGATTATTGCCCTGTGGAGGGAAATGTAAGGGCAGCCAGGTTGGATGGGGCCTGGAACAACCTGGTCTACCAGGAGGTGTCCCTGTCCATAGCAGGGTGGGGATGAACCTGGATGATTTTAAGGTCCCTTCCAACCCAAACCATTCCATGATTCTATGTGGCCAGCCACTAGCTGGAGCAGTTGGTGATCCCCAACTGGGGAATGAGTAACTCACAGCTTTTGAGGAGGTAGAGCACTGGCATCTGGGTAGGCTTCATCCATCTGCAGGGCATCCATCCTGGAGGATTTCAGAGCATCTTCCCAGGCTTCCTCAGGGCCTCAGATGATTCAAGGACCTTGGTCCTTTCCACAATGCAACTCACACTTTAGACGATCACCATTAGATGATGCCCACAACAAAAGCCCCTGTCTCTTGGAGAACTACACTTATCCTTGCAGTACCAGGGGCAAACTGCTTTGTGACACCAGTGTGTGTGAGGAGGTGGAGCTGCATCATGTCTCATGGAAAGAGGCAGGCAGCACTGGTGGGGAAGGGGCTCATACACCCAGTGTGATCTGCCCACACTGATCCTGAGCTCTGAAACAGCCTCAGTGCACCCTCCTAGGGCCAGAACCCATCAACTCTGTAGGGCACCAGACAACTCTCAGTTTTCCATGAGTCCATGGATCTTTAGGCCAACTCTGTTGCTCCCTCATCAGCCCAACAGCTCCCTAAACCTCCCTGTTCTTTAAGGGAGATGCTGTTTGCTGTGCTCCCATCGTACCTGAGGCTTGAACTGCTGCCCCATGTCAGATCAAACTCCAGCTGCAGGTGGCACGTGGCAGAGATGAACCCAGTCCACTTCTCCCAAGGGCTCTGCAATGAGAGACAGTCCCTGTGTTAAGCCCCTGGCACGGTGGATTTTGTGTCTATATGGTGCAAGACCCCAAGGATGCAGGTAGAAAGGCCCCATGAAGCAGCACCCTCTGTTGGGTTTGAATGCTGCTGCTTGGTGGGACAGGATGACAGCACCCAGGAGTGCCTAGGGCGGTGCCATATGACCAACAGTTTGGTGTTGTGAGCATCCTTGGGGGCTGGGGTAAAGCTGGGGTCCTTTGCCATGAAGTTACTCACCATGCTCATGATGATGGATCTCATCATAATGACATATTTCAGCTTCAACCTTTCTTGACTCGGTTCAGCCCTGCTGGGTCCTGCTGCACTCTAGAAGTCTCTGATACTTCTTCAGCATCTCCCTTCCCAGTCCTGGCTTTTGCAGGTACTTCTCTGACCTCACCCTGAAATCAGACAGATTGTCTACACTTCTCCCTGTGCTGTCTGGAGTGCTTCTTTCACTCTAACCCCAAGGATTTTGGTGTTGTGAAATCAGATTGTCTGAGAGTTCCCTTTTGAGCCGTGGGCCTCGGGAGGGACATTGCAGGGGAATCTGGATACACTCTGGAGGAATTAGGAATTTTCTGACCAGCTTCAGTGGCTTCTGGTTCCTCTCAGTTACACTCACTCTGCCCTGGCCTCCTCTGTGAAAGGTGTCCTGCATCTGCCCTGCCTGGAGCAGCTGCTTTGCTGGTTGTTGCTCCAGAGTGTCCCCTCTCTGCTGTGGGATGAGGTCAGGCTGAGAACCCAGGTTCTGCTGGAGATATTGATGTCTTTGGGGTCACTTCCACTGTCACCTAGGCAGTCACCTGCAGCAGCCCCACACAGCCCAAGGAGAAGGGACCATCAGCAGAAGCAGCCCTTGTGGCAGAGGATTTCAGACGAGTAAGGGACAGCAGTGGGCACAGTGCCAGTCCAGCTCTCTGCAGGCAGAGCCGGAGGAAGGGCTGGGACTGCTGTCTGGGGCTGTGCATGCCAGGGCAGGACTCAGCACCTCTGCTGTTGCCACTACTGTGGCCTGCTCAGGAGTTGGACATCAGGGACGTCTGAGCAGGACAAGGAGCATTGCACTGCTGTTGCCTGAGCCGTTCATTCCAGAGCGGGGTCAGAACTTCCGACCCAGAACGGACCCTGCAGAGGGGGCTGAGCCCTTTGGTGCTCCGCGGTGGCAGCCCCAGGAAGGAGAGGGGAATGTTGCCACCTCCTGGCCAGTGGCTTTGCGGTTAAAAGCCACCATCGCCCCTCTAGGTCCCTGAAGAGCCTTCTGCCACCCTGTTCCTGCCTGCCTTGTTGGTGCTGGTGTCTCGCCTCGCAGCAAGACAATTTCCCGGCACCCCCCCCCGCCCCTTTTACCATGCTGCTTGCAGGTAAACTCCTCAAGGTGTGGGCAGTGGCTGATGCTGGGACCTGGGCTGGGTTGCCATAGCCATGCTGGAGTTGGATGGCAGCTGGGAGGGTGACTTTACCTGGGCTCCCCGGGCTGCAGAAGCCAGAGGCTGCAGTCAAAAGTCGCTGGAGAGCAGGAAAGCAGAGGACAGGGGTGAGGACAGCCTGGCAACTGGAGGCACCTTGTGGTGTCACCTGTGCTGGGACAGAGGGGCTTAGCATCAGCCCACCCCCTTCCCTTGGGATACGAGGTCACTTTGGATGGGAGCTGGGCAAGGACACAAGCACTCAGTGCCACAGGGGACAGCATCCAGTGATTCCTGACACCACTCCTCTGCTGCCTTCTACCAAAGGTGAGTTTTGCTGATCCCTCTTCATAGAAGAGCCTTGCAATGACCAAGCAGTAGGATAAGGCAGAGAGGCTTCCTTTTGAAGCAGAAGCAATCCTGCCCTGGAGGCTGCTTCCTCTTTTTAGCTCAATCCTTCAAACACCCGTGGGGTAAGACCTAGAAAGAGCCCTTCCCCTGCCTATCAGCTCTCTCCTGGGGAAGGAGTAGGACAGGAGGGGATTCCCAGACCAGGAGAAAGCCTTCCCAGCCCCTGCCTGTCCACGCTGGAGAGTCGCCGTGGGGAGAAAGTGCAGCTGCACTGCTGTGGCTTCTTCTACAGGTGCTGAGCAGATAGGAAGACCAGGAGCAGGGAAAAGTCAAGCCCCATCTACCTGCCTGGTGTTGGCTGCCCTTGGGGGACAGCCTGCACAGAAAAACTCAAGGAGGAAAACCTGCTGCTGGGCTGGAGCTGACCTGAGTGCGGAGCTTGCTGCTGGGATGAAGGGAACTAGTGGAGCAACCTCAAATATTAGTCCTGGATGGCCAAAGGTTCTTGTCTTGCACTACTGGGTCTTGGGCAGGGCCCAAACCAAGCACCTACGTTTATGACCTGTGTAAGCACCTGGGCACCACTCTTTGGGGACCCTCCCAGCTTGCAAGGGCTTGTGGCTTCCAGCTGTAGGAGAAGCAGCTTTATGTGAGGACCTTCTAGGGCTTCCCCTGCAATCAAAGTGCCTTGTGCCTCCTCAAGCCCCTCCTGCCCTCAGGGCTGCCCTACCCCACACTCACCTACCAGCTGACCACGTGTGAAGCCACATCCTTCTGCCTGTGGCAGCGTGGGGGTGTGGTGACGCAGGTGGTGGTGGCAGCATCCTGTCATGTGGCACCGATGCCTTGGTGAGGAGCCTGTGGTGCTCCCTGGCCAGCTCCAGCCATGTCCCACAGGCTGTGGATAAGAGCTCCACTGGCAGATGCCCAGGTGGGTGCCTAGGAACATCTCGTCCCCTCCAGAGGCTCACACTGGTGAGGGACACCCTGGGTGCTGGGTGACTGTCCTGCTGCAGAGGGCTGCTTTTCTGTAGCAAAGCCACCCTCCTTCCCCTTTCTGAGGTACTGGTGGAGCCAGTGATCTCACCACAAGATGGATACTGAGAAGCATGCTAAGGGTAACAGGAATTGGTTCCTGCCAGCTGATCCCCTCCAGAGCTGCTTACGCACACTGCTGCCTCCCAGCTTCGCCCAGCCCCGTGGCCTCCCAATGCCCTGAAGCTGGGCCCAGGGACCATGAGTCTGCACCTGCTTGTGGGTCCAAGCTGTAAGGACACAGAGCACCTGGTGATGCCTTATGTGCTGCTGTGACCAGGGCTGCCCATGGCCATGGCAATGTCCCCTGCCCCTGGCAGCACACACCAGGGCAGGCTCTGAAGCACGTCCTGTCCCCAGGGCCCTGGAGACAGCTAGGATGAGGGCATCCAGCTGCAGAACAGCTGTTGGCATTTGCACTTGCCCAGGGACAGCTTGGGAAAACAATGCTGCAGAAGCCAGTACAAGACATTGCAAGGCAAGGGAGACACAAAACTCTGCCCTTGATTCACAGACCCACAGATGCATCCAGGCTGGCAAAGCCCCTCAGGATCACCAAGTCCAACCTAGAACCCAACTCTACAAGATTCACCTCAAAGCACAGCCCCAAGCACCACATCCAAACCACCCTTAAATACATCCAGGGTGTGTGGCTTCACCACCTCCCTGGGCAGCTCATTCCACTCCACGATGAAAACTTTTTCCTGATGTCCAATCTAAACCTCCCCAGCCTCAGCTTGAGGCCATTCCCCCTTGTTCTGTCTCCAGCTGCCTGTGAGCAGAGTCCAGCAGCAGCCCCTCCACAATGTCCCTTCAGGTAGCTGCAGACAGCAATGAGGTCTGCCCTCAGCCTCCTCTTTTTCAAACTAAAGAGCCCTGAGAGGTGGTAGATGTCCTACCCCCACTAACATCCCAGGCCAGGTTGAGCCTGAACCACCTGCTCCAGTTGAAGATGTCCCTGCTGACTGCATGAGCTCCCAAGGCCCCTTCCCACCACAACCATTCTGTGACTCTCTGTTGGGGAGCTGCGTTCCCCATCCACCCACTGCCAGAGTCTCCTCTGGGTGAAGGTCTGCGTGCTGCAGAGCTGCTGCCAGGTCTCAGCCTGGCCAGAGCCCCACTAGAGAGGAAGAAAGTGTCATGAATAACACGCCTGACCTCGCCAGCAAGGCTGGAAATAGCTGCTGGGGGAGTTTTGTGGAGTCACGCAGAAGATGCTGTGGCAGTGGGTGATAATGGAAAGCAGCAGTGGCACACAGGGGGTGTTGGCCTGGAGGTGCCACTTGGGGATGAGGCACTGCCACTATCCTCCTATGCCATCCCAAAGCTGCAGAGAAAATGGCACACTAGCTGGGAGCACATAAAAGCCACCAGCTACAGTAAGAGGACAGTGGTTTGTGAGATCAGCTGCCCTTGGCGTGCAGATTTTGACAATACCAGCAAAAAAGAACAGAAATGGAACCTTTGGCATCTCTGCAGCATCTCTCTGACCAGGACAGGCTGAGAGGCTTGGGGTTGTTTAGCCTGGAGAAGTGTAGACTGAAACAGGATCTTCCTAATGCTCATCAATATCTAAGGTGGAGGGGGGGGGGGGCAGG
>VWZE01002146.1:278142-304567 GCA_013396675.1 Eubucco bourcierii | reverse complement strand
GCCCACAGCTCACCTCTGCCCAGCCGCCCACAGCGCGCCTCTGCCCAGCCGCCCACAGCACACCTCTGCCCAGCCGCCCACAGCACACCTCTGCCCAGCCGCCCACAGCGTGCCTCTGCCCAGCCAAGGGCTCAGCAGCCACCACGCTCCCTGTGTGTGGTGTCCTGGTGTGGAGTTCTGAAATGCAGCACAATGATAAATGTTATCAATGTTAATTAGAGTTCTGAGCCATTGCTGCCGTTGCAGCTTACACTTTGGTGACACTGTCTGCTGGCTCCTCTCCTTGAGACTGCTGGGGGAAGACCTTGTTGCTCTGGAGTCCTACACACTCTGCTCGCTTCCCCCCTTTCTTCAGAAGGCAGCAAGCCCCAGCGCTGAGAAATAAAAGGCTCATCAGGAGCACCAGCAGCAGGGGCAGAGGGTTGGTGGTGCTTGGGCAAAGCCAGCGAGGGCTGCTGGCCAGCTTGGCTGAGAAGTTCCTGCTCTCATCCTGGTAGGCACAGAGAGCTTCGTCCAGGTCCCGCACGTCCACGCCGCTCTCCTGCAGCGCGTCCAGCCAGGCCAGCGAGCAGCAGCTGAAGGGGTTTCCAGCGATGGACATGGCCTTCAGGCTCTGGGACCAGCTCCTGAGTGCTGCCTTCTCCAAGGTCAGAAGGTTGTTATGGCGCAGGTCCAGGCTCTCCACTGGGGAGCAGAGAAGACCTGCGGGCAAAAGGCTCAGGTTGTTGCCTGAGAGGTCCAAGTGCCGCAGCATCTCCAGGCAGGGCAGGTCTGCTTCGCTGTCAGACATCTGGTTGCCTCTCAGAGAAAGTTGCTGCAAGGAGAACTCCAAGCCCCTCAGGGCTTCCTTAGGCACAGACAAGCCCTTGTTCTGGGACAGGTCTAGAGAGAGCAGGAAGGTCTGGTTGAAGGCATAGGGGTGCAGCCTGCTGATGTTGTTCTTGCAAAGGCTCAGATGCTTCAAGTGAGGCACATTGTAGAAGGGGGTGCAGGTGCCTCTTGGGGCTGGCATGTGAGAGTCCCCTCCTGAAATCTCCCCCTGGTCCCTCCCCTTGCTCTCACAAGGCTGGAGGCTGTTGGAGCTCAGATCAATCGTTTCCAGCTGAGGCAGAGAGTGGAAAAACCAACGTGGCAGCACACGGATGGCGTTGTCATGCAGGTCCAGCCAGCTCACAGAGAGGGTGGGCGAGTGGTCCCTGGGCTCCATGCCATCAGGGAGTGACTCCCTGGCTACACCCTGGAGACAGTTCATAGCCAGGCTGAGGTTGTGCAGAGAGCCCATGCTCTGGAAGAAAGGAAAGGGGAACAGCTCCAAGTGGTTGTTGCTGAGATCCAAGTCAGATACCTGCCTCAGCCCGGCTGTGGTGGGCCAGGTCCTGTTAACGCTCACCATCTCCTCATAGAGCAGGACAAAGTCCCCTGGATGGCTTGAGCCTGGGAGCAGGGAGGCAATGAGGTTGTTGGAGAGGTTTAGGTGTGTGAGGTGATGAGCTTTGGGGAGTGTTGGGAAATACAGGAGTCTGTTATGGCTCAAGTCGAGCACTCGAAGCAGGTAGGACTCCACTCCCTCCTCCAAGACAAAGAGCTCCAGAGCATTGTGGCTGAGATTTAAGACTCGCAGCTGTGTGAGGCTGAAGCCAGAGACACAGTGGAGGGAATTCAAAGCCAAGTTCACCACCTCCAGCTCTCCCAGCACCTCAAAAGCTCCCTCCTCAATTTCCATGATGTAGTTGTTGCTGAGGTCGAGCTCGCGCAGCTGTGGGGTGCTCCGGAAGATCCCCGCTGGCAGTTTGGTCACCTTGTTCCCAGAGAGGTCCAGCAGCCTCAACCTGGTGAGGTTGCTGATGTACCAGGCTGCCATGTGGCTCTCCAGGTTGTTCACTGACAGGTCCAGGACCTCTACGTTCCCGAGCAGCTGGAAGGCTCGGCCATTAGCGATGTAGTCGCGGTCTAGGTGGTTCGACCCCGCCAGGAGCCGGCGCAGCTGGGGCAGCTGAGCCAGGGTGGCGACTGACACCGCTTCCAGCTGGTTGAAGCACAAGTCCAGGTGCTCGAGCTGCCCGAGCCCTGGCATGGAGCTGCCTGACAGGCTTTGGATGAAGTTGTGGGAGAGCTCAAGGTGCTTCACTCCCTGGAGGAGCTCCTTTGGAAACTCGCGCAACCCGGCGCCTTTGCAAGACACCTTTGTGGGGCTCTGTAGAGAGACAGGAGATGCCAGCAGCGTCAGGCACTCTGCAAACCGCGGCTCCAGCCCAGCCAGGGGGAGCCATCACGTCCCAGCAACATGGAAACGAGCACTGTTGCCCCTTCCCAAGCCTGAAGAGAGAAGGAGGCAGACAAAGCCACTGCTGAGAGACAAGAAGCACGTCCCCAGGGCTAGGGTGGGAGACACTGCTGAGTTGTTCCTGATGGTGCCAGCAGAAGGCTCAGCCTCTGGCCCCATGAGCTGACCTTACATGTGTCCCAGTAAGCAAGATGGGGCAAAAAAACTACTGTGAGCACTGAAGATGCATCAGGCTGGTTGGGCAAACTTAGCTTCTGAGGGTACTGGGACAAACCCAAGGACTGGTCTAGAGCATGCCTGTCCTGTATGGGCAGAGGAAGGGCACCATCCTGGTGAGCATCACTTTCCCTTTCTCTCCAAACTGGTTTCCACCACCAGTTTGGAATTGGGAGCCTGGATGTGGAGCAGTTGGCTTCTACTCCCCTGCCCATGTTTGTGACAGAGGACCAGCTGCTTCACATCCACAATCACTGCCTGAAACCCTCTGAGACCCTGCACTCCATCCTCCTCCTTAGCAAGCATCTCAAAATGACACTCCCATGTCAGGGACTTCTGGAAGGTGCCACCAGCATAAGTGGGACATGGGAGCAGCTGGGTGCTAGGAACCAGCTTGCAGGAGACAGGAAAGCAGAGATCAAAGCTAGGAAGGTTAAAAAGATGAAGGTTGGAGGTTGGTGAGAAGGCAGATGCTGTGCTTCACAGTGGGATGCTCTCAGTGACGCTGCTGGAGCCAGCCCAGCACAGGGGCTCCTGAGAAAGCAGCCTTACCTGCTGGCACGGCATGGGCCTGGGGCTCACCTCCTCACTAGACTGGGCTTGGAGGATGAAGGGGAGCAGCCAGAGCAGCAAGCACCCTCTTTCTGCCAGCTCGTGTTCAAACAAGAGCATGTTGGGCTGCGGTGCTGTGCCAGCCCCGTCCTGCTCCTCCAGCGCTCTCTGGTAAGCCGGGCAGGAGCTGGGCTCTGTATAAATAGGTTCCAGGATGGGATGGGGGAAGGAGATAACCCATGTGGGTGTTGGTAGCTACGGAAGTGGGAAAAGAAAGGCCTAAGACTGCAGAGGGGAAAAAACAGTGCAGAAAGCCAGGAGGAAGGGAAAGAGAAAGGGCAGGACGGGAGGAGGCAGGTGCCCGGCTGGGCCCTGCGCTGAAGGGGTCCTGGCGCCGGACTGCATCCACCGCCGCAACGCCAACCAGAGGTGGCGCCGGGGGAGTCTGAGGGATTTTGGGGGTTTCCCTGCCAGGACTTGCTCTTCCTTCAGCTTGCTCTGCCGTGTGCCAGCTGCCCCATGGCAGCTGGTGCCGAGGACACCAAGCACAGCCAGTCAGAGCTCCCTGGGTCCCGGCCGCAGCCGCCGGGGCTCACTCGGGGCTGGCAGCAGCGGTGGGGCCGCGGTGAGCTCGCCGCATGAAGGAAGAGCAAATTTGCCTCCCCACACCACCGCAGCCCAGCCGAGGGGACTCCTTCGTGGCTTGCCCCTTTTGGGGAACTAACGGCTGCCCAGTGTTCACCACCCGCTCCCAGAGGGCTGTGCAGAGTTGGCATCCCACTCCATCTCCTCTTCTTCCTCCCCCAGGAGGCTGTGCTTGCTGCAAGTGCTGGGCTCCTCACCGCCACCTCCCATGTTCCTGCCGGCATGGCAGACAACTGCTCTGTCACCTCCTCACCCAGGGCAGGAATCAGACAGGGACTTTCCTTGTAGCAGCTCCAGGTGGTATCAGGGTGCCCACAGGCATTTTACTGTGAACATCTCCATGTCCTTGTGCCACCCAGAGCTGACACTCCCTGGGGAGCTGCTCCTCACATCATGGGACATGCTTTTGGGGCTTTTTGGCTTAGTGTGGGCACTCTCCTTTCCATCTACCAAAGCAACTCCAGGCTGCTGCATGGTTGCCCAAGGATATGTTCGTCTGCAGAACTGTTGCACTGCTCTTAGATTTGTCTGGCAGAAAGAAAAACAAACAAGGTGTGACAGTACATAAACTCCACAGGTTTACACCTACTGCTGGTGCCCCTTGCCCTCCTGACAGCCAGGATGCTGTGCTTTTTCACCTCCTGGATATGGATCAGCCTTGAGCTAGACCCATGCCACCAGCCAGCCAGGGTGATGACAGCCAGCTGGGCTCATCCCCGAGGCCAGGGGCTGATGCTCCAGCAGCAGTCAGGGCCAGGGCTGAGCAAATAGCTCAAAAGCTGTTCTTGGAGGCGTGGTGAGGACAGCACATCCGTGCAGATGTGACATCCTGCAAGCTCTGGCCAGGGAAACACCGACCTCTGGATGAACCTTTGCCTCCAGCATCCCTCATTTGCCATCAGCAGCTGAACGCAGGGCCCAGAGAGCAGAGGGTGATGCAGCAGGGGAGAAGCCACAAATCTATCAGTGCTCCAGCCCCTGTGGCATAGTTTCGGTGCCACCTCACCCTGGGGAACCCCAACCCTCTCCTCCCTGCAGCCTGCATTGCTGGACACGGGTGGGCACAGTCGATGAAATCAGCTGAAAAGTCCCTGACTTGGATCAGGGACTTCTGTGGAGAATCCCTGGGCATTTGCACCCCATGGCCGTGAACTCCCTTTGAAGGGCAGGGACAAAGAACTGACCAAAGCACCCTGGAAATACCAAGAAGCTTTTCATGCACTGTGCTGAAGGAGAGCGACCCACACGGCACCAACAGGAGATTTGCTCCTGCAAAGGACACGGCCTCCCATGCTTCTTGCTACTCCTGGTCTCCAGGCTGGCTCCCAGCTCTCCAGAACGGTTTGTTAAAGCAAGAGATCCTGAGCTGTTCACATGAGAGGTCTCCAAAAATGGGAGAAATGAACAGCAAGAGAGAGGCTTGTAAGAAAATAGAATAAAGCCACTTAACCCATGTCAGAGGGGTGAAAGATGCTTGCTCCCAGCCTGGCCTTTAAAGAGGCAGAACGGTATCTAGTCATCAAATCTACACTTCTTTTCCATTAAAAGCTGCTTTCTGCTCATTCCCCTGACAGCAGAGAGCAGCAGGGACTCAGCTGACAAATGCTGAGCAGCTCTGAGCCCAGCAAAGGGACTTGGTGCCTCTTGCAGCAGCTGCATATTGAACTCTCCCTGGAGGATGCCTCCATCCAGCTTCACCTTTCAGCCAGGTCCCACCGTACGAGGGCTGTCAAAATACATTGCACAGGAACTTCTGGTTTGGCTGGGGAAGGAAGTCCCAGCCAGGACATGGAGCTTAGGAACAAGATTTGTAACCATAATCTTGCCAATTTACATAAACTTCCACCCCAGTTTCTATAAAGTTATGTCTGTTTTATGTGCAGCCACCTGCAGTAAAGGCATGAAAGCACCCAACACCATCAGTCAATCGCTCTGTGCAGCTCCAACAGGCCACAAAGAGGCTCAGCTCTCTCTTTTACAGCTCTTCTCCAAGGTTTCCTCCCAGCTTGGGCATAAGGAACATGGGGTGGGATGGGGCAGGTGAAGTACAGCTGTTGTCTCTTCCCTTTTCCCTCAAAGTCTGTGCCAGGACAGCCAGGTGGCAGGACAGGAGCCAGAGCAGGTGCCACCAGCCCACAGCAAGTGGAAAGACTTCCTGTGCTCCACCTCTTACTGGGCAGAAACATGGATGAGCCAATTCACTTTGCTCATCACCCTCCCAGGTGCCCTTTCCTAAGTACCTGATGCTGTTAGCTCAGTGGAAGGGTGATGGGGACAGTGGGTGGCAGAGACACCACAGCTGCTTACCTGGGTGAGAAAGGTGCCGGAAGTAAGTCAGGGCCAGGTTGTTTAGGGTGAGAAGCCATGACACAAAGCCTTTACTGAAGGCAATCCTGCCCTCAAAAGGGTCCTGAACACATCTGAACTGGCTTCCCTAGAGAGGAGCTTGGGAGGGATAATGGTTTCAGGCAATGAGTCAGAGACTATTAGCTGCTCGCTGCCATCTCTGCAGCTGGAGTCCAGCTGGGCATGTTGGCAAGAGAGGAACCAGCAAGCCCCACTGGAGAGGAAGGCTGGCACATGAGGAGCCAGTGGTAGTTGGCACTGTGTCCACCATCTCAGGTACACGGGTGTTTGCCTATAAATGAGGCACTTCTCAACCAGACTAGGAATGGAGATACAACAAAACTGAGGGACACCAGAAGGCAAGACTGGAGCAAGACCCTGCTCCAGATGGAGTTTGTTAAAACTACCCACATGCATCCCCCTCATGCTTCTCTGAGCTACCTCCAGGCCTTTCCAGCTCCAGTTTAAGGGAAGAGGCACCAAAGGTGGTGGGACGCCATCTAGAGAAGCATCACACAGGAGAAGCTATACTGCAGCCTAGGCAACCTGCACTGCAATACTTCATTAGTGAGAACTTGTTGCCAGAGAGGCCAAAGTGTTTCAAATAGGAAGCCTCTCCATGGCTGGTACTGGACTGGTGATCTGCCTGCTCATCCCAGAGATGGACATGGCTCCTGGTACCAAGGTATTCTCTGCTCTCCAACTGAGTTACACCAAGCTCATGCTTTGGTGGAACACAAGCATCAGAAAAAGCCCAGTAACACCTAGCATGTCAGACACTGTTGCCTCCTGCTCTCCTCCCACATCCTGGGCACACACCAGAGAGGCAACTCAGCAGAGATCCTCCTTTTGCCTCCTCCTGCCCACAGGCAGAGTCAGGAGCAAATCCCAGAGCCTGCTAGTGGGGGACAAGGAATGCAAAGGACAAGGAACACACACTCCATCCACGGTGCCCTCCCAAGCCATTGCATTATTTTTGTGCTTGTCCCCGAGTCCTGCTGCTCAGGCTGCATTCTAGAGCAACTCTGCTAACGATTTGCTTAATGTTCTCACTACACACAGTTGTCCCAATTCATTCTCATCAGAGGGACATCTTCTTCTTAATCCCTTGTAAAGGAAATAAACCACAACAGACTAGCTGAGTGCCCCTAAGGCTCTTGTCAGTCCAAGATGCTAAGGCTAGAGAGGAGGAGAACACATTGAAAAAGAAAAGAGCAGGCCGTTTGTCATGCAGTTGTTCCACAAACTGCACGCCTCCTGTGAATAGCCAGGCTGCAGCCAAGCCTGGGTGCCCCCAAGAAACATTTAGCTCCCAATAACTGCAGCACTTGGCAAGAGGGATGGCTCGCTGGGGACGGGAAAGGAGTGGCTGAGCCAAGAACGCTTCGGCCAGGCTGGACCCTCCTGTGGTCACATCAGTCAGGCCCAGACGCGTCCGCTCCCACGCCCCCGCAGGTGACCACAGCGCAGCCACCTCCCTTTGGAGGTGGAGGCCATCAGCAAGGCGTTGGTTTGGGCTCTGGCCTGCTGGCTGCACAGGCTGGAGCTTCACTACCCTCTCTGGGTTTCTTGTGAAACACAAAAACACACAGACACACACTCTGCAAAGCGAGCCGGTTGCAAACCCACCCAGCGCAACCCAGCCCAAGCCAAGGCAGGACACAAAAGAGCAATTAGCGCTTCAGCCTCTTCCTCAGCCTGAGCACATCTTATAGCTTTAGGTCTCCCCAGCTGAGGGGAGGTAACGGGAGAGAGTTGCTCAAGAAGCCAAAAGAAACAATAGTGTCCCAGCTCTCATATTAGTCACCAGAAATCGAGTTGGGACTAGACTCAGCAGGGCTCAGAGAAAAGAAAAAGTGGTGACTTCATGCTGGATCAGACTCTTCAAATACAATTTGGTTGGGTTTTGAGTTTGTGTTTTTCTTTTTGCTAGAGACTCCATCACCACTTCTTACAGAATTTTAGGTAGAAAGGTGCCAAAAGAAGAGGGGTAAGGGGGAGAGGGAGGATGAAAACCACATCTACAAGCAGGACATTTGCTATTAAAACAGAAAAAAAAAAAAAGATCCTGTTTGAATATTTTATTCTTAAACATGACAAATTTCTTCAGAGTGTTTCCACAAGTACTTGTGCCTGCTCCACGCAGCTCTCGGGGCAGCCTGTAGAAATGTGTTCTGGTTTGGAAAATATTAATTCAACAGACCAAAAAAAACCAAAACCAAAACCAAAACCAAAAACCCAAACCCAAACCCCAAACAAAAAAACTCAAAACAAAAAACCCCAAACAAAAAAACTCCACTAAAACAGAAAAATAAAAAACCCAAACTCAAACAAACAAAAAAAAACCCAAAACCCCAAGCCCAGACAAAACCCCTGACAAAACACAGGTCGCTGTAACAGCAGCAGTACGTTAAGGCAGCCCCGGTGAGGGCAAGGTCTACCTCTGGGGTAATGGCAGGAGCTGAAAGGAGCAGAGGCGCTGGAACCGGCGATCGGCCTGGCCGTGGGGACCGGGGTGATTTCTGCAACGTGGAGGCAGCTTCCTAGCCACTAAGCCTGCTCTACGAAGGACTCCTCCTCTCTTGCAGCCTGCTTCCAAGCTCTAGGTAGAGGCACTCTGCCCTCCTGGCTCGCCCTCCTGAGGATGAATGTAAACACCACCGACTCTGTCTTTACCCACCTCCCTTTGCAACCCCGTGGCCTTCCCGGCCCCACCTGGCAAGGCAGAAAACCAGAACACCCCTCCCCCACCCTCGCCTCTTTCTTGCATTCGGTCAGTGTGCAGAACAGGACGACTTGGACACAACAGTCTGTCTTCTCCTGCTACCGCCTGGGCTGCTCTTGCTAGTGCAACATAAAAGCAGAGACCCACACCGCTCTCCACAAGCCTCGTGTGAAGATCACAGAGCAGAGCATCAGTGCAGTAATACTTGAAACGTGGAGGCGAGGCACACGCCAGGCCCTCCCCTCCTCACAAGGCTTCCACGCGAGTCACAGAAGGACGCTTGTGCTTCCTGCCTTCACAGATAGGAATAAATAGCTCTGGATCGTCAGTTCCTCTCGATGGCCGGATTACAGAACCCCCTGAAATACTGATAACGCTTATGAACAGCAGCTCTTGTGCAGTTCCAGGTCTCCTTGGACACGCCAAGTTCCTCTAGGAGGCTGGTGCATCTCCCAGGCGAATGGCCCCGAAGAACGTCGTGTGCTTGCTCATGTTGATGGAGATGTCGGCGTGGACCATTTTCACCGCGATCTTCTGCCTGGCTTTCAGGAGGCAGACCCCGGCCGTGTAGCAGGTATTGAAGTTGGTCTTGCCGGTCTCAATACTGCGAGTGCATTGCAGAAAGGGCTTCTCGTCCACCACCACCTCGTAGCTGGCAAAATCTGTGAAGTTTATGTAGTATACCTGACGTGAAGCAGCAAGAAGAAAGGTGTTAGGGGCCGGGTTTGGGCAGGTGGGATAAGTCCGCGCTCCTCCTCTCCGTAAATGTTCCCTCTGCTAATGATCCCCTCCTAGGGCACCTAGGCTCATGGGAGGTTGACTTGTTTGAGCCAGGAGGAGCCCCAAGCCAACCAAATAGCTCCACATTCCACCTCACGCCAACGCAAGCAGCCGTGAACCCACCTATCTGAGGCTGCGTGGATCCTCACTTCAGACCTGGCTTACCACGGGAGAAATCAGACCTGCACAGGCCTTAGACAAGCCTGCCTGCTACTGACAGCTTCTCATCCAACAGACAGACAGAAACATTTCAACTCAAGTCCTCTTTCACTTACCTGGACAATCCTGCTTTACGGGTCCCATGAGCCTCCTTTAGTGTTGGCATCAAAAATGCCCTAAGATGTACTGGGAGTTGCCACCTTTGCAGTGGGACTGGAGGTGCTCTCAAAGGCATGGAAGGACAGACACGCTCCCAGCCTCCAAGGCTTGCAAGACCTCGTGGTGTTTGCTCTGATTTAACTTGTAGATCTAGCACTGGAGCCCCTGTGACTCCCCCACTCATCAAACAAGCATCTCCCACGTGCTGCTGCTGAAGAACTGCAAGCGTGCCTGAGGAAGACCTGCCCAGAGTGAGGCCAGTCCCACATTGCTGCTTCTTCCTGCTAGGAGAGGACCAGCCATTCTGGATGCTAATTCTCCTTAGTCTGCAACCCATCCACAGAAGCCACACCAGCCTGAGTCCCCTTTGTTCCTCGATGGACTACCAATAACAAAGACTTCAGGGGCACAAGGAGGTGGCCAGTAATGAGCCTTAAGCACTTGGGAAACAAGACTGCTTTGGCCCACCTAGAGTTTATCTTTCCTGTGCCCACCCAGAGCAGACAGTAACCAGCTCCATGGAAAAGAACCTAACAAGGCATCCAACACCCATTTTACCTGGCACAGTGGAGCTGTCAATTGAACAGGTCCAGCTCGAATTGAGTCATTCTGAGCCAGGTCGAGGTGGGGCTCTGATCAACCTGCTCTACTTGAAGATCTCCCTGGGGTTGGACTGAAGGAGCTTTAAAGGTCTCTCCCAACCCCAAACGTTCTAATCTATGATTAGAAGCCTGAAGCAAGGTGGAAGTTGCTCACTTGTGGTTGTTTCACACTTGTCTGGCTATAATCTGTCCCAGAACTGGTTTTCAGTCTGTGGGTGGAGGGACACTCTGCAGCTCTAGAAGGCTGGGAAAGCTTTTGTAGCTCCCACTCCACACAGCTCTGACACTCTCTCCAAGAATTCCAAGATGCTGGGAGTGGTGCATTAAGAGATGGTCCACCTCCTGCACTTTACTTGACTGGGGCCAGGGAATGATGTCTTCATTAGCTGCATGCTACTCATCATACAGCAACCAATTACTCTGTTTAGCCCTTTTTACAGCAGCTGGTCCATCTACCCATCATCACTACCAGCTGAAGCAGCTGCTGAACCACCCCACTGCACAGCCTGTAGCTCTGGAGCTACACAGAGAAGGTGGAGGAAAAAGAGAGCTGGAGTTTGGCCAAGCCACACAGGCCAAGAGACTTCTGCTTACAAAGAGCGACACAGCTTCACAACCATCCTGAGCTGTCAAGGTTTGGCTCTTACATCTCTGTTAAAGCACAGAGCCCTAACACAGAGCCCTGCTGGTCCTGCAAGGAGGCTCAGATGGGCTGGTGGTGGCTGCACAGGCAGCGAGGAGGATGAACTGAAGGCAGCTGAAGGCGTGTGGGATCTGCTGTCGGTAACTAAGCTCTGGCGGCTGGTGCCCCGGCGAGAAAGCTGTGACCTTGCCCCTCGGGAACGCTAAAGTCTTCCTCCAACACACAGCTCCCAGAGCACGAAGCAGTTAAAAAGCACAGACAAGTTCTTGGCATTTGGCAGTTGTCTGGAGCCCTCTCGTGGTTCATGCAAGGCTTCCATTGGAACACAAGAATAGGAGTTAGGCCTAGGACCGTACTCACTTCTACCTGACTATAGATGAAGTATGTGCCGTCCACCAGTACCTCCAGCTCCCCGCTGCGGGCATGCAGCTTAAACACCTTGGGGTTCATAGTGATGCGAGACCAGTCATTGAGGACTCCACCTGAAAGATCTCAGTATGAGAAAACGGCAGTCACTCAGTACCCGTCAGGATGGAGAGCGCAGGAGCACACAAACACAGACACTGCCAGGGGCGCGCCCGCCGCTGCCTCCCGGCCCAGCTCAGGAGGCCAGGGACTGGCTAAGAGACCCAAAACCACTCTGTGGTTCTTTCCCCCCCAGCCTTAGGGAAGTTGAACATCTTCCTAATGAGGAGAGCCTGAGGGAGCTGGAGTTTGTTAGCTTGGAGAGGAGACTGAGGTGACCTGATCCATGTTTATCAGTACGTGCAGGGTGAGTGCCAGGAGGCTGGAGCCAGGCTCTGCTGGGTGATGCCGAACAAGGGGCAGTGGGTGGAAGCTGAGGCATAGGAGGTTCCATGTGAACCTGAGGAAGAATTTCTTTCCCAGTGAGGGTGACAGAGCACTGGAACAGGCTGCCCAGGGAGGTTGTGGAGTCTCCCTCTCTGGAGATATTCAAGAACTGTCTGGATGCGTTCTAGTGTGACTTGCTCTGGGTGATCCTGCTCTGGCAGCGGGGCTGGACCAGATGATCTTTTGAGGTTCCTTCTAGCCCCTGAGATTCTATGAGTCTATGATTCATCTACTGTGCAGCTCCCTCCCTCAGCTGCAGACTGGCCCACGCTGTGTTCTGCTGTCAGCTGGACAGCATTAATGGCTCACGGGGCTGGATTGTTCCCGAGCAGCAGGGAAGGGCACTCAGGGCAATTCCCACTCTGGGAGAGCAGCCCTTGTGCTGTGAACATTGGGGCCTCCTGTTAACGAAGGGATAATTACTCCTTAGCCCTGTCCCTGCCACACCAACCAGTGGGAGCTGCAACCCTCCAGGTCTGGGCTGAAGGTATGTGCATTGGTCTCCCTGAGGAGCTGCATGTGTGACTTAGGCAGGGGACAAGCCAGCCAGCTCCTCTCCAGCACTGCCAGACATGGGGAGCAGGCAGGCAGCAGACATGAATGAGCCCCAGCTGTTGGCAAGATGAGAACTTGAGCAGAAATTGGATTGGGATCCGGGGAGGAAGGAGGAGAGCAAAGAGCTGCCTGTGGATGTGAAACATCTCAGCAGGACTGGAGCTTCAAGGCTTAGAGGCTGTTAGAGAATCCCAGCGTGGTGAGGATTGGAAGAGACCTCTGGATATCATCTACTCCAACCCCCCCTGCTAAGGCAGTGTCACCCACAGCAGGTTGCTCAGGATCACAATGTCCTGGCAAGTCTGGAATCTCTCCAGAGAAGGAGTCTCCACAGGAGTCCGGGAGAGGAGACTCTCTGGGCAGCCTGTTCCAGAGCACCCTCACAGGAAAGTAATATTTCTTCACATTCAGATGGAACCTCCTGCATTCCAGTTTGTGCCTGTTGCCCCTTGGCCTGTCACTGGGCACCACTGACAAGGGTCTGACCCCATCCTTCTGCCCCCTGCCCTTTAGCTACTGATCAGCATTGAGCAGATCCCCTCTAAGGCTGCTCTTCCCCAGGCTGAACAGCCACAGGGCTCTCATAGAGATGCTCCAGGCCCCTCAGCACTCTGTAGCCTCCTCTGGACTCCCTCCAGTAGTTCTCTGCCTCTCTCGAGCTGAGGGGTTCCTCTTGGGGGGTGCAAAGAGGCACAAAGGACCCCAGAGGCTGCAGGTGTGTGTGGCTACAGTGTAACACAGGAGGAGCGGATGGCTTTGCACTTCTGTGTCCTCACACTACAGCTGTGCCTTCCCCTGCCATAAATTACTGGGAAAACTGGAGAAAAACAGAGGTTAATGGAGCTGAGACAGGAAAAGGATACACAGAGGGCTTAAAAGAGAAGAGGTGGAGAAAGGAGGCTGAACATTGAGGGGCTGGGGAAAAATGATGATACAAGAACAGAACGGAGGAGGCACAATCTGGAGGCCAAGGAGAGGGGAGATTCAGTGGGACAGTTACTGGAATTAAATGACAGAGATCATCTGGGAGATAGAAAAGTGGGGGAAACAGGGATGGAGACTCACCAGAAGATTGCTCTAAAAGGGTTTGGGCAGGGGACTTTGACTGACTAAATAAAGCAATTTTGACAGCTGTGGGTGGTAAGACCCTGGCCCAGGTTGCTCAGAAGGGTGTCAGATGCCCTATCTTAGGAACCATTGCAGGTCAGGTTGGACTGGGCTCTGAGCAACCTGCTCTAGTTGAAGATGTCACTGCAGGAGGGTTGGACTGGATGAACTTTGGAGGTCCCTTCCAACCCAAACCATTCTGTGATTCTGTCTCATGGGGAGGCCAAGAGCAGGGACAATTGGGAATCGTGGACCCAAATCTGAGGCCAAGGGTGCAGAACAAACTGTCTAATAACTGTCAATATTATGAGATCCTTACCATTCTTAACTTGGATTGCTGAGCCTTGGCCTTGGAGGTGAACCACAGCTGGCTGCAAACAAGATCACAGGGATTTAAAGTTAATGGGACACTCTGTGGCACTCTGCAGCCACTCATCACACCTCCATGGCACTGGTGACCAGCAGAGGGGCATGAGAGAACCCTGAGATCATTCATGCTTCTCACAAATGAAACCAGAAGACCAGAGCAGCTGCCAACAGTGTGTTTAAGTACTGGAGAAGAGGTGAGAGGCCTAGGGTAGGTTATCATGGCTTTCTTTGGAGCAACAAAAAGGGTGAGCTCAGGCTGCCGCCTCGTGTAGCTCTGATTTAACACGTGGCTTTTTCCAGAGCTACATCATGGAACACAAAGTGAGCTAAGAGTTGCCAAAATCCACCAATGGTTGCCAAAATCCAGCCAAAACTGGTGTGTGGGGGGGTGTGGGTCTGTGTTTCCCCTTAGAAAGAAGACCACCTTGAAAGAAGATCAACCAACCTGGATGTCTCTGGAGCCAGCCTTGTCTGTGGCACCTGCAAAATGCAATTTCACATCATTGAAGAAGAAGCTTGAAAGAGCTACAGCAAACTCTAAATTTAACTTCTTTAATCCCCAAATAACCATTACATCCACTTTTCTTTTGAGGAGGAGAACAGTGCCAGTGTTCTGGGTGCAGTTAAAGAAGCAAAAAAGAATCATCCCAATTTTTTCCTGCTTTCTTCCTCTTCTTCTATCGAACCCCATCACCGTTCCCTGACGTCATTCAACCAGCTTCCACGAGAAGGACAAATTGCACAACCCTCCTGAGCAGTGGTGGCAGCAACAACAACAACAAGCAGCAGCCTCTTGGCTGCCCAGAGGCCAAGTTTCACTGCACAGTAACTCAGGTCATTCATTGCACTGGAGCTACGTGCTGAAATCTCTTTGCTCTGAGAGCCAGATTGTTAGAGAGGAGATGCTTGTGGGCAGCACTTTGGAGTGCTAAGGACCTCATGCTGCTCCTGGCCTCTGTTTTGGCAGTTTTTGAGAAACTGAGAAGTCAACCACGTTTTCTTTTGAGCTATAGGCTGAGACCCCCCTGATTTCTCTGGAGATATTTAGATATTGTTGGTTTTTGGTTTGTTTTTGTTTTTTTTTTAAACTCTAGATTGCTCATTTTAAGTAAGACTTTAAAGCATTTCAAATGTTGTTTTTCTTTAAGGAAAGTCAAATCAGGTAACTCTCAAGTTGGGTTCTTAAATTAAATAGTCATCATCTTATACATCCCAGAAGCCCAGCATGGTGGGGGGCTGGAAGGGGCTTCTCTGGAGACCACCTAGTCCAATCCACCTGCTAAAGCAGGAGCACTCACAGCAGGCTGCCCAGATCATGTCCAAGCATGTCTCATCCTTCTCCTTCCAGAGAAGGAGGCTCCACAACCCCTCTGGGCAGCCTGCTCCAGTGCTCCAGCACCCTCCCAGCAAAGAAGATTCTTCCTTGTGTTCAGAACAAACTGCTCCCAGTTTGTGCCTGTTGCCCCTTTTTCTGTTGCTGGGCACCACTGAAAAGAGTCTGGCCTCATTCTCTTGCCCCCTACCCTTTGGCTACTGGATCAGCATTGATCAGATTCCCTCTGTCTGCTCTTCTTCAGGATAAATAGCCCCAGGGCTCTCAGCCTTGTCTCCCCACAGAGATGCTGCAGGCCCCTCAGCATCTTCATAGCCTCCACTGGATTTTCTCCAGCAGTTCCCTGTCTCTCTTGGACTGGGGAGCCCAGGACTGGCCCCAATACTCCATCTATATATAAAACATCACCACTAATGTGAACTTTCAGTGACCTGCCTGTTAAAGGGCTGCTAAATCCAGGGATTTTAACAAAATAATTGGCACACTGGAGTCTGGATGAGGCACTCAGTGTCATGGTTTAGGTAATTAGGAGGGTTAGGTGATAGGTTGGACTCTATGATTTCAGACTCTATGATCTCCAACCAACTTAATTCTGTGGTTCTGTGAAACAACACAGTACAGAAACAAGGCAAAAAGAATCCAAGAACTGCAGGAGAAGCTCCTAGTTCCATCTGATAGGTACTGGAGAGGGGATACCTGGGTTCAGGTGGCTCCTGGGCAGACTCAGGGGCTGTGCCAGGCACCAGCTGTCCCAGTGTTGATGCCAGGCTTTGCATCAACTTAAGAGGAACTGACACAAAGGCCAAGCCACCACTGGGAAGAACCACGTTGCCCCCACTTTGCACCCACTGGCTGACTTCAGTGAGATGCTAAAAAGCAACTGAGGCTCTGCAGGTCTTGGCTGCTCCTTCTCTGCATCCTCTTCCCCAAGCCACAGCTGCTGGGCTCCCAAAGGGCTGCAGAGATTCTGCTGCTCCTCTCATCTCCACCAAGGGTGCCAGGATGAGCCCAGGAGTCCTATGCAAGGATGCTGCACCATCACTTTTGGCACCTTCACTGCCCTCAGATGGAAACCTGGAGCTTATTTCTTGATGTGTCACTCTGTGGCATCTCCTGCATCCTTAGGATGTGCAAAGGCTCCCAGAAGAGGAGGGGACAAATTGGTTACCTGAGGGGCCCTGCAGCCCAGGTGGTCCCTGAGGGCCCGGGGGGCCAGGGGGGCCAGGTGGTCCCATGACAGTTGTGCCAGGAATGCCCGGGATGCCAGGAATGCCAGGGGGACCCTGGGGCCCAGGAGGACCTGGTGGCCCTTGGGGACCATTGGGCCCTGGAGGACCAGCCTTCTTACCTGAAAAACAGAAGGTCAGATGTTAGCCTCTCCACACTGATGGTCTTTTAGCTACAGGAGAGCTCTGGGAGCAAGGAAAGCAGAAGAGTGGGGATGGCTCATGGCTGGCTGGAGGGAAGGAACAGGGAGAAGCACTCAGCTGAGGTGAGGGTCTCATGGCTCTGCATCATGAGGACACCAGTGCCAGCAGGGCAGGAGCAGGTCAGCACCCTGCAGGCTCCTTCCAGCATTAGGTAAATACATCTGCATGAGGCACATGGACTCTGAAGACATGGAGGCTGAGATTGTCTCTGCCTCAAGAGCTTTGGCCTGGCACAGCTCTGCTCTTGGCATGGGGCTGGGAGGACCTGCAACCCTCAAAGGCAGCATGCCTGAGAGCTGGCAGCACCTCCACGGCAGGGGCAGGATGCTTCCATCGACCTGAAGTACTAAAAGTCGAGGAGAATGGCTCTGCAGCTGCTCCACTGTCTGTTCATTTGGGGGTTTAATGGCAAGCAGGCAGAGTCCTTTCTACCTGCTGTGCACAGTGCCTGTGGCTGCATCTCCTGCCTGAAGGAGAGAGATGCCTCCAGAGGGCAGTTCAGAGCTTCACTTCAGCTCCTGAGTGCCCAGGGCCACGCAGGAGGCATCCACAGTTCCGTGCTGAGAGAAGGATGCACAGGCACAGAGGAACGGTGCAGTGCCTCCAGAGACCTCAGTGTGCATGTGGGGATTGGGATGGAGGGGCAAGGACAGGCCTAACCCAGCCTGGAGGCTGAAAGCACCGCAGAACTAGCACCACCCTCAAACACACTTCCCCACAGCGTGAGCAACAGCACAGCCAGGTGAGTAAACCCCACAACAAGCATCCACAGAACAGACTGAAGTCAGCTCTGCAGGGAAAGCCTGAGCTGTGCTCTCCTGATTTTCCAGATCCCTGACTGAAACCAAGTTCTTTGGATGCAGTTTTTTTTCCCCCCCTTAATGCAGCTTTGAAACCCCTTTTATGCCAAAGTGCTTTATTGACACAGCCAAATTGCTTCAATTGCTGAAGCAACATCCTCTGTAGGACAGAATTAAATGCTTTCCTAGATGACAGCAGCAGTTAGGATGTGAAATAATGGGCACTGGAATGGTTTATGAGTGTATTTATATATTTGTTTCTCTGCTAAATATCCATCTTTGTCATGGAACAAAACTACAAGGGGGGGGGAGAAAATCCATTAATTTTAGTTAGCACAGAAGTGGAAATCTCCAGTTGGCCACTGGCATGTGGAAAGCAGTGCAGGACAATGGTGTTCTTCAGCTTCCACACGCAGAGAACAAAGTTTAAAGCAAGGATGGGGGATTAAAGTAATACAGGGATCCTACAAAAACAGGACAGGGCTTAAGGGGAGAAATAACTCCCTGTGGGATTTCTGCCCAGATCAGCAGCCAAGCCCTCAGAGCTGGCAACAAGCCAGCCTGCCTCTAATCCAGCAATTCTCCTCCTCCTCCTCCTCCTCGGGATCAGGACTTTGGAAGCTATCACCTTGCACCAAACCCCTCTCACCTAATTTCCCCTAAAGCAGACCGACTGAATTCCTCTCATTCCCACCCGCTCCGATGGAGGCCATCCCGAGGAAGGATCACACACAGCACGTCAGGAATCTGCCTGCTGTCACTCCCTGCTCTCCTTCCCCAGAGGGACACCCACTACAGCTGGTTTAACTCATCTGCTCCAGAAATCCGTCTGCTACCAAAGGAGCTGCTGCTGCTGCTTCGGCAGTGAAACCGCTGCACAGAATTCCAGTGCCACACAGGGACACTTCTCTCTCTGTATTATCCCTTCAAGCAATTGCAGCTACATCTCTGCACTGATGGGACCTCGTTTATGAAAAGTCACAAGGCAAGAACCAGATGTTCAGCCAGCACAAAGCTCTTGATTCATCTTCTAAGCAAGGGGACTCCAGCACGAGCAGCTGCCCAGGGAGGGTCTCCCACGGCTCCCTGTGCCACATCTCCATCTGTATCCACTAGGCAGGCTTCAGAGCTCAAAGCAGGTAGCAGCAGTTAACTCTTCACAGACAGGTGGGGGTGGAAGGGACATCTGGAGATCATCCTGCTTAAAGCAGGGTGACCCACAGCAGACTGCTCAGGACCACAGTACCCAGGCGGGTTTTGAATCTCCAGAGAAGGAGACTCCACAACCTCTCTGTGCAGCCTGCTCCAGGGTTCTGCCACTCTCACAGGAAAGGCTTTTTTAACTCATGTCCAGATGAACCCTCCTGGGTTCCAGTTGGTGCCCACTGCCCCTTGTCCTGTCACTGGGCACCACTGGAGTCTGGCCCCATCCTCTTGCCCTCCACCCTTCAGCTACTGATCAGATCCCCTCTCTGGCTGCTCTTCTTTGGGCTAAACAGCCCCAAGGCTCTCAACCTCTCCTCATCAGGGAGGTGCTCCAGGCTCCCTCAACCATCATCCAGCAGACAGTAACTAACTCTAAAAAAAAAATAAAAAAAATCAAGGAGACACTACCACAAAATGAAACTATTTCACACAGCTGTATGTAATACAGCTCTGCTCCCCCTGCTACTGCACAACTACTACCACCACCACAGCCTTCATTTGTTATTAGTTGGGCTGATTTAACATGGGTTTAGGGTTCCAGAGCTTTGCTGGGCCAAGCTGCTCAAACAGAAAATTTGATGCTGCTTCTGAGGGCAAATATAAACTAAGAGCAATTGAGTGTGCTGGTAAAGCAGCAAAGAGCTTGGCTGCTCTGGTGCTGCAGTTTGTGATGGTGGGCTGGAGTTCAGGCCATGCACATGCAGGGAGGTCTCCAGGGACACAGCAAAGTGTTGCACAGATATTTTTAAAATGTTAATTAAATGTCCATTAGGTGCCACAGGTAGTAAGCAGAGAACTGACACTGCACCAGTCAGTGCTGTGCTGCACAGGCTTGGCCAGGGGCACAAGCTGCATGGTGGTGCCTGGAGTCCTTCAGCTCCTCAGCCTTCAGAGGCAGCATTGCCCTGAGCTGACCACAGCTTCTTCACCTCCCACAACCTACAACCCTCTGGGAGCCTGCACTGCAGCTTTGAAAACGTGCACAGAAGGGGTTTGATGGTTACAAGCAGAAAAAAGTGTAAGAGTCCTGACATGGGTTGGGTGGGTTTAGTTTAGAACCACCCCCCCTTGTCCTGTCACAAAAGGCCCTGATAAAAACTCTGTCCCCAGCCTTCTTATCAGCTCCTTTAAGCACGGAAAGGCCACCAGAAGGTCTCCCTGAAGCCTCCTCTTCTCCAGGCTGAATAACCCCAACTCAGCCTGGCCTCACAGCAGAAGGGTTCCAGTCCTTGGATCATTTCTGTGACCTCTTCTGGCCTCACTCCAACAGGTCCATGTCTCTCCTATGCTGAGGACTCTGGAGCTGGCCCCAGCACTGCAGGTGAGGTCTCAGCAGAGTGGAGCAGAAGGGACCTGGTGCCCATGCTGCTGGGAATCAGTCCAGGAGACTGCTTGCCTCTGGGTAGTGAGCAGGGTGATGTGACCTTTTGACTTGCTCAAGCTCCAGGTAGCAAGAAGTGTGTCACTTCAAGTGATCTCCAGGAGCCCTAAACAAACCTCAGGCACCCCATGGAAACCTTAGGGCTGCCTCCTGAACAGCTCAAGTCACAACAATTCACCTCCAACTCAACCCAAACAATTACCCTTTGGCAAACAGCCTGAGGGACATCAGCAAGTCAGCCAAAATCCCTGTGGGCTGACCAACACTCACACCAAGTAACACTTCTGAGCTTAACTCATAGCAGAAGTGAGGTGCAGAGCAGTGCTACATTGGCTTTGGAGGGGGCTGAAGGTGGCATCAACCTGCCTGGCAAAAAAGCAGACAGCTCCTGACAGTGGGCACATGACTCAGCTCCACTCAGCTATTTAATATGCAGCATCTTCAGAATGACTTTTAGAGAAGGTAGTTCACTCCCTGCAGCTTTTCAGGAAGGCTTTAAGGAGTGCCCTTGGGTCATGCAGTCCTGACATGGCAATGTGGCAGTTCATGGTCCTTGTTCCAGGACCAGGCACCATGCCAATCCCTGCTCTTCCAGGAGAGGAAACCTGTCATTGGTTTCTCCTTCCTACAGAGAATTCACAGCCAGGCACCACAGGCACAGAAAGTTAAATCAGGAGCCAGACTTACCCTTCTTCTTGTTTTTCACTGAACTTGGACCTGTAAAGAAGAGAAAGAAAACCAGTGAAAATCAGTGGTCACCTTATAAAACACTCACTGCCACCAACAGTCCCAGACCCAGAGGGTGCTGACCCAGGGCTGGAACAAAGTTAGCAACAGAACTGGTAAATCCAAGCTGTGGAGTCTTCTGTTTCCCACAAACAGCCACTGTGGAGATTTAAATGACTTTACAAGGACCCAGACCTGCCTTCCCCTCTCTCAAACAAGCAACCCATGGCTGGTGCAACCCAAGTGTGAGTGAGTCTTAGTGGGCTCCCCAGGAGTACACCTCTCCCTTTTACTGCAAAGATGAGTTAGACCTGGCTTGTGGCCAGCAGCAAAGCTCAGCTGGCAGATACTCTTCAACCTTGAGCCTAGCTTGAGTCTCAGAGGTCAGCTTGGCTCCAGCTCTGCTGCATGCTGCACAGAGCTCTGCCTCAACAACCAGCAGCTCATTTCCTCATCAGACCTTCAGCCAGGAGCTACCCTGAGGTGCAAGGCAACCATTTCAAACCACAGTCCTGACACAGCAGGCTGCTGTTCCAGTGGACAAATGGATGCATCTGTGCCCTGCACAGCCACACAGGAACTTTCTCTGGAATTGCTGAGCTTGAGATGGGAAGCTGACACCCTTCCCTTGGTGAGAACAGCTTAGAAGGTAGTGTGACTCTGCTCTGAGCTGAGGCTAAGGGAGCTGGGACTGTTCAGTGTGGAGAAGAGAAGGCTCTGGGGAGACCTAATAGCAGCCTGCCAGCACTTGAAGGGGGCTACAAGAAGGCTGCAGAGGGACTGATTGCAAAGGCCTGCAGGGAGAGGATGAGAGGCAGTGGTTTGAAATGAGACCAGAGCAGATTGAGTTTGGATTTTAGGAGCAAGTTCTGCACCAGGAAGGTGGTGGAACACTGCCACAGGTTGCCCATCCCTGGAGCTATTCAAGGTCAGGCTGGACAAAGCTCTGAGCAACCTGCTCCAGTGGAGGATGTCCCTGCTGAGTGCAGGGGGTCTGGACTGGATGAGCTTTGCAGGTCCTTTCCAACCCAACCCATTCTGTGATTCTATTTATGAGCCAAGTTGCTTGAAAATAATAACAAAACACAAAACCAAACTACGAGCAAAGCCTGAGCCTGAGCTGATGTGTTTAAACCACAGGCACAGAAGCCTCCCTAGCAAGAAAGGGAAATATTTACAGCAAAGCTGAGAACCTGCAGGACCTCCTGAGCAGAAGCTGAAGTGTCTAACACGTTCCACTGCTTCCTCAGAGATTAATCACGCATGGGAACAAGCTGCAAAAACCCCCACACAGTCCTTTGCTCTTCATCAGTGAGATCCCTCCAGAACCTGGGTTTAAACACACATCAGAGACTCAAACAACCTTTAACCAAGAGATGCTTGTAATGAGCAGAAGGTAACGAGGCTGCTTTGAGCCTGCAGTGCTAGAGAAAGACAGATGACCAATTAGGAGAGAGGTGCCATGTTCCCATGGCTAATTAGAGGGAAGATGAGAGAAGGACCACAGAAAGACTCAGCAACCTCACAGAAGCCTTTCCAACAGCACTGCTAATTTGCCTCCATCATGCTGTTGGGCCAGAGGAAAATGATGGCATTGCCTCATTTATTATTCCTCCTTGGCACAGCAATGGAGGAGAACTTAGAGTAGCCTTCCAGGATCTGATGGGGGCTCCAGGAAGGCTGGGGAGGGATTATTGACAAGGTCTTGCAATGCCAGGACAAGGGGAATGGGTTTGAAGTGGCAGAGGGGAGATTGAAAATGGATGTTAGGAGGGAGTTGTTGGCAGTGAGGGTGGTGAGACACTGGCACAGGTTGCCCAGGGAGGTTGTGGAGCACAGAATCACCCAACGTGATCAAAGATCACGTTGGGTGATTCTGTGCTCCACAACCTCCCTGGAGGTGTTCAAGGCCAGGTTGGATGAGGCCTTGAGTGAGCTGTGCTAGTGGGAGGTGTCCCTGCCTATGGCAAGGGGTTGGGACTGGCTGATCCTTGAGGTCCCTTCCAACCTTCCCATTCTATGATTCTGTGAATGTGCCCTCATGGCCAAGAGGGCCAATGGGATCCTGGGGTGCATTAAGAAGAATGTGTCCAGCAGACCAAGGGAGGTTCTCCTCCCACTCTGCTCTGCCCTGGTGAGACCTCTTCTTGAGTACTGCCTTCAGTTTTGGGCTCCCCAGTTTAAGAGGCACAGGGATCTGCTGGAGTTTGTGGGCAGGGCTTTTGGGAAATAAAATAACATATTTTTTAATTCCTGCCTCCTTAATTGTCCCAACTAAATCACCATTCCATGATTCTGTGGGTGGAGGGGCACTGTGCCCCTTGTTCTCTCCCTAAAGACACCCTGTAAATGAGAGCCTTTGGCTCCCCATCCACCACGATAACTGCTCCTTCCCTCAACAGAAGTGTCACCTTTTACAAGGCTTGGATTGAAATGATTTTGAAGATCCCTTCCAACCCAAATCACTCTGCTGGGTCTGTGATTTTCTTCTTCCCCAGAGGTGTTCAAGACCAGGTTGGATAAGGCCCTGAGCAGCTGAGTGCAGTTGAAACAGAGAATCACAGAAACATGCAGGTTGGCAAAACCCCTCAGGATCACCAAGTCCAACCTAGAACCCTACTCTACAAGATTCACCTTCAACCACAGCCCTAAGCACCACAGCCAAACCACCCTTAAACACATCCAGGCTGGGTGACTCCACCACCTCCATGGGCAGCTCATTCCAGTGCCTGAAGGCACCAAGAGGCATCCCTGCACATGACAGGGAGGTTGGAGTGGACAATCTCCTCTGAGGAGAGGATGATCTCTAAGGAGTGGACAATCTCCTCTGAGCAGAGGATGAACTCTAAGGAGTGGACAATCTCCTCTGAGCAGAGGATGATCTCTAAGGAGTGGACAATCTCCTCTGAGGAGAGGATGATCTCTGAGGAGTGGACAATCTCCTCTGAGCAGAGGATGATCTCTGAGGAGTGGACAATCTCCTCTGAGCAGAGGATGATCTCTGAGGAGTGGATGACCTCCAAGGAGAGGATGATCTCTAAGGAGAAAACAGTCTCTTAAGTTCCTTTCCCATCTAAGCCATTCTCTAATTCCAAATCCTTTCACATTTGGCAAGCTCAGGCTCCTCTTTGTGCATTTCCAGAGCTCCTGTGATGCAAAACGAGAGGTGATCACACCAGCAACCTCCACCAGCACCAGCAAGTTAAGAACAATTCCAGTGGAGAGGAAAAAAAAAGCAACACACCCAACAATAACAAAACAAAAAAATATTTGAGTACCATAATTGAAATAATAATAATAATAAAAAAGGCAGCAAAATGCAAGTGCTGTGCCTGGGTCTTTTCAGAGCTGGGAGTCACGAGAGTTTATTTCATGTTCTATATATCGCACCATCAGGCCCTATAACCAGAGTGAAAGTACAAATAGCTGCGGCCAGCCAAACACATTTGAACTGGATGGAACCAATTAGCTTCAAAGATGAATGGGAGGAATGAGAACCACATGCAATGTGAATGTTCACAGTCTATATTACAACACACCCATCTGTTCCAGGCACGGCAGAGAGAGATGTTAAGGCTCTGCAAGTGAATCTTTCGACAAACACAGGAATACTTCTGACATGAAAAAACAAACAAACAAACCCAAAAACCCAACACAAAACCCAAACCAAACCCAGCCTTAACTAGCCCTGGGAGCTCCTGAGGCTTTGGGCTTTGCATCTACTCAGCTCTCACTTGGAGGGGGTGGATAATTTAATTGTAAAGGTTTGTCCCATCCAGCATGATGGAATTTTCCTCTTTTTTAGCTCAGAAACTCATCAACTCTTTCTCTAGGCCAAAGTGGTAACAAAGATCTTAAGAGAGTCTCAGGAGCGTGCCACCAAAGTACCAAACCTGTATCAGTAGCAAACCCACATTGCCCAGGAAGGCTGGGGAGGGATTGTTTAGAATCATAGAACTGCTTTGGTTGGAAGAGACCTCTAAGATCATCCAACCATTGACCTAACACCACCACGGGCACAAAACTGTGTCCCAGAGTGCCATGATCACATATTTCTTGTACAGATCCAGCGACAGCAACTCCACCACTTCCCTGTGTAACCTATTCCAATGCCTGACCACTCTTTCCATAACAGAATGTTTCCTGCTATCCAGTTGAAACCTGCCCTGGCACAATTTCAGGCCTTTTCCTCTCCTTCTGTCACCCGATACTAGGGTGAGGAGACCACAGTTTAAGAGGGATAGGGATCTGTTGGAGAGAGCAGGAGAGGGCAAAGAGGATGCTGAGGGGACTGGAGCACTGCCTGAGGAGGAGAAGCTGAGGGACCTGGGCTACTTAGGTTGGAGAAGAGAAGACTGAGAGGGGATTTAATCAATGTCTGTAAATATCTCAGGAGTGGGGGTCAGGAGGGGGGGACAGGCTCTGCTCACTGCTGCCTGGGATAGGACAAGGAGCAATGGATGGAAGCTGCAGCACAGAAGGTTCCAGCTCAACACAAGGGGAAACTTCTTGACTGTAAGGGTCCCAGAGCACTGGCACAGGCTGCCCAGAGAGGTTGGGGAGTCTCCTTCTCTGGAGCCTTTCAAGGCCTGTCTGGATGTGTTCCTGTGTGCCCTGAGCTGGATTGTCTGGCAGGGGAGTTGGACTCTCTTTGGGTCCCTTCCAAGCCCTGACATCCTGTGAGCCTGTGAACACCAACCTCACTACAGCCTCCTTTCAGGTAGCTGCAGAGTGCAGCGATGTCTCCCCTCAGCCTCCTCTTCTCCAGACTATAAACAACTCCAGTTCCCTCAGGCACTCTTCACAAGATCTGTGCTCTAGACCCTTCACCAGCTTTGTCCACCTTCACCCTTCTCTGGGCATGTTCTAGCATCTCAATATCCTTCTTGGAGCGAGGGGCCCAAAACTGAACTCAGTATTCACAGACTCACAGAAACATGCAGGTTGCCCCTCAGAATCACTAAGTCCAACCTAGAACTCTACAAGATTCACTTCCAACCATATCCCTAAGCACCACATCCAAACCACCCTTAAACACAGCCAAGGTGAGTGACTCCACCACCTCCCTGGGCAGCTCATTCCAGTCCCTGACCACTCTCTCCATGAAAATTTTTTTCCTGATGTCCAATCTAAACCTCCCCAGTCTCAACTTGAGGCCATTCCCCCTTGTTCTGTCTTCAGTTCCCTGTGAGCAGAGCTCAGCAGCAGCCTCTGCACAATGTCCCTTCAGGTAGCTGCAGACAGCAATGAGCTCTGCTCTCAGCCTCCTCTTCCTCCTCACACTAACTATCCCCAGTTCCCATAGCTGCTCCTCATCAGATTTATCCTCCAGGCCCTTCTCCAGCTTCATTGCCCTCCTCTGGCCCCACGGTCTCAGCAGTGCTGGGTACAGGGGCACAGTCCCTGGAAGGACTTCTAGTGAATTTCTGCGGTGTAAAAAGAGCAGCTGCAGCCCAGCAAGCAGCAGAAGACATCATAACCATGCTTCAGGGAGCAGGTTCTAGCCCCCAGCTCCTTGCAATCCCAACATCTGCTGGATCACTTCCAAGGGCTTC
>VWZE01002146.1:246350-271504 GCA_013396675.1 Eubucco bourcierii | reverse complement strand
TGTTCAGGCGGGCATATCAATCAGATATTCAAGATCATCGAGTCCAACCTATCGTCTAACACCTTCTATTTAACTAAACCATGGCACTAAGTGCCTCATCCAGTCTCCTCTTAAACACCTCCAGGGATGGGGACTCCACCACCTCCCTGGGCAGCCCATTCCAATGTCAATCACTCTTTCTGTGAATAACTTCTTCCTAACATCCACCCTAAAACCGCTCTGGTGCAGCTTGAGACTGTGAAATGTAGCTGTAAGATCTCCCCAGAGCCTTCTCTTCCCCAGGTTAAACAGCCTCAATTTTTCAGCCTGTCTTCACAGGAGAGGTGCTCCAGTCCTCTGGTCATTTTTGTCTTCCAACTAATCATTCTGCTTCTAACACCCCTTGCTGACCTTCCCAGCTCACCCTGCACACAGAAGAGATTCTGAGATAAAGGAAAGGGTGGAAAGAAGGTGAAGGAATGGTTGGGATCACCTCCTGGGAACTCTGACTGCTGGGAGGAGTCACAGAATCACAGAATTATAGAATCAAGCAGGTTGGAAGAAACCTCCAAGCTCATCCAGCCCAACCTAGCACCCAGCCCCAGCCAATCAGNGCCTGGCAGCAGAGCCCAACCCCACCTGGCCACAATCTCCCTTCACGTAGCTGCAGGGAGCAATGAGCTCTGCCCTGAGCCTCCTCTTCTGCAGGCTGCACACCCCCAGCTCCCTCAGCCTCTCCTCACAGGGCTGTGCTCCAGGCCCCTCCCCAGCCTTGCTGCCCTTCTCTGGACACCTTCCAGCACCTCAACACTTACTCTTGTATTGCTGTATTACTTTTAACTCAAGTATTACTGTATACAGTTGTAAATATCTGTAATATATTGTATATATCTGCTTGTAAATTGTGCTAAGCTGTAAATCTATAAAGCTTCATTCCTTACCTTCCAGCCGCCTGAGTTTAGCCTGGCTGAATCCCAGGGGGGCAGTGGGGCAGGTAACAGCCATAACCACCACATCAATGCTTGTCCTTCCCACTACAGCTTATCCATCAGGAGTAGAGGGGCAGGTGGGAGGAAATCTCTTTGCCTATCTCATCCCTGCAGAGCTTTGCTTGTTCTTCTTCCTCCCCTGTGTAATTCCACCTAATTGGCCGGAAAGCCTCTGCAGCGCCGGGCAGCTGTCTGCAAGCTCAGGGTTTAATCGTGCAGAAGAGCACAGCACTGACATCCAAAACTGTGTGCATACACATGGACCCGTGTCCCTGTGAGCCTCAAACACAAGAGACACCTCAGTGCTCCTTGGGAATCACAGAAGCACACACAGAAACATGCAGGTTGGCAGAGCCCCTCAGGATCATCAAGTCCAACCTAGAACCCTGCTCTACAAAATTCACCTCAAACCATAGCCCCAAGCACCACATCCAAACCACCCTTAAACACAGCCAGGGTGGGTGACTCCACCACCTCCCTGGGCAGCTCATTCCAGTCCCTGACCACTCTCTCCATGAAAATTTTTTTCCTGATGTCCAATCTAAACCTCCCCAGCCTCAGCTTGAGGCCATTCCCCCTTGTTCTGTCTCCAATTCCCTGTGAGTAGAGCCCAGCAGCAGCCTCTCTGCAATGTCCCTTCAGGTAATTATAGGCATCAATGAGCTCTGCCCTCAGCCTTCTGTTTTCCACACTAACCATCCCCAGCTCCCTCAGTCACTCCTCATCAGATTTATTCTCCAGGCCCTTCCCCAGCTTTGTTGCCCTCCTCTGGACCCACTCCCCTCCCTGCTCCTGCTAGCCTCAGCATTTTTCATCCCAGCCAGGATGCCATTGGCCTTCTTGGCTGCCTGGGCACACTGCTGGCTCCTATTCAGCTGCTGTCTATTACAGCCTCCAGATCCCTTTCTGCCAGGCAGCCAGTATCAAGTCCCTGCAGCAGTTGGGGAGTGCAAAGCTCTGCCTGCTGCAGCCAGCTCCCGAGTTAGTCTGTTCACAGCCTCTCAGACACATTAGCAGCCAGCACCAAATCCCCCTCCCATTACCAGGATCACTTACAAGCCAAACAATCCCAGAATCCCAGCCTGGTTGGGGTTGGAAGGGACTGCTGGAGATTTAGTCCAACCAACCTGCTAAAAGCAGGTTTACCCACAGCAGGTTGCCCAGGATTTGGTCCAGGTCGGTTTGGAACCTCTCCAGAGAAGGAGACTCCACAACTTCTCTGGACAATCTGCTCCAGTGCTTTGGCACCCTCAAAGTGAAGAAGTTTTTCCTCTAGAGTTGTGGTGTATCCCCTTTGCACCCTTTACTATTACTAGAAACCAGTGAAAAGAGTCTGGCCCCATCCTCTTGCCCCCCACCCTTTAAACAGTAATCTTGATTTATCAGGTCCTCTCTCAGGCTGCTCTTCTCCAGGCTAAGCAGCCCCAGGGCACCAGGCCCCTCAGCATCTTCACAGCTTCCACTGGACTCCCTCCAGTAGTTCCCTGTCTTTCTTGAACAGAGGAGCCCAGAACTGTACTGGACACAGTACTCCAGATACCATAGAATCATAGAGTCAAGCAGGTTGGAAGAGACCTCCAAGCTCACCCAGCCCAACCTAGCACCCAGCCCTAGCAAATCAACCAGACCATAGCACTAAGTGCCCCATCCAGGTTTTGCTTCAACACCTCCAGGAATGGGTACTCCACCACCTCCCTGGGCAGCCCATTCCAATGCCAATCACTCTCTCTGGCAAGAACTTCCTCCTAACACCCAGCCTAGATCTCCCCTGGCACAACTTGAGACTGTGTCCCCTCGTTCTGTTGCTGGTTGCCTGGGAGCAGAGCCTAACCTCACCTGGTTACAACCTCCTTTCAGGTAGCTGCAGACAGCAATGAGGTCTGCCCTGAGCCTCAGCTTTTCCAGGTTAAATAATCCCAGCCTCACTAGGGCAAAGTAGAGAAGAGGCGTAGGAGANTAGTGAGGCCACAGCTGAACCCCACACTTCCCACCACCAGCAACGGCAGCTCTGGGTGCAGCTCTTCAGTCCCATCCTTCTTCATCCCAAGATGTGCAGCAGGCAGGCAGCCTGCAGCAGGACTGTGCCTGGCCTGCCACACCTGGCCAGGCAGGAAGGTCTGTGTCCTCAGCACCAGCTCTTCAGCTTTTTGTAGAATCACAGAATGTGGAAGGGACCTCAAAAGACCATGGAGTCCAACCCCCCTGGTCGGGATCTTCTAGGGTAGGTCACACAGGGACGTACCCAGGTGGGTTTTGATTGTCTCCAGAGAAGGAGACTCCACAACCTCTCTGGGCAGCCCATTTCAGCATTTTGTCACCCCCACAGTGACAGCTTTTGTGCTGTGACCAGATGGGCTCAGAGTAGGTGCTAAGCACCCTTGGGTGTGCCTGCAAAACACTCTGTGGAGGTGGCCAGAGGATCTCAGCTGCAAATACTCCAGCAGGACAGACAATGAAGCCTCTCATGCTGTGGGAATCACCAGCTACTAGTGGAGTTCAGCATTTACAAGGCTCACTGCATGGCATCCACAGTTGAGATGCACAGAAAGTTCAGATGCAATTGCATTCCTGCCTGGCTGGAACATCTGTTCTCCTCTCATTAGCCCTGGCCGTGTTTTGTAACAGAAGAAACTATCTGAGATTCCTCAGCTTCAATATTTGACCCGAGGCGTTCTGAAAAGCCCCAGCTTTCAGAAGTGGAATTCAGACAGAATCACCAGTCACTTCTAATAACTGCTGCCTCATTAACGTGCAGCTGGAAAAGAAAAAAAAAAAAAAACAAACCAACCCCAAGCCTCTGAGTTCAGTTCAAGTTCCAGCAAAGAACACACCACAGCACTAAGAGCTGAGGATCCAGCAGCACAACCTGAAGTTCACCCAGCAAAGGAATCAACACAAATACCTGAAAATGCAACTGAGATGGGATTCTGACCAGAGAATTTCTACTTGAGACTTCTGATTATCCTTAGAATCTGCTAATGGTCATCCCAGCACCTTAGCTGAACCAGACAGGAGGCACCAGGGAAGCACAAACACAGAATGGTGCTTGGCAGGCTCCCTCCCACTGCCCTGGTAGCAGATCTTGCCAAGCAGCACCAACTCCAGCTTTTCTCTAGTGGGAGGTGTCCCTGCCTATGGCAGGGGGTTGGAACTAGAGGATCTTTGAGGTCACTTCCAACCTTACCATTCTATGATCCTAAAGCAGGTCTGCAGATGGACCAAATCAGCAGCACCTCATCATGGCTTTATAAATGTTAAGGATAATGAAGCATGGTCACTTGGAATGGTTATGGAGCACTGGAAGAGGCTGCCCAGAGAGGTTGTGGGGTCTCCTTCTCTGGAGAGATTCCAAACCTGCTTGGATGGCATTCTGAGCAATCTGCTGTGCATGGCCCAGCTTCAGCAAGGGTGTTAGACTAGATGATCCCAAGGGGTCTCTTCCAACCCCCACCATGCTGAGATTCTGGGAATTCACATCACAACTGGAAGGACTGGTGGAGAAGGCAGGAGGCAAACAGAGGCTGTGTATGGATCAGGACACATCAGTCATTATGCTGTGACCTGGAATAATTCCCCATCATGGCCACCACAGAGCTGGGCTTGTGCCTCTCCCAGCGAGTTAACTCCTTTTAATACTTTACATCCAACTGAGACAGCAGGCATCAGAGGTCCATGAACAGTTCTGGGCCCCCAGCAGTTTGCAGACTCTGGTTCCTCCTTGCTGGCTGATTCAGTCACATGAAAACACCACCCTCAAGACAGGCTGCAGGGATGAAGCTCACCACTCTGGCTTTCAGCATCACAGGCTAACTAGATACAGAGAATGGCTTCAAAGTCTGTAAGTTGAAACAGCACATTGCATTGGTTCAATCCTTGATGCTCACACCTCTGCTGTTCCATCACACCTGAGGTTTCCCTCAAGTTATGTCTTGCTTGGCTATCTGCCACACCATAGATGACAAATGATTGCCTATTGTCAGGTTATTGGGATAACCTGGAACCCCTCAAACCACCACATCTATGGCTTCCCAAGAGAGGCTGCAGCAAAGCTTGTTCATGGAGACTGCAGAGAATGGGAATTCAAAGCGACTTCAGTACTACAAAATTAACTCAGAGTAGTCTGAACCAATGATATGAAGAAAATGTGTCAGGTGTCTAAAGATGCACTGCCTTAAAAGTTACACCTAGACCTAGAATCATGGAAAGGTTTTGGTTGGAATACAGCTCCAAGATCATCGAGTCCAGCACTGCATCATATCCCTCAGCTCCACATCTACGTGGCCAAATTATTGTGGCCTTCCAGGGGCCCCCTTCTGAAGGGGGCCTATAAAAAAGCTGGGGAGGGACTTTTTAGGCTGTCAGGCAGTAACAGGACTGCGGGGAATGGAGTAAACCTGGAGGAAGTTGGAGGTGAGGAGGAAGTTGTTCAGCAGAAGGGTGTTGAGAGCCTGGAAGGAGTTGCCCAGGGAGGTGGTGGAAGCCTGATCCCTGGAGGTGTTTAAGGTCAGGCTGGATGAGGCTGTGGCCAGCCTGATCTAGTCTGATATGTCCCTGCCTATGGCAGGGGAGTTGAAACCAGCTGATCCTTGTGGTCCCTTCCAACCCTGACTGATTCTATGATTCTATGACTCCATCACCTCCCTGGGCAGCCTGCTCCTGGGCTTCATAACACTTTCAGAGAAGAAACTGTTCCTAACCTCCAACCTAAACCTCCTCTGAACTCAATTCCTTCCCCCAATCCTAATCCCGTCTTTTTCCCATTTTGAGGCAAACCACAAAGAAATTCTGGAGGAAATCAGTAAGTGCAAGCAGTTTTGTGGTGAGACTTTTCTTTTGGGCCTGTCTCCTGTGCTCCAGTGTCCAGGAAATGTTCTGTATTTACCGAGTGCTCATCACCATGGTTGCGGAGCACAATAAGGCTCTATCGCCCTTCATCCATCTGTGTTTCTGGGAATGCCTGGGCTTTGGGGAATTGTGCAGGGGCTGACACAAAGGCACCCATTGTTCTGGAGGCAGAGGGATGAACCTGCCCTTTCCAAAGGGGAGGAAGCAGGCAGGAAAAGTAGCTATTGTAATCTGGATATACTAATAATAATATTTAAAAAATAGCGGGGGTGGGGGGTAAAGCCCTACTGCAGCAGCAGCAGCAGTAGGGGAGAATGGCCAAGACAGCACCTGTGCCACCAAGGATGCCTGGGCTCTGGCATCTGCTTCCTGCTAAACCATCCTAGAAACATCCCAGAACTGTTACTGAGAAGGACTTGGGGCTGCTGGTGGGTGAAAAGCTGGACATGAGCCATCGGTGTGCACTCACAGCCCATCCACCAAACTGTGTCCTGGGCTGATCCTCCATGGTGTGGGCAGCAAAGGAGGGGATTCTGCCCCTCTGCTCTGCTGAGACCTCACCTGCAGTGCTGGGGCCAGCTCTGGAGTCCTCACCACAAGAGAGACATGGATCTGTTGAAGCAGGGCCAGAGGAGGCCACAGAAACGATGTGAGAGCTAGAAGCGCTCTGCTGTAAGAGCAGGGTGAGAGAGCTGGGGTTATTCAGCCTGCAGAAGAGAAGGCTCCAGGGAGACCTTTGGTGGCCTTTCAGTACTTGAAGAAACCTAGAAGAAAGCTGAGGACAGACTTTTTATCATGGCCTGTTTTGACAGGACAAAGTGTGGTGGGTTCGAACTAAAAGAGGGAGATTTAGACTGGATATGAGGAAGAAATTTGTCACAGGTGGAGAGAAAGTGCCACAGGCTGCCCAGAAGTGGTAGATGTCCCATGCCTGGAAACACTGCAGATCAGGTTGGATAATGCTTTGAGCAACTTGATCTAGCTGAAGATGCTCCTGCTGACTGCAGGCAGAGTTGGATTGATGACCTTTAAATGCCCCTTCCAGCTCAACCCACACTGTGGACCCTATGATTCTAAACCATCCTAAACCCACCAAGGACCACAGCCAACATGGAGGAGGACTGGATCCACCTAGCTGGCACACCACTTCCAAAGCTCTAGGGAGAAGTGGAGATCAAGACAAGCTTCTGCCCTCCTGGAATTTCATTCAACAAAAGCCCTCTGCAGCACTCAAACCTTTAAGCCCTCCTCAAGGACTCTCCTTGGCAGTGAGGACTGCCAAAATAGTAGGAACCAAACTGTTGTCAGCTTAAGGCCAGCCATCTGCTCAGCCTCTTCCAGCTGCCCTGCTCCCAGTCACACAACGGGTAACAATCACTTGTGTTTCTCACCAAGCTCAGTATGAAACCATCTTGGAAAGGAGAATATCCAAAAGAAAAGAACCCAACAAAAAAAAACCCAAAAAGAAAAAAAAAACCCCACACAAAACCCCCTAAAACAAAACAAAACAAAAAAAAACAACCCCAACCCCAACCCAAAAAGCAAAACACCAAACAAACTAGGAAAGCAGCCCAGCAGGGATCTAACTGGGAACAGAGATGAAAGCAGGAGAAAAAGAAACTGGGGTGGGTTGTTTGTTCCTCCCCCCTCCCAACCAATGTTTTTTAACGAGTCCTATTGACATCTGCTGGGTAAATGCTGCCTCATTATTTACAACCCCAAGCCCACGGAATTGTCTCTGTACTTACAACCATGCTACTCCCATCTTTTGGCACTGTTAGCAAAGAGCCAGCAGCAATTTTTTATTTTTTTTTTTTTTTCACTGGGGCTCTGAGAATAGAGATCTAACATTTTGTACACAGTTTATTTAAAAGTGGACTCATTTTAACGTTGGGGGCTGGTTCCTTTTAGCACAACTGTTGCTCATTACCAGCTCGGGAATGATTTGTTAATCTGGGAGCAAGAGAGGTTCCACAGCAGCATAAATACACCAGGACATAGAGGAAAGAAGAGTGGGGTAAAAAAAAGACAAATAAAAGATATTGGAGAGGGTCAAATTTTGGTGAATTAAAAGAAAACGATGTGGCAGGTGGAGTTGGGAAGGCAGAGTGGGAAGAACATTGTCAAATGGAGCTGTAAAGGGATTTTTAAAGCTGTGTAAATGTTGGGTTTGGTGGCAAGGGCAGGAAGGTGCCTTGAAAGATGATGATCTGTGCTACTCAGGACTGGGACATCAAGCTGCCCATTAAAGCCATCTGCACAGGGCAGGGCGATCATGCCAGAGCAAGGCAGGAGAGCCTGAGAGCAGAGCACGGACCTGGGCGAGTGCCTCACCCTGGGACACGACCTCGGCTCTTTTAATTGGCTCCAGGGCACTGTGCCTGGAGGGACACAAGCAAACATTAAGCAAACACAACCATAAAACATGACAAGTGGGTAGGAGGAAGCTGGAATCCTTAAAGGAGGAGTCCTGGAAATCCTGGAGAGGTGGTTGGAAGGGGCAGGATCCAACCAGCAGCTTTGTGCTAGCACACACAGATTTTCCGGGGGTTTATGGGTGAGCAACAAAGAGGCAACAAAGCAGCTTCAGCTCCCATGTTCACAGTTTCAGAGGGACAGGGACCTGCTGGAGAGGGTCCAGCAGAGGGCTATGAGGATGCTGAGGGGACTGAGCACCACCTGAGGAGGAGAGGCTGAGGGACCTGAGGCTGCTTAGTCTGGAGAAGAGAAGATTGAGAGGGGATTTAATCAATGTTTGTAAATATCTGAGGGCTGGGGGTCAGGAGGTGGGGGGAACAGGCTCTGCTCACTGCTGCCTGGGATAGGACAAGGAGCAATGGATGGAAGCTGCAGCACAGGAGGTTCCAGCTCAACACAAGGGGAACTTCTTGACTGTAAGGGTCCCAGAGCCCTGGCACAGGCTGCCCAGAGAGGTTGTGGAGTCTCCTTCTCTGGAGCCTTTCAAGGCCTGTCTGGATGTGTTCCTGTGTGCCCTGAGCTGGATTGTCTGGTCCTGCTCTGGCAGGGGGGTTGGACTGGATGAGCTCTTTGGGTCCCTTCCAAGCCCTGACATCCTGTGAGCCTGTAATGGCCTGGGTTGGAAGTGACCTCCAATGGCCATCTAGTCCAACCCCCTCTGCAGTAAGCCCCTCAGCTGGATCAGGCTGCCCAGAGCTCTGGTCACAGCCAGGGCCATCATCAGCTTCTCACCCCAGCGGAGCAGTTCTGACCTGTCTCAAATCCACCTTGTTTGGCAGAAGGCCTGAAAGTGAATTTTCCTCTAAGAAAAGCCTTCTAGGAAGGGAACTGTGTTCTCTCTGCCACATAAATCATCAAAGCCAGGCTGCTGTGGGCACCAGAGCAAGCAGGACTCCCAGCAGCCGTGGAAGGGGACCGCAGCTTCCACACTTGGATCGCTTTGGTCTTTTCCTGCGTGCGCAGAAAGGACTTGAAAGTTCATCAAATTAATTCCAGACAAATATTAGCGAGGCCTCAAGTGGAAAGCACATCTTCTTCCCTCTGGGGATTTATAGTCCAGCCACTTTCATCTTCTGGAGGCACTTTGGAGATCAAAGATTTGATCAGCTCTCCTTTTGCAAAAGTGATGAAGAGAACGGTGTTATCAGTCCCCCTGACATGAGTTTATTTGTTGGCTTTTCTTTCTTCTTTTTCTTTTTCATCATTCATTGTCCCTCTCAAAACAAAACAAAACAAAAAAGTGAGATTCCTTCACGTAGCTCTAAACCAAACAGCACAAAGTGACACCAGAAAGCTGCTCTATTTATGGGGTTTTAGGGTTGTTACAAGGTCAGGCCCTGCCCTGACAGTTTGCTCTGGTTAAACACTGCTCTGCCCAATAAAACAGGGTTGGGCAAGCACTAAGTCACTGCTGGCCAACACAGCCTGCCCTGTTGATGTCACCAGGAACATGACCTGCTGACCTCCTGCCCATCACCCTGTGGGGTCAAAGCCCCTCCCTTACAAAAGGACAAATAAGCAGCGGATGCGTTCCATGTTTCTGGAGGAACTCAACTCTGCTGCATTCCAGGAACACGAAGGAAATCTTGGAAATGGGGAAATGTTATAAAGCACTACAGGTTTGTCACAAGGATAGGGGGGAAAGCCCTTGGCAGACCATCAACTTTCAGCATCTAGACCATAGATTTGGTTTCTCATAGAACCACAGAATGGTTTAAATTGGAAGGGATCTCTAAAGGTCATCTAGTCCAACTCCTCTGCAGTCAGAAGGGACATCATCAACCAGACTGGGTTGCTCAGAGTCCTGTGCAAGCTGACCTGGAATGTTTTCAGGGATGAGGCATCTACCACCTCCCTGGGTAACCTGTGACAGTGTCTCACCACTCTCAAGTGTCAAAATTTTCCTCCTTCTATGTACTCTAAATCTCCTCTTCCAGTTCAAAACCATCAGCCCCTGCCCTGTCACATCAAGGCTCCGATAAAAAGTCTGTCCCCACCTTTCTCTTAGGTCCCTTTAAGTATTGGAAGGCCACAACAAGGTCTCTCCATGCAGCTATTCTCTGCACATCTGGCAGCAGAGAGGCAGCTCTTCAGCAGCCCAACAGCCCAGGCTAATTCCTCCAACATCTGCCTGCAGCACTCGGCTCACACCGTGCACACAGTGGAAACTTGCTACTTATACAAGTGCCTTGTGGAGGCACTGGAACACATTTCCAGGAGTCAGTGCAAAAGGGCTTAGATCCTGCCTGAGCCATCTGAGCTTCAGAGCAGCACTGGCTCTGAAGATGATGGACCACATTTAGCTGGAATCACTCAGGGAGTCTGTACCAAATGCATCACACTTGTCAGCGTTTCGGGGAGGAGGAATCTGGGGAGCTGCATGAAGCTCTTTCTTGGAGCAGAGCCACAGGGAAACGTTTTTCCACTGTGAAACTGAGAAGGCTCCAGGGGAGATGGGAAACTCACAGAGCTGGAGAGGAAAATGTACAACAGCCTGAGTCAAAACTTGGGCTTAGTAGGCACCAAGCCACACACAGACCACTGCCTCGGTGTTTCTTTCCCTACTTTGTCTGGCATCCAGTCATAGAATCATTGAATGGTCTAGGTTGGAAGTGCCCTCCAAAGGTCATCCAGTCCAATCCCCTCTGCAGTCTATCCAGATGAAAGTTTCTTGGACCCTACTAAGATATCAGCCAGTGGTACAAATCCTGAAACAAGAGGCATTTTTTTTTTTTCCTTTTCCTGAAAAAGAAAGTGCTCCTTCAACAGCTCCAGAGAAGAAGGCAACAGCTCTCAAACAGCAGCTCTGGTATTACTCCTCCAGAATATTTAGAGAACTTGACAGCTCTGCATAAACATCCTGGAGGTAAAACCCATCCTGCACTACTCAAAACTTCTCACACGCCTTGCCAGAGTGGGTTTTCCACACACAGAATGCTCTGGGTTGGAAGGGACCTCCAAAGGTCATCTAATCCAACCCCTCTGCACTCAGCAGGGGCATCCTCAACTAGATCAGGTTGTCCAGCCTGACCTTGAACATCTTCAGGGCTGTGGCCTCAACCACCTCCCTGGGCAACCTGTTGCAGTGTTCCACCAGCCTCACGGTGCAGAACTTGTTCCTAGCATCCAATCTGCTCTTCTTTAGTTTGAAACCATCGCTCCTTATCCTATCACTGCAGGCCTTTGTAAACCATCCTTCTTGCAGGCCTCCTTCAAGTACTGGCAGACTGCTGTTAGGTCTGCCCAGAGCCTTCTCTTCTCCATGCTGAACACCCCCAGCTCCCTCAGCCTGCCCTTGTAGCAAAGTTGTTCCAACCCTCTGACCATCCTCCTCTCCATATCCAAATGGCGCTGTGCTCTTCTGCAGTAGAAAAGCATGGGAGCATTTTGAGGAGCCTGACAAAGAGGCAGTCCCCATGTCCCAGCACAGCTGGACAATCATGGAAAGACAGCACTGGGAAGAGAATTCCTGAGCCTGAAATCAGGCTGCGGCAGGGAGCGACGCTGCGGGACTCACCCTCTGGCCCTTCGCTGCCTTTACTCCTCTTATTGCGCCGGACCCTTCTGCCTTCTTCTCCAACGTGCAGCTTATCTTCAGGGTGGAAGAAGTTCAGCAAGGCCAGCTGGAAGAAGGAGGACAAGGTTAAGCATCTTTGGCAAGGCTGGCTTAGCCTGACCACCAAATCCTCTCCATCAGGGATAGCTCTGCTGAGCAAGGAGAGTCCAGAGACTCACAGAGCTCATCCCAAGGGCAACTTTGAGGAGCTGGTCCCCTTGGAAACAGCCTAGGACTTTGGGAAACTCAGCCTGAAGGGTTTGGCCAGTGAACAGCATCTGCTGAGACATGGAAGGCTGCAGGGACAGGGATACAGGAGGCATCAGGGGACATCTATAGCTGGAAACAAAAGCCCTGAACACCAAAGTGATCATTTCTAATTCTCTACAAGACTTGCTCAATCCTGGAGCTCTTTCACCACCATTACTCACTGCCAGTAAGTTCTTCCTCTCTCAAGCTCCCTCCTGCAAGCCTCATTAGCTACTGAGATTCAAAGGTCTTCAGGGACCTTTAAACCCAATTCAGCACACCACAGAAATTAACACTTTAAACCTAGAGCAAGCACATCTTTAGAACATGATCTTTGCCAAGAGGCAAAACATTTTATGTAGTGATCTCCCGTTCATGAAAAAAAAACAAACCTGTTGCTGCATTAAAAGCTCTTTGGCAGTTGTTAAACCAATTTCCCTGCCTTGAAATGGGAATTTCAGCTTAGAAACTTCACCAGTCCTCCCAGTTAGCCCAGGACACAGCAGCTCAGCACCAGGAGTATTTTCTCCACCTATTTCCAGCTCCTAAACCAAGCAATTTCACAAGAGATTAATTAGGGCTCAACCACCTTGTTCACTGGCCCCCACCCAGGGCTGCTCTGACCAGGATGGGGTTTTCCTTCCACTGAAGAAACCCCACCACAGTTAAGTGGTAAACAGACACACAAGGCAAATACAGCCTGAAACAAGACCAAAGAGACTTCAAAAAAGCAGCACTGAAAGTTCTCCAGTGGGTTACTGTTCTGAGAACAAAACCTGTGACATCAAAAGCAACTCTGAAATAGCAGAGGAGAAGAAACTGCAGTGAATTGCCAGTTGAAAGAATGGCTCCTTAAGGTAGGGGCCATAAAAGTCCCTATCAAAAGTGATGATCACCAAAGATCTCTTTGCCTTTGACATGCCCCAGGGCTCTCAGCTCCCCTTGCCCACCCGCAGGGATGCAGGCGGAGCACCCCTCTGATTCCTGCATCCATGCAGGAATCTTCCATCCACACACTCTTAGAGTTGTTTTGGTTGCAAAAAAAGATCTTTAAGATTATGAAGTCCAACCATTAGCCCAGCACAGCTGGGGATCATCTAATCTGACCGCCCTGCTAAAACAAGGTCACCCCCAGCAGGTTGCTCAGGATCACAATGCCCAGGTGGGTTTGGAATATCTCCAAAGATGGAGACTCCACAACCTCTCTGAGCAGACTCCTCCAGGGCTCCAGCATGCTCACAGCTAAAAAGTTTTTCCTCCTGTTCAGACAGAACCTCCTGGGTGCCAGTTTGTGCCTGTTGCCCCTTGCCCTGTCGCTGGGCACTACTGAAAAGAGTCTGGCCCCATCCCCTTGCCCCCCACCCTTCAGCTCTTGCAGAATCCCAGAATAAACCAGGCTGGAAAGGACCTCTAGGATCATCAAGTCCAGCTATTGAACAGCACTGATCAGTCCTCTCTCAGTCTTCTCTTCTCCAAGCTAAACAGTCCCAGGTCTCAGCCCTTCCTCCTCACAGAGGTGCTCCAGGTCATCAGTAGCTTTGCAGCTTCTGTGGGAATTTCTCCAACAGTCTCCTGTCCTTCATGAACTGTGGACCCAGAATTTGACCCAGTGCAACAGAGGTGTCCTCACTAGGGCAGGGTAGAGGGGTAGGAGAACCTCCCTTGACCTGCTGGCCACACTCTTCTTCATGCACCCAATGTGACAGCCAAAAAAGCCCCAATGAAAACAAGCAACTGCCCTGCCTCACTCACAGGTTTCTCCCCAAAGGCTCTCCCAGTGGGGATGGTCTCCAGCTCCAAGCAGTACTTCTTTAGTTCCTTCCTTATGCCTCATGCATCTGGCCTGCTCTAAGCCAGCAGTCTGTAGTGAGGCCACAGCTGAACCCCACACTTCCCACCACCAGCAATGGCAGCTCTGGATGTGGCTCTTCAGTCCCATCCTTCTTCATCCCAAGATGTGCAGCAGGCAGGCAGCCTGCAGCAGGACTGTGCCTGGCCTGCCACACCTGGCCAGGCAGGAAGGTCTGTGTCCTCAGCACCAGTTCCTCAGCACCCGGGGAGACCCCCATCCTTCTTTGCCATGAGGGCACATTGCTGGCTCCCATGTCAGCAAAGGCCAAATTTCTCTTGGATGACTCAAGGGCTCTGTTGTTCCAGGGGCCACAGCTGTGGGGGAGGTTGGGGGGTGCTGGGCCACAGGGTCAGCCCATGAAGAGCTGAGTTGTGTGTCCAGGGACCGAGGGCTTGCACAGCTGTGCTGGTCAGAAGAGCAAGTTACTCTTTTTCCATTTACCAAGCCCTGAGCTATGATTAAACCAATTCACTTGCAGCCCTTGGACTCTGCAGCTTTTGCTCTGAACACAAGGGTCCATGTTGTTGTGCCTTCCATTGAACTCCTCTGCTCCCTGTTATTGGCTGTGGTCACAAGCAGGGAAAGCAGAATGAGCAGATGTTTGCCACCCATCTAGCAAACAAGATGCAGACAGCCAGACAGACACAGAGGGAGAAATAATCTTCAGTGAAACGCTGCTGGCTGGACACTAGCACAGCTTTTCCACAGCAAAAACCTCTGGGAGCAATGCTCCACCTGTCTGAAAAACACACTGAGCAGCAAGGATGGCTTCAGTGGGCTGCCTGCTTCCAAGGAGAGTACAGCAGGGAAGGTGGGTAGGGATCTTGGTCAACTGATCAAGGCCATCCTCCCACAGCTGAACACTTCCCAGCATTAAAAAACCCACACAGGAATACTTGGGACTGTGGCACCCTTCTAGGGAGGTCTAAAATACATCACTGCTGTGCTCCAGAGCTGCACTGAAACTCCTCATCCTCAAAAGCATAGAGAATGGATTCTCTCAGCCCCTGCACTTGCAAGGATGGCTTCAGTGGGCTGCCTGCTTACAAGGGGAGCACAGCAGGGAGGGTGGGCAGGGATCTTGGTCAACCCACTGTGGCCATCCTCCCATAGCTGAACGCTTCCCCCAGCATTAAAAAACCCACACAAGGAATACTTGGGACTGTGGCACCCTTCTAGGGAGGTCTAAAATACATCACTGCTGTGCTCCAGAGCTGCACTGAAACTCCTCATCCTCAAAAGCATAGAGAATGGATTCCCTCAGCCCCTGCACTTGCAGGGTAGAAGCATTTCTGAGGTGGCCCAGCAAGTGCCACAAAACAAGTCCTATTTTTTTTTCCTGAAGATGACACAACAGGGACTGAGAAGTTGGGAACAATCCCTGTTTCCCTCCTCCCCTAACCTAAAGCCTTCCAACTGCCTTAATTTTAGAAACACCACGTAAAGCCATTCTGACTTGCTGCATGGAGAAAATCACTCTAGGATGCAGAAAGGTCAAAAACCACGAGAGGACAAATCCCACAGGGGAAGCCCCAGCTGAAAATAACCCACGAAACAATAGCACCAGCAGGGCTGGCCAGAAGGAATCTGTTCTACCTTGGTTTCTCTCAGCAAAATAAACCACAAAGGCACAAACACAAACCTCCACTCTGCAGCCACAGGCAGAAGAAAACTGCTCTGGGAATGTCGAGGGAACACAGAGGTAACCACCAAAACAACACAGCCTGCAATCGTGCAGCAGCTCAGCTCCTTGGTAGGGATGGAGCCTCCACACACTACAGGAGGGGCAACAAAAAGATGTGTCAGTGCATGCAGCATGCAAACCCAGCACAGCAGGGCTAGGAAATGACCTCTGGAGATTAGCTAAGTCCAACCCCCACACTGGAGCACCTCTGCTATGAGGAGAGACTGAGGCTGAGGCTGTTCAGTCTGGGGAGGAGGAGGAGGTGACCTTCTTGTGGCCTTGCAGTATCTGAAGGGGGCTACAAGAAAGCTGGGGAGGGACTTTTTAGGCTATCAAGGAGTGATAGGACTGGGGGGAATGGAACAAAGCTGGAAATGGGGAGATTCAGACTGGATGTTAGGAAGAAGTTCTTCAGCACGAGAGTGGTGAGAGCCTGGCAGGGGTTGCCCAGGGAGGGGGTGGAAGCCTCATCCCTGGAGGTGTTTAAGGCCAGGCTGGATGAGGCTGTGGCCAGCCTGATCTAGTGTGAGGTGTCCCTGGCCATGGCAGGGGGGTTGGAACTGGCTGATCCTTGTGGTCCCTTCCAACCCTGACTGATTCTGTGATTCTAAAACACAGCCACCTGCAGCAGGTTGCCCAGGATCATGTCCACATGGGTGTCTGGCATCTCTCCAGAGAAGACTCCACAACCTCTTACTGAAACTCCCTCCCTGGAGGTGTTCAAGGCCAGGTTGGACGAGGCCTTGAGTGACCTGTGCTAGTGGGAGGTGTCCCTGCCTATGGCAGGGGGTTGGAACTGGATGATCCTTGAGGTCCCTTCCAACCTTACCATTCTATGATTCTATGATTCTCTCTGGGCAGCCTGGGCCAGGGCTCTGGCAATCTCACAGCAAAGAAGTTTTTCCTCATGTCAAGTACCAGGTTCTTTTCTGTGGTGCCCACTGTTAGGACAAGAAACAACTGGTACAGAGCAGAATGCAGGAGGTCTCACCTCAACATGAGGAGACACTTCCTTATGGTGAGGGTGACAGAGCCTTGGAGCAGGCTGCCCAGAGAGGTTGTGGAGTCTACTTCTCTGGAGACTTTCAAAACCCACCTGGATGTACTCCTGTGTGACCTGCTCTGGGTGCTCCTGCTCTGGCCAGGGCAGGGGCAGAGGTTGGACTCTGTGATCTCTGGAGGTCACTTCAATCCCTTCTGTGATTCTGTAACATTTAGGATCTGGAACATTTAGGATCAACAGCAGGACTCATTTCCATAGAGACATTCTTTGCAGGCTGTGCTGTTGTTTTTCTGGTGCTCTGAAGTTCAGCCATCAGAGGTTGCAGCTACTTAAGTATCAGCCCCATTGTCCTCTGTCAGAAATTTGCCTCTGGTGACACGGGGTGTAAAAAACCAAAGAGGAGATGATTTTCAACAGACTAGAAAGAAGTTTGAGCAGCAGCTTGGCTTTATTGGGGAAAAAAAAACCCTCACTCAACACATTTTAGGTCTTCACAGAATCACAGAATGTCAGGGTCNCTGTCACTGGGCATCACCCAGCAGAGCCTGGCTCCAGCCTCCTGCCACTCACCCTGCATGTATTTGTAGACATTGCTGAGGTCACCTCTCAGTCTCCTCTTCTCCAAGCAGCACAGCCCCAGCTCCCTCAGGCTCTCCCCATACCAGAGCTGTTCCATTCCCTTCAGCATCTTTGTGGCTCTGTGCTGGACTCTCTCAAGCAGTTCTGTGTCCTTCTTGAACTGAGGGGCCCAGAACTGGACACAGTACTCCAGATGTGGCCTCACCAGGGCAGAGCAGAGGGGCAGGAGAACCTCTCTTGCTTTTGTCATCATTGTTTCTGCCTCACAAAAACCCAAGAGGAAACAATTCCCATTTCAACACAAAGGGGATTCACAGATGACAAGGCACTGTCCTGAATCCAAAACTCTTGACCATGAGCCAGCACGTGGGCAGTGACAGGGAGAGGACACTTTCTCTGTGCACGTGGGCAGTGACAGGGAGAGGACACTTTCTCTGTCCTAGAAGCTCCATCACCCATCTTGTTCCCCCAAAATCACAGAACTAACCAGGTTAGAAAAGACCTCTAGGATCATCAAGTCCAACCTATCACCTAACCCTTCTCATCAAATACACCATGGCACTAAGTGCCTCATGTAGCCTCCAGGGATGGGGACTCCACCACCTCCCCAGGCAGCCCATTCCAATGCCAATCACTCTTTCTGGGAAGAGCTTCTTCCTAACACCCAGCCTGAACCTGCCTTGGCACAACTTGAGGCTGTGTCCTCCTGTTCTGTCCCTGGGTGCCTGGCAGCAGAGTCCAACCCCAGCTGGCTACAACCTCCCTTCAGGTAGCTGCAGAGAGCAATGAGCTCTGCCCTGAGCCTCCTCTTCTGCAGGCTGCACACCCCCAGCTCCCTCAGCCTCTCCTCACAGGGCTGTGCTCCAGGCTCCTCACCAGCCTTGGTGCTCTTCTCTGGGCACCTTCCAGCACCTCAACATCTCTCCTGAACTGAGAGGCCCAGAACTGGACACAGCACTCAAGGTGTGGCCTGAGCAGTGCTGAGCACAGGGGCAGAAGGACTGCCCTGTGGTGTTTTCAGCCCAGCTCAGCTGCACAAATCCACTGCAGGGTCTGGAGGAGGTTGCAGAGCATTCCTCTGCAACTCTCTCCACTAGCTTCTATCTGGTGTGGAAGCTCAAGTTTCCTCTCCTTCAAGACTGCCCCTAAGTGTTTTCATCCCTGTTACTTCATCTCTCTCATCCTTCCTCCCCTTCTGATGCCAGCCCTACCCTCGCTCTCGCCACCTGTTCCCCCTGAAGCCTGAGGTCCCAAAGGCAGCCCCTATCAGCTTTCAGCTGACACCAAAGCCATGACAAGCCCCCTTACCCTGATCAGCTCTCAAGGATCCCTACTGAGGCTTTCAGACCCAACTGTGATCTTCAACAGTTTTTTACACCCAATGCTATGAGGCAAAACAATTCTCTCGTGATTCTATGATTCTCTCATCTAGAGAACAAAGCCACCAGGAGATTATCCAAAGCCAGGTGGGAAGTTAGGGTTGATGGAGGGACTGAGCAATGCCTCTAGGCAGAAGCTGTAACAGCAGAGCCACCTCCATCCCAGTACCCATGAGAGCTTCATAACAAGTGACAACCAAACATTAGACCATTAGGAAGCCAAGATGACCTTGGTCTCATAGAAGAATCATAGAATGCTCTGGGTTGGAAGAGACCTCCAAAGGCCATCCAGTCCAACCCTCTCTGCACTCAGCAGGGGCATCCTCAACTACAGCAGGTTACTCAGAGCCCTGTTGAGCCTCTCCTTGAATATCTCCAGGGATGAACCTCCAACCACTTCCCTGGGCAAGCTGTCCCAGTGCTGCACCACCCTCATGGCACACAACTTGTTCCTAACATTCAAAGAGAAGCACCCCAGCTAATGCCATGGACTAGTGGCACTGCACTAGCTGCTTCCAGTGGAGAGAAATGCCCATGTCAGCAAATCTACAGCTCTTAACAGGCCACCACTGCTTTTAAAAAAGCAGATTTGAGTTGCTTTCTGTCTGCTGAGCATTTCTGCCCTCGGCTTGAGAAGCCTTTCTAAAGAGGACTGCGCAATTCTTGTCTTTAGAAGGCCAATCTGAGTCACCCTCCTGGGTCTTCTAGGCACTGTGGTAACAGAACTCCATTAGAGAACAATAAAAGAGGAGGGAGCACATTTTCCTAAGCTTTTATTGGTGTTTTAACTTCATCACCCAGGAAAGCTGCTGATGTTTTCAGCACAGAACACTAAACGTGACACCCAGTTATCGGCTCCAGCCTCACTACAGAGGGGCACAGGGAATTAATCACAGAACTATTTAACACAAACCACAGAATCCCTTTGGTTGGCACACACCTCAAAGATCATCAGGTCCAACTGTTAACCCAGCACTGCCAGGCCACCACTAAACCATGACCCTCAGCACCACAAACTGGACATGAGGAACAAGGTGTGAACCATGAGGGTGGTGGAACACTGCAACAGGTTGCCCAGGGAGGTAGTTGAGACTTTCCAAGTGAGGCTTGATAGGGCTCTGAGCAATCTGCTCTAGCTGAGGATGCCTCTGCTGACTGCAGAGCAGGTTGGACTGGATGACCTTTGGAGGCCCCTTCCAACCCAGAGCATCCTATGACTGCCAGCACTGCAGGCAGACACCACCTCAGCAGTGCATGCACTAAGCACAGCACAGAGCAAGGGCTGAGGTTTCCCACTGCTTACACCTGTGAAGAGGAAGCTAAAAACACAACCCAGATGTGAGACAGAATGAGGTCAAAGTCAGGTTTAACACCATTCATGAAGACACCTGCAGTCAAGTTTTTAATGGGGGTGGGGGGAAGAGACTCCTGCTGCAGGCTTCCCAGTTGGGGCAGAGCAGAGCTGTAGGACCCCAGCACCTTGCAGGGAACACAGCAGTTAAACTGTTGGAAAGTATCAATGTCAGGGCAAGGTAAGGAACTTAAATCAGTTCCTTTTGCCTCCCAAGGAGATCACATTTAAGCTGTGAATGAGCTCCAGACAGAGAACTGCTGTCTGTTAGCATGGATCCTCAGGTTTTCACATTTTAATTAGTCTTCATGGCCTTTTTCAGCCTTGTTTTCAGCCAGCTGGGCCATGTCCCCCTCCATATGGAGGTCATGGTTTCTCCTCCTGCATGCCCACAGCAATTCTTCACTGAGCATTAGCAAAGCAGTTCTGCACAGATGAAAAGCACTCTGCAGGCTTGCTCCAGGGGGAAACCCTCTAAGCTGAAGGGACTCACTGTTAGCCATGTTCTTGCTTTTTGCCCCTTTTTCCATCTGTACCTTTCCTCATGCCTTCTCCTGGCCTGGATCTTCTCCAGTAGCACCAGGACAGCCTGAAGTCATAGAATGGTAAGGTTGGAAGGGACCTCAAAGCTCATCCAGTTCCAACCCCCTGCCATAGGCAGGGACTCCTCCACTAGTACAGGTCACTCCAGACCTTATCCAACCTGACCTTGAACACCTTCAGGGAGGTTGTAGAGCACAGAATCACCCAATGTGATCAAAGACCAAAGATCATGTTGGGTGATTCTGTGATTCACAACCTCCCTGGGCAACCTGTGCCAGTGTCCTGCAAACAAATTCCTCCAAACATCCAGTCTAAATCTCCCCTCTGCCAGTTCAAACCCATTGCCCCTTGTCCTGGCATTGCCAGACCTTGTCAATAGTCCCTCCCCAGCCTTCCTGTAGCCCCCTTCAGATCCTGGAAGGCTACTCTAAGGTCTCCTGGAAGCCTTCTCTTCTCCAGGCTGCAGAGCCTCAACTCTCTCAGCCTGTCCTCACAGCAGAGCTGCTGCAGCCCTCTCAGCATCTTGGTGGCCTCCTCTGGACCCGCTCCAACACTTCCATGTCCTTCCTGTGCTGGGGGCTCCAGAACTGCACACAGGACTGCAGATGGGGTCTGGGGAGAGCAGAGCAAAGGGGCAGAATCCCCTCCCTTGCCCTGCTGGCCATGCTTGGTCAACACCAAAATTATACTTCATTTAAAAAATGCCTCCAGATGCTGCTTCAGCATGGAGCTTCAGGGCTCTGCTGTTCCTCTTGGAGCACCTCCTGTGGCTCTAAAGAATTGGGTTCCATCCCCTGCCCAGGTTTGCCTTCAGCCACCCCTGGCTCTCCTCCTCTGGAGGAAGTTCCCTTCCATTGTGTGTGAAAATGTTTTGAAGACTACCTGGAGTGTTCTGTTCAGCATGACACTGACCTCATCCTGCCTCCACAACCAATGTAACACAAACCACAACGAGACAAAGAGATCCTACCCAGAAGCAGCCACCAGGTCACCCCCCACTGAGTGTGCTTCTCTTCACAGAATCACAGAACAATCTAGGTTGGAAAGGATCTCCAAAGGTCATCCAGTCCAACCCCTTTACAGTCAGCAGGGGCATCCTCAACTACAGTAAGTTGCTCAGAGTCCTGTTCAGCCTGACCTTGAATATGTCCAAGGATGTGGTCTCAACCACCTGCCTGGGCAACCTGTTGCAGTGTTCCACCACCCTCATGGTGCAGAACTTGTTCCTAACATCCAACCTAAATCTGCTCTTCTCTATTTTCATAGAATCAACCAGGTTGGAAGAGACCTCCAAGCTCACCCAGCCCAACCTAGCACCCAGCCCTAGCCAATCAACCAGACCATGGCACTATGTGCCCCATCCAGGTTTTGCTTCAACACCTCCAGGGATGGGGACTCCACCACCTCCATGGGCAGCCCATTCCAATGCCAATCACTCTCTCTGGCAACAACTTCCTCCCAACATCCAGCCTAGGCCTCCCCTGACACAGCTTGAGACTGTGTCCCCTCGTTCTGTTGCTGGGTGCCTGGGAGCAGAGCCCAACCCCACCTGGCTACAACCTCCCTTCAGGTAGCTGTAGACAGCAATGAGGTCACCTCTGAAGTCTGCCATTGCCCCTCACCCTATCACCACAACCCTTCCACCCACTGCCTTCAACTTTCAGATGTTTCCTGTGAGACAGGAGCACTGAAGTCCTAACATCTGAGATAGCTGAGAACAGCTTCTTGAATGGTCATCTCCACTTTGAAACCTATCTCCAAAGCAGAGACACACTCAAGGTGGTTATTCACAGAGCCACGATGGGGATTGGAAGGGACCTCTGGAGATCATCCAGTCCAACCCCCCTGCTAAGGCAGGGGTACCTACAGCAGGTTGCTTAAGGTTGGATTGAGGCAGGTTTGGAATCTCTCCTGAGAAGGAGACTCCACAACCTCCCTGGGCTGCCTGCTCCAGGGCTTCAGCACCCTCACACCTAAGAAGTGAAGTCACCTCATCAGGCCAAAGTGACTGACCAGCAGAAGAGATGCAACCAGATCCTGTTCTGGAGGTTTCCACTGAGAATACAGCTGCAGCACCTGAAGTCAGGACATTTTTCAGTCCTCTTTTGAACTGCTACATAATCCCACAGCTTACTTAGAGCAAAGAACACGTCTGGATTCACTCACTGAGATGATTCTTCCAGCAGAAGGTCACAGGAGAGCATCTGTCAGACACTGGAACTGAAGAACTTAACTCTGGCCTTGCTGTGAGATCTTTCCTTTGCAAATCTCAAAAAATCTTCACCATTTGGAAACCTTTTTGCTATAAACCACTCAGAGAAAAACTTTACAAGTGTTTTCCCTTGCTCCATAACAAAACAAAGTTGAAGTGCATCCTGCCTTACAGCACAAGGGTTTGAAAATACTCTTTTGCTAAAGCTGGATGCTGAAATTAGCCTTCAGCTAGGATTCATTTTGATGACATTTTACTGGATGGAGAGAAACGGAAGGGAAGGAAACAGTAGGAGGGAACCAAAGTAGTCCAAATCAAACAGCATCACCATGAAAAGACAAACAAGTCACAGAACCACAGAATGGTGGGGATTGAGAAGGGGTTGAATTAGATGATCTCCAGAAGCTCCTTAGCTACAGCAGGGTCACCCCCAGCAGGTTGCTCAGGATCACAATGCCCAGGTGGGTTTGGAATATCTCCAAAGATGGAGACTCCACAACCTCTCTGAGCAGCCTCCTCCAGGGCTCCAGCATGCTCACAGCTGAAAAGTTTTTCCTCCTGTTCAGACAGAACCTCCTGGGTGCCAGTTTGTGCCTGTTGCCCCTTGCCCTGTCACTGGGCACCACTGAAAAGAGTCTGGCCCCATCCTCTTGCCCCCACCCTTCAGCTCTTGTTTAGCCTTCACATAATCACAGAATTAACCAGGTTGGAAAAGACCTTTAGGATCATCAAGCTCAACCTATCAGCTAACCCTTCTCATTAAACCACGGCACTAAGTGCCTCATCCAGCCTCCACTGATCAGATCCCCTCTCAGGCTGCTCTGCTCCAAGCTGACCAGCCTCAGGGCTCTCAACCTTTTATCATCACAGAAATGCTTCAGTCTCCTCAGCATCTTTGTAGCTTCTGCTGGACTCTCTCCAGCAGTTCCTTGTGTCTTCTGCTGGGGAGCCCAGAACTGGACTCGGTACTTCAGATGGGGCCTCACTAGGGCAGATTATAGAAGGAAGAGAACCTTCCTTGACTTGCTGCCCATATTTTTCTTACTGCCCCCTAGGAGACCATCACCAGTGAAAGGTAAGAGCACTGTAAAGGCCAGGTTGGAAGTGGCCTTGAATGACCTGTACTAGTGGGAGGTGTCCCTGCCTGTGGCAGGGGGTTGGAACTGGATAATCCTTGAGGTCACTTCCAACCTTACCATTCTATGACTCTATCAAATAACACATCCAAAAAAAGTGACAAAATCCACTGCAGCACAGAGTCATGGAATTGTGTTGGTTGGAAAAGACCTCTAAGATCATCTAGTCCAACCACAGACCTAACACCACCATGGCCATACTCAACAAAGCAGAAACCATCTCGAACAGAGCTCTTCCTGCACATTTCATCATTCCTCTGCTTCTATCTTTAACGGAGAAGCCTGAACCTCCCAAATTAATTAATTGCCCGCTTTTTCCTTTCATGCAAGTGGAATAACCTTAATCACAAGGGTTGGACACCAGCACCACAGCATGTTGGGACCTTCTGAGCCATCAGACCAACATCAAGTGCAACCACCACATCCACTCCAACTTTGGCCTTGAAGGGTTTTTATCAAGATGCCTACGCAGACAGCGAAGGTTTTCATGCACAGTATTGTGGTGGGAGATGGTAGCAGCCAGTTTAATCCCATAAAAAAACCTAATCCAGCCAAATAAATTATGCTTTGCTGCCTAATTAACCAGATCCACTGCAATTAATGTCAAAAGGGACCATGACCTCATGCAAACAGGATTAAAAGGCTCATTTTGTTGCAGGGCACAGCGATGCAAACAAGTCACCGCAAGGCAGAGCCAGGCGTGGTGCCCCAGCACTGCCAGCAATGCTCCCTCTGCACTGCCAAACACTGGATCCCAGCAAGGGAAATGCTGCAAACTGGGACTTGGTGGAAGCAATGAGGCACATGATGGAAACAGGGGAAAGAGAGAATGCCCCCTTAAGCTGTCAGAGAGCAGGAGGCACCAAGGTTTTGCTCAGCACGTGGCACTTGGGAAGCAAGTTACAGAATCCCAGCATGGTAAGGTTCAAAGGGACCTCTGGGGATCATCCAGTCCAGGGTCACCCACAGCAGGTTGCCCAGGATCATGTCCAGGCAGGTTTAGTATCTCTCCAGAGAAGGAGACACCAGTAGCCTGCTCCATGGCTCCAGCAGCCTCACGTGCAAGAATTACCTTTCCTCTTCTTCAGATGGAGCCTCCTGCATTCCAGTTTCTGCCTGCTGCCCATCATCCTGCCACTGGGCACCATCCTCTTGCCCCCTGCCCTGCAGATATTGATCAGCATTGAGTAGATCCCCACTCACTCTTCTCCTTTACTGAGAGATGTGATTACCAGGACAAGAGACTGCCTCCAGATTAAAGCAGCCCCTGCCAAAACCCGAAACGCTGCTGCTGTTTGAATCATAGAATCATAGAATCA
>VWZE01002146.1:214307-246107 GCA_013396675.1 Eubucco bourcierii | reverse complement strand
AGGTGTGGCCTGAGCAGTGCTGAGCACAGGGGCAGAAGAACCTCCCTGCTCCTGCTGGCCACACTGCTCGTGATCCAGGCCAGGATGCCATTGGCTCTGCTGCCCACCTGGGCACACTGCTTCAGCTACTCTCTACCAGCACCCCCAGGTCCTTCTCTGCCTGGTTGCTCTCCAGCCACTCTGTACCCAACCTGTAGCACTGTTTGCCTCCTTCCTGGCTTGACTTTCCCCTCACTCTGTCAATTCAGCCTTGGAGCTCTGTCCTCTGGAAGTGAAGTCACCAGAAGCATGCTCCCACAACCTCAGCACCCACCCTAACCATCAGTACATCAAACCACTCAGAGCACTCCACTTATGGCTCCTTTGAGAAGCAAACCCTATGGCAGCCTCACCACATCTGCTGGCTGTGCCATTTCCTTGCCCATCACAGCTTCAGACGCTGGTACAGGTGGCCCAGGGAGGCTGTGGATGTCTCCTCCCTGAAGATATTTAAGGCCAGGCTGGATGAGGCCTTGAGCAACCTGGTCTAGCAGGAGGTATCTCTGCCCACAGAGGGAGGACTGGAACTCGATGACCTTTAAGGTCCTTCCCAACACAAACCATTCTGTGATCCTACGGACTGCGTTCTCGGAGCAGCTCAAGAAACAAGAGGAGGCACAGAGGACAAGAGGAAGATGCAGAGTACAGGGAAAAGAGTGATTTCCCTTCAGCAGCTCTGCTCTGATGGCTCTGCAAAGGGCTGGTTCTACCCATGGAGGCTTCATAACCCAGCATTTCATCCCTAGTGGAAAATGGAGCTACTGGAGCCTGGCTGATCCGCACGAGATGCATCAGGAGCTGTAGAAATGGAAACTGGAGGAGCAGAGCTGGTGGGAATTCAGGAATCTGGATTTTCCACAAGACACTATCTCACACAGTTGGTCCTGAAGGCAGCAATGTGCACATCCCCAGCTGCCTCCTAGACTGAGCTTCAGGGCTGCCAAATAATCCAGCTCCACTTGCTGTAGCAGGGGCCAGACAGGCTCCTAATCAAAACAACATTCTGCTTTTGCTCTCTGTGTGGAAGCAGGAGGGCTGCTTTTAAAGAGAATAAAGCAAGCCAAGGTGCCCCCCTGGCCTGAGCAGCCATCCACTAAGCGTGGCATGGCACCAGCAAGTGCATTTTGAAACCCAGCTAAGGAATTGCTGCTGGAGCTTGTCCAAAGTAGGGCAACAAAGCTGGTGAAGAGTTCAGAGCACAGGGCTTGTGATGAGCAGCTCAGGGAAATCAGGGTTGCTTAGCCTGGGGAAAAGGAGGCTCAGGGGGAGACCACCTCAGTCTCTACAACTCCCTGTGAAAGGAGGTTGGATCCAGGTGTGGGACAGATCTCTTCTCCCAAAGAAGAAGTGATGAGACAAGAGGAAATAGCACCAGGTTGTGCTGTGGCAACTGAATGGGTTGCCAAGCCCTGGAAGAGGCTGCCCAAGGACACAGCAAAGTCCTCATCCTTGGAGAGAGTTATCATAGAATGGGAAGGTTGGAAGGGACCTCAAAGATCATCCAGTTCCAACCCCCTGCCATAGGCAGGGACACCTTCCACTAGCACAGGTCACTCAAGGCCTCCTCCAACCTGGTCTTCAACACTTCCAGGAGGGAGCAGCCACAACCTCCCTGGGCAACCTGTGCCAGTGTCTCACCACCCTCACTGCAAACAACTTCCTCCTAATATCCAGTTTCAATCTCCCCTCTGCCACTTTAAACCCATTGCCCCTTGTCCTGGCATTGCAAGACCTTGTCAACAATCACAGAATGGTTTAGGTTGGAAGGGACCTCAAAGCTCATCCAGTCCCAACCCAGTGCCATAGGCAGGGACATCTCCCACTAGAACAGGTTGCTCATTCAACCTGGCCTTGAACACCTCCAGGGAGGTCATGGAAGACAGAAGCACAGAATGTGATCTTTGATCTTCTGTCCTCCACGACCTCCCTGGGCAACCTGTACCAGTGTCTCACCCTGACTTAAAATCCATGTAGACGCAGTGCTGAGGGGCACAGCTTAACAGCAACCTGGCAGTGCTGTGTTAAGGAGCAGACTCGCTGATCTTAAAAGCTCTCTCTCACCCAAACCCCATCCTGCGATCCCCTGACGATCACTTCAGGAGCGGGAGCGGCAGCAGCAGCCGCCAGGAAAGGCGAGGTGTGAGCTGTGTGCAAGCCAAAGCGTTTCTGCTGCAGGCTTTGATGTGACGAGCAGCAGGGCAAGTCTTGCAAGCAGGCGGGAGCGGCCGCAGCGAGACGCAGCACACAGCAGCAGTCAGCACCGCGGCTCTCGCCGCACGGCTCCCCGCGCTGGAGCAGCAGCCAGATGTTCCCTGCCGGTGTGCCAGCCCAGCTGCTGCACAGCTGCCTCACGTCGAGCTCTCCCAGCTCTGGGGTGAGAGCAGGGCTGGCCAAGGGTTTGCTTGTGGTTCACGGCTGCCTGCTTTCCAAAGGTTGCCTGCTTTCCAATGGCATCCTGGCTTGGGGCAGGACTTCACTTCCAGAGGGCACAGCTCCAAGGCTGAGCTGACATAGGGGAAAGTCAAGCCAAGAAGGAGATAAGCAGTGCTACAGGCTGGGGGCAGAGTGGCTGAGAGCAGCCAGGCAGAGAAGGACCTGGGGGTGTTGGTAGAGAGTAGCTGAAGATGAGGCAGCAGTGTGCCCAGGTGGGCAGCAGAGCCAATGGCATCCTGGCCTGGATCAGGAACATGTGCCCAGCAGGAGCAGGGAGGTCCTTCTGCCCCTGTGCTCAGCACTGCTCAGGCCACACCTTGAGTGCTGTGTCCAGTTGTGGGCCCCTCCATTCAAGAGAGATATTGAGGTGCTTTAAGGTGTCCAGAGAAGGGCAGCAAGGTTGGGGAGGGGCCTGGAGCACAGCCCTGTGAGGAGAGGCTGAAGGAGCTGGGGGTGTGCAGCCTGCAGAAGAGGAGGCTCAGGGCAGACCTCATTGCTCTCTGCAGCTACCTGAAGTGAGGTTGTAGCCAGTTGGGGTTGGGCTCTTCTGCCAGGCATCCAGCAACAGAACGAGGGGATGCAGGCTCAAGCTGCACCAGGGCAGGTTCAGGCTGGATGTTAGGAAGAAGTTCTTGACAGCAAGTGATTGGCATTGGAATGGGCTGCCCAGGGAGGTGGTGGAGTTGCCATCCCTGGAGGTGTTGAAGAAACGACTGAATGAGGCACTTAGTGCCATGGCTTAGTTAATGAGAAGGGTTAGGTGATAGGTTGGACTCGACAATCCTGAAGGTCTTTTCTACTCTGGTTGATTCTGTGACCTTTAAAGGGTCTNATGGCTTAGTTAATGAGAAGGGTTAGGTGATAGGTTTGACTCGACAATCCTGAAGGTCTTTTCCACTCTGGTTGATTCTGTGACCTTTAAAGGGTCCNGTTTCAAACCATCGCCCCCCATTCTATCACCCCAAGCCTTTCTAAGCAGTCCCTCCCCAGTCTTCCTGCAGGTCACCTTCAGACATTGAAATGTAGCTCTGAGGTCTCCCCAGAGCCTTCTGTTCTCCAGGTTGAACAGCCCCAATTCTTTCAGCTGGTGGATTCTGCTTGTGCCACTACAGCAGCTGCTTTCTCCACCATACTGACACTGCGTGCCAAGAGGTTGAAAGATTCAGTGACTTTCTAAAGGTTGAAGAGTTGACCAGCAGATTGCCCAAGTTTTGGTGCTGGAAGACAGGCAAGAAGCCCAGCAGGACAGGGAAGCCTTCACCACGGCCCACAGATCTCCAGCACCATCTTGGTGTGGCACATGTACTGGGAGTCTCATCCAGGCACTCTGCTGCACACCATTAACACTGCATCCACTCCTGGTGTCCCCAGCAGCACAAGGACACAGAGATGCTGGAGCAAGTCCAGAGGAGGCCACAAAGATAGCAGAGGTGCTCCAGCTCTTGGATCATGAGGATAGGTTGAGGGAGCTGAGGTTGTTCAGCCTGGAGAAGACTCTTGGGGGGACCTTAGAGCTGCCCTCCAACACCTGAAGGGGTCCTGCAGGAAGGTTGCAGAGGGACTTCTCATAAGGGTGTCTAGAGAGAGAAGGGAATGGTTTGAAGTTGAGGTAGAGTAGGTTTAGACTGGATCTTAGGAAGAAGTTCTTCAATATATGGATGGTGAGACTCTGGAATAGGCTGCCTAAGGAGGCTGTGGATGTCTGCTCCCTGGGGATGTTCCAGGTCAGGTTGGATGTGGCCTTGAGTAGCAGAGTCTAGTTGAGAGGTGTCCCTGCCCACAGCAGAGGGGTTGGAGTAGATGATCTCTAAGGTTCCTCCCAACCTAAGCCATTCTATGATTCCTGGAAAACATGAAATAAAATTAAGAAAACAACCCAATCCTGCAGCCAGGGAGGACCTTCCTGCTTCTCTGTGTGATGTGAGCAGCTTACATGGCTTGGGGCTCATTGTAAGAAAAAAAAATAAACAAACAAACCCCCCTGTTTACAGGCAGAATGTTGCAACTTCTCCCAATGTCATCTCAGGTCATACTTTGCCCTCTGATAGAGACAAAAAAAACCCAACTGAGAAGACTGCAGAGGTGATGCAGCCCCACATATGTCCACAGCAGCCCCACATGTGCCCAGAGCAGCCCCACAGAGCTGCCAGCACACCGGTGTGGGCAAGGACAGGCAACCACACGTGTCAAGGAAGGACCCACAAACCTTTTCAAGGCTTGAAACTGAAGGAGGATGGAAACTGTTTGACTCGTGCCAGGAAAAAGTATCAAATATATCCTCACTGGATTTTGCAGTTTGGTTTGGGTTGGTTTGTTGTAGTTTTGTTTTGTTGGGTTTTTTCTTTATTTTAATTTTCCTAGAGCTGGAACTTTCTAAATTGCCCTGGACAGACAAACAGGGACGTGACACTGATTCAATACCCAAGCAGAACTGATCCCACTGGCCAGTTTTTGCACAAATTAAGAGCAGCAAAACCTTTGTTCCCCCCACAGATTCCCCTCCACGGAATCTGCTAAGATGTGGCCACTCACATTACCTGCAAAGCCCAAAGTGAAGGGATGGATTTGGCTAAAATCCTATTCCTGAGCAGTAAAAACACCAGCAACCAGCTGGAACCAGCATTGCCTAGGTCACACCAGAGCCTTCAGGATGACCATGGTTCAATGGCTGGACTCTAAATGCATCCCAGAAGACCACTGACCTTGGCTACAAGGGCACTTGGCTGACTTGTGGGGAACTTGGTCCCTGCACCAAGTGGTTGGGAAGGGTGGACAGGCTCCTGCTGTAGTTGAAGGTGTCCCTGCTCACTGCAGGAGAGGTTGGACTGGATGACCTCTAAAGGTCCCTTTCAACCCAACCCAGTGACAAGTGGTGTCTCTCAGGGGTCAGTGCTGGGACCAGTGCTGTTTAACATCTTTGTCAGTGACATGGACAGAGGAATGGAGTGCACCCTCAGCAAGTTTGCAGATGACACCAAGCTGTGTGGCACAGTCGACTTGCTAGAGGGCAGGGATGCCATCCAGAGGGACCTGGACAGGCTGGAGAGTTGGGCCCAGGCCAACCTGATGAAATTCAATAAGGTCAAGTGTAAGGTCCTGCACCTGGGTAGGCACAATCCCAAGCACAAATACAGGCTGGGTGGTGAATGGCTGGAGAGCAGCCCTGAGGAAAAGGACCTTGGAGTCTGGGTTGATGAAAAGCTCAACATGAGTCTGCAGTGTGCACATGCAGCCCAGACAGCCAACCGAGTCCTAGGCTGCATCAAGAGCAGCGTGGCCAGCAGGGCAAGGGAGGTGATTCTGCCCCTTTACTCTGCTCTCGTCAGACCCCACCTGGAGTACTGTGTGCAGTTCTGGAACCCTCAGCACAGGAAGGACATGGAAGTGTTGGAGCGGGTCCAGAGGAGGGCCACAAAGATGATCAGAGGGCTGGAGCAGCTCTCCTATGAGGACAGGCTGAGGGAGTTGGGGCTCTTCAGCCTGGAGAAGAGAAGGCTTCGAGGGGACCTGATAGTAGCCTTCCAGTATCTGAAGGGGGCCTACAGGAAGGCTGGGGAAGGATTATTTACAAGGTCCTGCAATGACAGGACAAGGGGCAATGGGTTTAAACTGGCAGAGGGGAGATTTAGACTGGATGTTAGGAGGAAGTTCTTTACAGTAAGGGTGGTGAGGCACTGGAACAGGTTGCCCAGGGAGGTTGTGGATGCTCCCTCCCTGGATGTGTTCAAGGCCAGATTGGATGAGGCCTTGAGTAACCTGTACTAGTGGGAGGTGTCCCTGCCTATGGCAGGGGGTTGGAACTAGATGATCCTTGAGGTCCCTTCCAACCTTACCATTCTATGATTCTGTGCTAGACCCTCAAAAGGGCACACCAACCACTTTGCTTTGCCAAGAGGGGAGGCTGTGCCAACGGCCTCACACGCCATGGCTCTGGATTCAGGGTTGGATCCAAAGTGGGAATGCTTCACCAGTACAGCAATGTGCTGGGAAGAGACTCTGCAGTACAGATGTCAGCTTAGTCACACAGAAATTCAGAACTAATCACCAGTCCCTCTTCTCATTACCAGATCCTCACATATATCACTTGGCAGGGGGAGCAGAAAGTCAGACAACTTAACACGGCAAGGTCAGCATTCAAAAGGAGGACAAACCCAAGGTCTCTTTCAACATTTCCAAGTGAAAAAAAAAAGAAAAAAAAAAAAAAAAAAAAAAGAAATGTAATTACTCNAAAAAAAAAGAGAAATACCATCTGAAAGGGATGAAGTACCTACAGGCAGCACCCCAGAAGCACAGAATGTAAACCTGCCCTGCCCAAGCCAGCTACATCTGCTCAGCGACCAATTCCACTTCAACCGAACGTGTGAGCCACCCTGCATCTCCTGCCCGTGCTCCCTTCTGGGATGCAGTCATTTTTCCATTAGCCAGGGAGAGGAAGGATTTCTGACACAGCTGTTTCTGTGCAGACATGATACCCAGCAGCATGTCCCAACACCTTCCCCTTTGCTCCTGCCTTATCGCCTCACCCACACCCCTTGAGTGGCTCTTTGTCAGGCACCAGAGTGTTGACACATCCTGTTCTGGGGAATTATGCAAAGTGGAAAGCAACAAAAGGTTGGGCTGTGCATGTTTCTGTGGATTAGCTGCTCTCATTCTCCTCCTAGCCAGGAGCAGGACTGGCACTGGGCATTCACCACGGGTTAAACAAGACCCAATAAAGGTTAGCAACGGTTGAAAGCCTCACAACAAACAGGCACTGCTCCTCTGCTGCACACTGAAGCAGGTTTGCATTAAGACCTTCTCAAAAGTGCTTTAAATTGGAGGAGACTGAGAGGTGACCTCGTTCATGTTTATACATATGTGCAGGGTGAGTGCCAGGAGGCTGGAGCCAGGTTCTGCTCAGTGATGCCCAATGACAGGACAAGGGGCACTGGGTGGAAGCTGAAGCATAGGAAGCTCCATGGAAACGTGAGGAGGATTTTTTTCCCCGTGAGAGTGACAGAACCCTGGAGCAGGCTGCCCAGGGAGGTTGTGGAGTCTCCCTCTCTGGAGATATTCAAGACCTACCTGGATGTGTGCCTGTGTGATATGCTTTAGGTGTTCCTGCTCTGGCAGGGGGGCTAGACTGGGTGATCTCGTGAGGTCCCTTCCAGCCCCTGACATTCTGTGACTCTGTGCTTCACTTCAAGTGAAAAAGCAAATTGTCACCACCTCCTGCAGGCAGAGCAGGAAAGAAAGGCAGAGAACATTCAAACAGGCAATGGTGGAAGAGGTTCTTCCACTTTGCTTCCAGTTTAACATCTCCAAGCTAGCTTTCAGCATAGGCCTGGTAAAGGTTCATCTGTGTTCCAGCATCTCTTCCTGATGCCAGTGCCAGGCAGCAACTTTGAAGATCAGTCATGAACTAGCAAGAAGATGTTGAGAGATGCAGTTGCATGGTAGCAGAGGTCCTGTCATCAACGCTGTCCTCTGGCTGTATTCAACCCTTTTCACAAGCCTTACACAAGGGAGAAGTGCTGTAGGTAGACCCTGGTGCAGCCAGCCAGATCAGACAATCATTAAGGTTGGAGGAGACCTTTAACATCATTGACTCCAACCATAAACCCAGCACTGCCAGGTCACCGCTAAACCATGTCCCTCAGCACCACATCTATACAGCTTACAACTCCTCCAGGGATGGGGACTCCACTGCTGCCCTGGGCAGCTTGTTCCAGGGCTTGATGACTCTCTTGGGTTGTCAATTCAGCAATTTTCTTCAAATGGTCCTCATGTCCAACCTAAACAGCCCCTGGCACAGCACTCTCATCCATTCAGAGGGATCACCTACGGGGGAAGAAGCCTTTCTTCATGTCTTTGCACCACTTTTCCTGAGGCAGTTTCCTCTTGCCCTTGGTAAAAGAATCATAGAATGGTAAGGTTGGAAGGGACCTCAAAGATCATCTAGTTCCAAGCCCCAGGTCACTTGAGGCCTCCTCCAACCTAGCCTTGAATACCTCCAGGGAGGTTGTGGAGCACAGAATCACCCAACATGATCAAAGATCACATTGGATGATTCTGTGCTCCACAACCTCCCTGGGCAACCTGTGCCAGTGTCTCACCACCCTCACTGCAAACAACTTCCTCCTAACATCCACTTTCAATCTCCCCTCTGCCACTTCAAACCCATTGCCCCTTGTCCTGGCATTGCAAGACCTTGTCAATAGTCCCTCCCCAGCCTTTCTGTAGCCCACTTCAGACACTGGAAGGCTACTCTAAGGTCTCCTCGAAGAGACAGACCCAAACCTGGCTCTAAGCTCCTTTCAGGGAGTTAGAGAGAGCAAGAAGGTCTTCCCTCAGCCTCTTTTTCTCCAGACTAAACAACCCCTGTTCCCTTAGCCACTCCTCACAAGACTTGTGCTCCAGACCCTTCTGATGCTCCTTTCTCCCAGTTCATCCTGAGTCAAACAGCTTTTGGAGAACTACTACTTATTTTCTGTAGACAATGCACAGAAGCTTCCCTTACTCAGGCTCTGAAGCTTTGGTTTTCTCCTTGCAATCAACCAGATGAGCAGAGAGGGGAAAAAAAAAAAAAAAAAAAAAAAAAGGGTTTAAAAAAAAAAAAAAAAAAAAAGAGGTTTTAAACAAGATACCAAACAGGAGTTTTTACATAGCTTGAGGTCATCTTTGTCTTTCTTCTGATGGCAGGACAATGTTCCTCTCCAGTGCACTGGGCTGCTAGGGCATGCAGAGATAAAACTGAGAGGCAGGGAGATGTTTTAATAGGCATGAGAAGAAAAATTCAAGCAACCCACTCATTTTTCAGCACAGACCAAGGAGTAAAGCAACTCCCAGCAGTGCTTCCAAGAGTTGTAACAAAAACAGGCACATGGGTTTGAGATGCACTTGGCCAGCTTGGAGTCATATGTTTGCCTAAGAGACTTCCTAAGCTGGAGAAAGAGAAGCACATTACCACAGTGCCTACACAAGCAAAGAGCCTTGAAAGAAAAAAAAACAAAACAAACCCCAAACACAACAGCAGAAGAAAGGTTACCAAATACTCTGGCAGGGTTTGAAAGAGATTCTCTATCAGCTGCCAATCTTCCCAGCTTAAACACAGATAACAGAGATAACTGCAAAGAGCAGCCATGGAATGGAGGAGCAATATGAGCTTGATCCAAAAATAAAAGGGTTCATGAAAAGAGCACAAACTGACATGGAAAAGTACCTGCTGCAGAGGGACAGGGGAAAATAAATGACTGAAAACTTACCCAGTTTGTGCTTGACCTGACCAAGAAAATTTCATTTCACGGAACGTCACCACGGTGGAGGTTGGAAGGGACCTCTGAAGATCATCCAGTCCAACCTCCCTGCTAAACCACCCACAGCAGGTTGCCAGCTGGGTTTGGAATCTCTCCAGAGAAGGAGACTCCACAACCTCTCTGGGCAAGCAGACAGCAGATGATGCGATGCTCTCAAAGAGGGTGCTGCTCAGGTCCTGCAACCACACATCCATCTGAGCCACAGTGCTGCAGGACAAGGGGCTCCATGCCAGCTCTGTGTCTGCCCATCTTGGTGCCACCTCCACAGGACTCCGAGGTTCACAGGAAAAGGCATGACCTGACCATGCTGGGCAAGATCTTGCTCTGAAACATGATAAAGCAGTTGCCACCACATGCAGATCTTATCAGGGAATAAATATCTTGGCTTTAAGGCCAGATGGGATGAGGTCTTGGACAACCAAGCCGAGTTGAGAGCCATCCCTGCCCATGGCAGAGGGGTTGGAGTAGAGGATCTCTGAGGTCCCTTCCAAGCTAAGCCATTCTGTGATTATAAAATTGTTGCTAGAGCCTGGAAAAAACGGAAAAGTCAAGGCACTACCCCACCTACATGTCCTGCTGGAAGCATCTGGTGCAGGTTTTCAGGACATCCACCCGAAATGGTTAAGTTTCCTTTTGCCAGCCTCCTGCAAGTGCAGGCTGGGCTGGTCCTTGAGCTGCTCCAGCAGTCTGGGAAGCCTTTTTTTCATTAAACCCCTCCTTCCGAGTTGAGAGCCCTCCACAAATTCAATTTGAGCTAATCACTTTCTTGCCAAAGGAGAAAAACAACCCAAAGGTTTATTTTAATGCTATGGGAGACTCGAGCCCTGCAAATTTAATTTCTATCTGTGCTTTTGTTTAACCATCTCGCAGCAGTAATCACGCCCAGCGCCGCCAATCAGCCTGCCCCTGCGATAAAAGGCCTGTTGGAACAGAGAAGAAATAGCTCTGAACCAGCAGCTCATGAAGGTGCTGCTCAAGCTCCTGCTCTGGCTCACAGGTTGAGATCCAAACCTTGCTCCTAACGCCAGGATGAGAATCTCTGTGGCCACTACGAGCTGCGAGCGCTGACGCAGACCAGGCACATTCTTTCCAAAGGAGGATCCTGGAGTGAGGTCTGAAACCAGAAACCTCAATGTCTGGACTTGGGACTCCAGCTAAGCTATTTGAGACAGGTACCATGAAGCACTCTTGCTATTTCCTCTTAGCCAGCACCATTTAAATGGCAACCTTGGTGCAAATAAACAATGTCACTGTTTAAATAACTGACATCCTCCAAGCCGTGCCATCCTCACCCCCTTGTGCAGGCCATAGGCAAAGACAGCTGAAGGATTAAGTATGTCCATCCCTTGCAGCATTTGCAAGGTGAGCTCACAGAATCACAAGATGTTAGGGGCTGGAAGTGACCTCCAGAGATCATTAAGTCCAACTGCCCTGGTCAAAGCAGGATCATCCAGGGCAGGCCACACAGGAACACATCCAGGAAAGTTTTGAAAGTCTCCAGAGAAGGAGACTCCACAACCTCTCTGGGAAGCCTGCTCCAGGGCTCTGTCACTCTCACAGTAAATAGAACCTCCTGTGTTCTAGCTTGTATCCATTTTTCCTTGTCCTATCACTGGGCACCACTGAAAAGAGCCTGGCACCTTCATCTTGGCAGCTACCCCTTGTATATTTATAGACACTGATCAGCACCCTTCTGGTATTCCATGAGGGTCTGAAACCATTCCAACTTCACCTGAGCCAGGAGAGCCTCAGCAGACCTAGAGCCAAACAGGTAAGTGCTCCTTGCTGGACTCCAGGGATAGCTCCAGGATACGGAGGAGCTGAGAACATTTGGGTGATCCTCCCCTCATGAGCCAAAAGCCAGAGAAAGGCACAGGTTGCCTGCCAACACACTTACAGGTCTGATCTGCTGCTGACACAGAGCCAGGAGAGACTCACTGCTTCCAACAAGGAGCAGGTGACTTGCTGATGTCATACAATCACAGAATCGAGTGGGTTGGAAGAGACCTCCAAGCTCACCCAGCCCAACCTAACCCTAACCCCAGCCCTAACCAACCAACCAGACCATGGCACTAAGTGCCCCAGCCAGGTTTTGCTTCAACACCTCCAGGGACAGCGACTCCACCACCTCCCTGGGCAGCCCATTCCAATGCCAATCACTCTCTCTGGCAACAACTTCCTTCTAACATCCAGCCTAGATCTCTCCTGGCACAACTTGAGACTGTCCCTCGTTGTCTGGCAGCAGAGCCCAACCCCACCTGGCTACAACCTCCCTTCAGGTAGCTGCAGAGAGCAATGAGCTCTGCCCTGAGCCTCCTCTTCTGCAGGCTGCACACCCCCAGCTCCCTCAGCCTCTCCTCACAGGGCTGTGCTCCAGGCCCCTCCCCAGCCTTGCTGCCCTTCTCTGGGCACCTTCCAGCACCTCAACATCTCTCTTGCATTGAGGGGCCCAGAACTGGACACAGCACTCAAGGTGTGGCCTGAGCAGTGCTCAGAACCTCCCTGCTCCTGCTGGCCACACTGCTCCTGAGCCAGGCCAGGATGCCATTGGCTTTCCTGCCCACCTGGGCACACCGCTGCCTCATCTTCAGCACCTCTCTACCAGCACCTGCATATGAAATACAGCATAGCCAGCCAAGGTTTGCATGGCATCCTGCTCTATCCAAGGGACAGCATTAAGCAGCCCTGTGCTAGAACACAGTGATACAGGGAACGTCCTTCCACCACGCCCCATGAGGCTGATCTGAGCCCTCAACCTGCACAGGTGCTGCAGCTATGCAGTGGGACCAAGATGCAGAGAGATCTAAGATACAGGCAGTGAGCAAGAGGGAGATCTCCTCCTCACAGGTAGAAGTGAGACAGGGACATGAACACAAGCACCTTGCTGATCAGCAGGGTACTAGACCCATTCTCTGGCCCTCACCATCCTTAGCTTACACCCCCAGAACTATCATTGATGAACTGGAATGACACCATCCCCAACCCAACCATGTCCTCCTGCTCTGCAGAGCTCTTGCAAGGATGAAGACCCCCACCACTTGCCAAGATGACTCAAAACCAAAAGCAAAGCCTACACTTGCAGCTAAAAATGAATTGCCAAGTGCAATGTGCCAGAAAGAGGAAGGAGCTGGGGCTTGGAGAAAGAAATTGAGGTCAGACCCCAAGAATCATAGAATGGCCCAGGTTGAAAGGGACCTTAGAGATCACCTACTCCAAACTGCCAGCACGAGCAGGGACGCCTCTCAACTAGACTTGGCTGCTCAAGGCCTCATCCAAACTGCCCTTCAACATCCCCAGGTAGGAGACATCCACAGCCTCCCTGGGAAGCTTATTCCAGAGTCTCACCACCCTTATTGAAGAACTTCTTCCTCAGATCCACTCTAACCCTGCTCTACCTCAGCTTCAAACCATTCCCCCTTGTCCTGCCTCTAGACACTCTGCCCAAAAGTCCCTCTGCAGCCTTCCTGCAGAATCCCTTCAGCTATTGGAAGGCAGCTCTGATGCCCCCCTGGAGTCTTCTCTAGGCTGAAAACAGAGCATTTAAAAAGTGAGGTGCACAGCACAGCACTGTGCCCTTTCAGAGTCACACATAAGGGCTGAAGAAGGTTGGGTCACATCAACCCAAGGGTGAGTGGTGAGGCAAGAAGCCTCCAGCTCAAGCTGTGGAAACATAAGCCTCATTGATTCCTCCTGGCAGAGCAGGGCAGCAGCCAGAGAGAGATCTGGTAGGTTCCCACTGTAAAAAGAGAATGGCACAACACAGACAAGCAGGAATTTTCCATTCAGAATGAATCTGATTTCATTAACACCCAATGCCATTGCTCACCATCAGAAGAAAAGCGCTTTTGTGAGCATTTCTAGGGGCTGAAAAGGCCAATGGAAGGCTGAAAATGCTCCTCCCCAAGACCATGGATTTACTGCACCAGACTGAACATGGAAAGAAACCCCAACAGCCTTCTTAGTCCTGCTGTTTCTGAGCTTAGAAAGTGTAGGGAAGCCACTTAAAAAGCAAAGTTTGGTCTCCTCTTGCCTTTAACAGCCAAGGTATTTTGCCTTCAAGACAGGAATCCCACAAGCCCCAAGGGAAGTAGCATCCATAGAAGGCATCTGAGCATCTTCAGAGCATCGGCAGCGCAGAGCCTAGTTGGTGGTTTGCAGCTTATTGGTGTTCCCCAGGGGTAAGACCTGGATCCAGTCTTGTTCAACAGCTTCACCAATGACCTAGATGGAGAGAGGCAATGGAGCTGCAGCCAGCTTGCTGTGGTGCAGAATGGGGAGCAGTGGCTTACACCATCAGGCTGTGCTGCCAGCCACTGAGAGCTGCACAGGCTGCAGGTAGGCCAAGAAGAACCTCATGAAGTTTAATGAGTGCAAGGGTAGGGTTCCACACCTGGGAAGGAACAACCTCCTGCACCAGTACAGGTGAGGGGTTTACCTGCTGGAGAGCAGCTCCATAGAGAAGGACCTAGGAGTGTTGGTGGACAACAAGGTCCCCATGAGCCACCAATGTGCCCTTGTGGCCAAGGTGGCCAATGGTCTCCTGGGGTGGATGAAGAAGAGTGTGGCCAGTAGGATAAGGGAGGTTCTCCTCCCCCTCTAACCTGTTCTAGTGAGGTCACATCTGGAGTGCCAGGTCCAGTGCAGGGTTCTCCAGTTCAAGAGAGACAGGGAACTACTGGAGAGAGTCCAATGGAAGTTATGAAGATGGTGAGGGGTTTGCAGCATGTCTGTGAGGAGGAAAGGTTGAGAGCCCTGGAGCTGTTTAGCCTGGAGAAGAACAGCCTGAGAGGTGACCTTCTCAAGGCTTATCAACATTTAAAGGGTAGTGGGCAAGAGGATGGGGCCAGACTCTTTCCAGTGGTTTCCAGTAACAGCAAAAGAGGCAATGGGTACAAACTGGAACCCAGCAGATTCCATACAAACATGAGCAGAAAATTCTTTCCTGCGAGGATTTCTGGAGCTCTGGATGAGGCTGCCCAGAGAGGTTGTGGAGTCCCCTCTGGAGAGATTCCAGACCCACCTGGCTTGCCCTTCTGAATGACCTGCTGTGGGTGACCCTGCTTTAGCAGGGAGGCTGGACCAGATGATCTCCAGACGTCCTTCCCACCTCCTGGAAAACAATCCCCAGCACGCTGGGATTCTGTGATCGTACCGTTCACACTGAGCATCCTCATTAAAAACCTCCTTCCATACTTCAGGATAATCACTGGCTGGTAAAGAGAAAAGCATAACCCAGTGAAGGTGTTGGAACAAGGAAGGAAATCCACTGGAGTCAGATCAAGATAGAAATAAGCAGCAAAGTGACTCTGTCCTTCTCTGAGGACAAAAGTGAAGTGAAACAAATGCTGAGGCAGCTCTAAAGATAAAGAGAGGAATAAAAGTCACTAAGCAGGCTGTAAAAGAGGAGGACCTTTTTTTTTTTTTGCAAGCTTGTGTGTGTTTTGCAGAGGAGAAATTTAATATTGCCATCTCTTACTGCAGAGCTGATGCAAAACTCTGGGAAATCCAGAACCAGCTGTAAATATTTACTCCTGATAAGGATATTTAAACAAGCGAAAGGAGATTTCACAGAGGAGCACAATTCAGCAGAGCTGGAGGATGCAGCTTCACAAAGCCCTAGAAAACAGCACAGAAAACACCACATGGCTGCCTGTTTCTAGGTATTATGAACAATGTTGGCTTCCTACACTCATTCAAAGCCCTTTCATGGTGGACAGCAGAGTTTTGCAGCCAAGGTGGTACAAACCTCCACGCAGCTGCTGTGCAAGCCCTGCTCTGGCAGTGCCATCATTTCATGCAGGCTTGGACTTTGGCACCCTGGAGTTGAGAGGCACAGAGGGCTTGCACCCCTTCCTCAGGCATCACCACTGGATGAAGCAGGGCCAGGAGACCTATTGAAAGCCTTATGTCTTGCAAGTGATAGGTTTGAAGTTGCAGAGTTCAGCAGCGCTCTCAGAAAGCTGCCCTGTGGAACGGGATAATCCCACCACTGCCCAGGGCAGCAACAGGATCCTGATGGTAGTATTCCACCCAGGTGTCTTTTTGCTTACAAAGGAGTGAATGGCCCCAAAACTCAGGTCATGGTAGCTTCAGAGATGGATGGAAGCAGAGAATAGAAATCTCAGCAGCAGGGACACACTGAGACAGGCAAGGGGAGGACCACGGCCACTGAGCACTGTGGCTTGTACCACAGCACAGGAAAGAATCAGGTAATTGGGTGGGAAGAGACCTTTAAAGCTCAACTAGTCCAAACTCCCTGCACTGAGCAGGGAGCAGAGACATCTGCAACTAGATCAGCTCGCTCAGAGCCTCATCCAACTTAACCAGGAATGGGGTAACCACCACCCCTCTGGGTAACCTGGGACAGTGTTTCACCACACTCAACATAAACAATGTCTTCCTTCTACCCAGTCTAAATCTCCCTCTTCCACTTTCAAACCATCACCCCTTTTCTTGTCACAACAAGCCCTGCTCAGAAGTCTGTCCCCAGCTTTCTTACAGGTCCCTTTAAGTACTGAAAGGCCACTTGAAGGTCTCCCTGGAGACTTTTCCAGGCTCAACAACCCCAACTCTCTCAGCCTGTTCTGAGAACAGAGAGGCTTCAGCCCTCAGATCATTTTTGTGGCCTCCTCTGGCCATGCTCCAACAGGTCCACATCTCTCCTGTGCTGGCAAGAGTACATGGGACATGCACACAATGCTGAGCATTTCGCTCCTCACAATGGAACTAGAATCATAGAATCAGTCAGAGTTGGAAAGGATCCATCCAGGATCACCCAACCAGGATCACCCAGTTCCAAATCCCCTGCCATAGGCAGGGACATCCTACCCTAGATCAGGCTGTCCAGAGCCTCATCCAGCCTGGCCTTAAACACCTCCAGGGATGAGGTTTCCACCACCTCCCTGGGCAACCCCTTCCAGGCTCTCACCACCCTCCTGCTGAAGAACTTCTTCCTAACACCCAGTCTGAATCTCCCCATTTCTAGCTTTGTTCCATCCCTCCCAGTCCTATCTCCACCTGACACCCTAAAGAGTCCCACCCCAGCTTTCTTGTAGCCCACTTCAGACACTGAAAGGTCACAATAATGTCACCCTCCTCTAGCTTGGATCCATTCCCCATAGTCCTATCTCCACCCGACACCCTAAGAAGACCCTTTCAGCCACTGGAAGGCCACACCAGAGCTGGAGGATGTAAACCTCAACGAGGCAGCCCTCGCTCCTCACTGGAGATGCCAAGCGTGCTGGAGATGCTCCCGTGATGAGCTGGGGGGGGGGGTGAGCAGCAGCAGCAGCCGCCCGGGGCCGGCAGCTGAGAAAGGCCAGGGACATATATCTGCGAGGGCTGGCGGCGCGGCCGCGGAGCCAGGCGGCTTTGCTGGAGCCCGCGGTTTCCACATCACCCCACAGCTACCAGCGCTCCCGCGGCCCAGTCACGTCCTGCAGCGCTGCCCGAGCTGCCAGCGCTGCCTCCTCTGAACCCCAGCCTGGCTGCGTGGGGCGGGGGTCATCCGCTGCCTCCCCCAGACCCAGACGGGCACCCCCAAGCAAGGGCACCCAGCTTCTTCCTCTTGCATCCTCCAACTTGGCAGGTCTGAGTGCACTTAGCCTGCACCAGAGCCCAAACTGTGCTTTGTTAGGGGTTTTGGGTTGGTTTGGGGTTTTGTTTTTTTGTTTGTTTGTTGGGTTTTTTTTTGGTGTGTGTGTAATACTATGTTTAAAGTTGTATATTGTTCCAAAGCTTCCCCGTTTCATGTCATTGTTTCTTGCTGCGTTTGAAAGTTGGCACATATTTGTTCAATTACAGATTTATTTGGGCTATTTGTTGAATAAAGATTATTCTTGCTAAAAGCTAAATAAAGTTGCACAAAAACACTCACACATCCCATTAAACAAAAATACAATGTCCCGTCCAAAAACACAACACAACAACAACAAAAAACCCAAACCCCAAACCCCAACACAACCCAAAAAAAAAAAAAAAAAGGGTTGCACAAAGCATTTCAAAATCACTCCAATTCAGTATACAATAAATCCACACACAAAATAACAAGCCCTGGCCAGAATACATAATAAAACCTCATTACAACATTTTCAGACCCCAACTTCAAAGCAGCAACACAAAGTCCCCCCAAAAAACATTGACCTTCAAAAAAAACAACAACAACACCACCACCAAAAAAAAAGAATCACTGACAGCGTGGCTGGGGAGACTCCCTGGGTCCTCCTAAAGAGCCTCCACACCTTCAAGCAGCACCCACGGGTGCCAGCTCTCTGCCTCTTGGCTCTAAGCCCCCACAGCGGCTCCTGCCCAGCAGGGTCCTCCCCTGCCTCAGGCTCAACCCAACACCATTGTGCAGCTCCTCATGGTTGGAGCGAAGATGCTCCCTCGCGGTCCCAGCATCACACAAAAGCACTGGCAAAGCAGGGGGCCAGAAGGCATCAGGAAGAGTCAGCACAACTGCCACACGAGCCCCGAAAGCAGAGCCCCAGCTCTTCATTAAAGCAACAGGAGGAGCTTCTGAAACCCCACGGGTCCTTCCAGAGCCTGGCACATTAGTAAGCGGGTTGATGACGGTGACGAGTTGCCTTTCAAAGCCCAGGCAGTGAAAGAGAAGAAACCCTTGCAGTGTGCCATGAGGTTTGGGACACAGAGGCGTGCTGCAATGCCATCAGGGAATCCCAGCCATGCAAAAGCGTCCCTTGTGCTCCTGGCCCCAACGGCAAAGCACAGCAGCAGCCCCCCGACGGTTTACTGCAACAGTTTGAGTTGGAAGGGACCTTTAAAGGTTCTCTAAGCCAACTGCTCTGCAGTAAGCAGGGACCTCTTCAACTAGATCATGTTGCTCAGAGCCCTGTCTAACCTGGCCTGGAACGTTTCCAGGGATGGGACATTTAGCACCTGATTCAGGCAGCAAAGGCCCCGTGCTGCACCACCCCAAGCATCTCCCACCCTGTTGCAGAAGATGCTTTAGCCAGGAGGTTGGCCTAGATGATCTCCAGAGGCCCCTTGCAACCTCCACCACTCTATGATTCTATGACAGTAGCATTTGCTATCCAACTAGCACTGCCACCTTCTCTGGCCATACCAAAACTAGTTTCAGCTAAACCTTCTCTACTTGTGAGCCAAGAAGCCACGGTGTGAAAGCCATGCCAGCACACACCAAGCCAGCACACACAATGCCACTCTATCTGCAGGTCAGCTCGTGGGCATAGAGTCATGCAACCATAGAATCAGTCAAGGTTGCAAGGGACCACAAGGATCATCTAGTTCCAACCCCCCTGCCATGGCCAGGGACACCTCACACTAGATCAGGCTGCCCACAGCCTCATCCAGCCTGGCCTTAAACACCTCCAGGGATCAGGCTTCCAACACCTCCCTGGGCAACCCCTGCCAGGCTCTCACCACCCTTCTGCTGAACAACTTCTTCCCAACATCCAGTCTGAATCTCCCCATTTCTAGCTTGGTTCCATTCCCCCCAGTCCTATCACTACCTGACAGCCTAAAAAGTCCTTCCCCAGCTTTCTTGTAGCCCACTTCAGATACTGCAAGGCCACAATAAGGTCACCTGGGAGCCTTCTCCTCTCCAGACTGCACAGCCCCAACTGCCTCAGTCTCTCCTCACAGCAGAGCAGCTCCAGCCCTCTGCTCATCCTCGAGGCCCTTCTCTGGACACCTTCCAGCACATCCACAGCCCTGCTGCAATAGGGGCTCCAGAAATGGATGCAGTACTCCAGGTGGGGTCTCACCAGTGTGGAGTAGAGGGGCAGGATCGCTTCCCTTGCCCTGCTGCCCACACTGCTCTTGCTGCAGCCCAGGATCAAGGGTCTCCATCCCCAAGTAATCATCTTTGCTGCTCCAGTGCACTGCAATATCCAGGGCAGCAGTGGAGTCCCCATCCCTGGAGGGGTTTCAAAACCATGCAGATGTGGTGCAGGGGGGTCACACTCTAGGGATGGTCTGGCAGCAGTCCAAGTAGTTGGACTTGACCTTAAAGGCTCTCTTCCAACCTAAATGACTCTGTGATTCTATGACAAACAGCCCAGTTCATTTTGAACTCCACAGCTCCTTGATTCTCTCCATTGACTAGAGTTTAGAATTTGGGGGATTTTTTTCCCCCCCTCATGCTAAGTGCCATAAGGAAAGCTCCAGAACGGGATGGGATGGTTGCCACGCACCAGCTGCCCTGTGCTCCCAAAGGCTTTATGGCTGCACTTACCTACTCCCCTCCCAGCAGCAGCTGTCCATGTGGATTCAGTTATTCCAGAGCAGCTACTCCGACACGGCGCTGGCCAGAAACCCTCTGTGCAGAGAAGCCCTCAGCAAAGAGCCAAGAGAGATAAGAGGAAAGCTGATAGCGACATCCTAGACGCCGAGTTGGGTGTGACATTGCTCGGGGGCTCAGCTGGGCAAGGAAAGCTCTGGACTAACGCTAGGAAGACCCCGTTGAGAGGGATGAGGCTATGGAATAGCTTTCCAAGAAAAATGGAAGTGGAGTTGGCTCTGCTGCTCCAAGGGGAAATGAAGAAGAGCAGCAGAACAAGGAGCACAGTGGTGAGGTCTATTTCCTGACAGCCCAGGTGCCCACAGACACATTTCCCATCCGGATAAACTCTTTGGCTGAATAAGCTGCTGCAGCTGATGGCTGCAGGCTGGGGGGAAGAAGGCATCTGAAGGACAAAGACCCCTGAAAGGGTACTTGGGGAGAGGAGCCAAGATACAGAAAGGTCATCTCCACCCCAAAGCAGGGGTTAAAGCTGCTTTTTTCCCTGCCACTTCAAGCACATAATCACTTGCATTGGCTGCTAGAGAGGCCTCCCTCCCAATTCTAAACCAAGCATATTGTCCCACCAGGCAAAGGAGTATGAACTCATCGTGGTTTCCCAACCCTGACCGGGGGCTCCTCGAGCTACTGGCAATACATTTAATAAGTTATTATGCAAATAAAATAAAATTTTAAAAAACCCAAACAACCACCAAAAAAATCCAACCCAACCCTGGACTTAGCCAAGGGAAATATGCTGTGGTTCCCCAAGTCCCATCTGCATCGCAGCGAGGAGCTCAATGAACTTTAAAATCCTTATTGTCACCACAATGGGCAATATTCTATTCTCGTTTGGATCTGTTCCTCCCCAGCCTCAGCTTCTCATTTGTGGGTATTTTTAGACCTCCCTATCCCACTCCTCATTATGAAACCCTTGAGTTGCAGATTGATTTATTTCTTAAAAGCAAGTTGCTGTTTGCCCAATAACAGCTTTAACAAATTTGTTCCACCTGCTCAGTTATGCTCCCAACGTCTTTTTTGTGGTTTCCTTGAAGTTTTTTTTCATCCAAACCTCAAAGACTCTCAGCTCAGCATTAAAAGACAAGCTCAGCATCAGCACTACCACTCACAATTCAAATGCTGCTCCAAATTACTGCAAGCTTTCAGGCCTAAGTCGACACAGACAGCAAGATGATGAAGCTTAATGGCTGCGGGCACAGCCACGCTCTTCAGAGGGCATTCTCCTACTGGAAGCCCTACCTCAGGAGCACGCAGGGCTTGCTGCATCACCCCTCAGGCATCTTCCACCATCACCTCAGCTAACCTCAGCCACCAGTCACAAAGACATCCACTAATAAATAAATAGATATTTGATAATCCTACACACATTCGTTGGAGCCCAGGAGTTTTTAATTACACCAGCATGTGCCAGGCACCCCTGGGAAAGACAATAGCATGCAAGAGATCTTCTGGTCTGGAGGTGATGGATACCATAACCATGGAATGGTTTGGGTTGGAAGGGACCTCAAAGCTCAGCCAGTTCCAACCCCCTGCCATAGGCAGGGACACCTCTCACTAGAGCAGGTCGCTCAAGGCCTCATCCAATCTGGTCCTGAACACCTCCAGGGAGGTTGTGGAGCACAGAATCACAGAATGTGATCTTCAATCACATTGAATAATGTGATTGAATCTGATTGAAGATCACATTCTGTGATTCTGTGCTCCACAGAATCAGGAGCTGGTTGCTCCCTGGGCAACCTGTGCCAGTGTCTCACCACTCTCACTGTAAAGAACTTCTTCCTAACACCCAGTTTCAATCTCCCCTCTGCCAGTTTAAACCCATTCCTCCTCCTGTCATTACAAGACCTTGTAAATAGTCCCTCCCCAGCCCTCCTGTAGACCCCTTTCAGATACTGGAAGGCTCCCTCCTCTTTTAATTCCAGTGTGCAGCGCTCAGACCACAAAACCTGAGAGTCTTGGTGCCGTGGTCCCATCCCTGGAAATCCTGGGGAGTGGTGAGACACTGGCCCAAGTTCCTAGGGAAGTGGTAAATGCCCTGTCCATGGAAACATTCCAGATAAGGTGGGATGGGGCTCTGAGCAACCTGCTCTAGTTGAAGGTGTCTCTGCACCCTCTAGTTGAAGGTGTCCCCCTGCAGGGGATTTGGTCTAGATGAGGTTTAAAGGTCCCTTGCAGCCCAAAACATGTATGTATGATTTTCATTAACCTGATGACAAGCAGCTTTCTTGTATAGCCACCTGAGGAGTTTGAAGGGTCAATAACAGCAGATGTACAGCCAGAAACCACTTGTTAGGGCAGCTCCTCATAACTAGGACAATAATTAATGTTCTCCAACCACTCCAGTTGATAACTCTGAAATAGGTCAAACTAGAAGCATGGAATGACAGGGACAACCCACTGCATTCAGCCCTTCACATGAAACCAAAACCCTAGGGTGATAACCAGTTCCATGGAGGAGGACCATGGTGGACAAACTCAGTATTATGCAGAAATATGCTCTTGTGGCCAAGGAGGCAAATGCTCTCCTGAGGGTGAGCAGCAGGTCAAGGGAGGTTCTCCTTCCCCTCTACTCCGCTCTGCTGAAGTCACCTCTGGGGTACTGGGTCCATTTCTGGGCTCCACCATGCAAGAGAGACAAGGAACTACTGGAAAGAGTCCAGCAGAAGCTACAAAGACGCTGAGCGGACTGGAGCATCTCTGACAAGGGCAGGTTGAGATATCTGAGGCTCTTTGATCTGGAGAAGGGCAGGTGGAGAGGGCATCATCTCAATGCCCATCAATGGTGGCAGGGAAGAGGGCAAGAGGATGGGGCCAGGCTCTTGTCAGTGATACCTGGCAACAGGACAGGAGACAGTGGTTGCAAATGGGAACCCAGGAGGTGGGAAGGAACCTCTGGAGATCACCTAGTCCAAGCTCCCTGATAAAGCACAGTCACCCACAGCAGGTTGCCCAGGAACGTGTTTAGGTGGATTTGGAATGTCACCAAAATAAAGGAGACTCCACAACCTCTCTGGGCAGCCTGTCCCAGTGCTGTATTTTCACACAGCTTTAATTCTGTGGATAACCACAGAAGAAGTAGCCTAAGTCTCAGGAGAATCATGTTTAGCATTCCTCAGCAAATATTTCAGAACCAACCTCTAAATGCAACCATTTGCTGGCAGAACACAGGAGAGCACAGGTGTGCACGAGAACTGGGCAAAGAATTCTGCTTCATTCCTGTGCAAAGAGATTTTAAACTGAAAGAAAGAAAAAGAAAAAGGAAGTTTAGACTAGATATGAGGAAAAAATGTTTGACACTGAGGGTAGTGAGACACTGGCTCAGGATGCCCAGAGAGTTACTAGATGCCCCAGGGCAGGAACCACTCCAGGTCAGGTTGAACAGGTTGCTCTGAGCAACCTGTTCTAGTTGAAGATGCCCTTGTTCAGTACAGGGGACTTGGACTAGATGTCTTCTAAAGGTCCCTTCTGACCCAAAGCACTCCATGATCCATGGAGGGGGGAGTGTTTGTAGCCTGAGGGTGAACCAAAAGCTGAGAGTCATCAGAGGGTTGGAGAAAGCAATCAACAGAAGAGGAGCAGCAGAAGGGAAGTCCTACCGCAGACATACAACTCGCACGTGCACTCTCTTGCTTCCAAATCACCCCTTGAAGCAGGAGCTGTTCCTCCCAGCCATCACAGATTGAGTGACAGCTTTACAGGCCTGAAAGCCATTTGGTGTTGGGAACCCACAGCACGACACAGCCTGCACCGTCCAGACACGAGCCCCCAGCGCTGGGTGCTGCGCAGAGCTGTCAACATCCTGCACCCACAGACTGAGCTGAGAACCTACAGAGCTGCCTGCAACACCCTCTGCTGCCTTCAGTCCAACAGAAGCCTCTCTGGAATGTGACAAAGCTCCACGACCTTCAAATTATTTGTTTCTGGCTGCAACACAGACTCAGGTTGGCGAAAGGAGCAGCAGGTAGCATCAGGTTGTTGATCAAGAGAGACGAGTGCCCACAAAAAGTAGGCAGGGCTTGAAGAGGTTGATCACAAGCTTACAGGATGCCAGGGGTTGGAAGGGACACAAAAAGATCATCCAGTCCAACCCCCCTGCCAGAGCAGGACCAGACAATGTAGCTCAAGGCACACAGACAGACCCTGAAAGGCTCCAGAGAAGGAGACTCCACAACCTCTCTGGGCAGCCTGTGCCAGTTCTCTGGGACCCTTCCAGTCAAGAAGTTCCCCCTTGTGTTGAGCTGGAACCTCCTGTGCTGCAGCTTCCATCCATTTACTGCACTTAAAGTTAAAACTGAGCACTCTTTGAGCCTATTCATCCTTCTTGCAACTCAAGGTCCCAAATACATCTTCACCAGTGTTCAGTAAACCTCCATCAATACAGCTTCCTACAGCAGCTCTTCCCAATTCACTCATTTTGAGCTGTGAAAACCATGGGTACACCAAACCCAGCTATAGTAACCAACCTAAAAGCCACCATAACAGCTGCTGCCTGGGACCAATAGGGCATCAGGTACAACGTGGACAACCTCCTCAATCCCTAAATCTCTGGTAACCTTAAATCCAAGACATTCAAACCCAGAGTACTGGAAAAAAAAAAATTGCAACAAAAAGGCAGGAATCAACCCCAAGAAACTGCCCCAAGCTGTTGTGACCCTGGCAGCACACATCAGCCTGACAGCCACTCGCACCAGAGCCCGCAGGAGAACCCAGGAAGCAAACCATGGGCCTGTCCAGCTCACTCAACTCCTCTTCTTGCCCTGTGTCAAGCTGATCCCAGAACAACCAACCTCCTGACCAGTATGGACTTTTAACTGAGGTCCACTGTGGGACAAGACCAAACAGAAGCAATAACCCCAACTCAGCTTTGCAGATGTGAGGCACATCTCACACTGTCGTCATTTGATGGTGATGCCATCCCCTGCCCCACAGCTAGCTAGACAGGCAGGTAAGCAACCCCAACTACACCAAAGTTTCCCCACTGCAAAGCTTTTCTGCAAGGAATCACAGCTCCAGTGTCATGTTTCTCACACCCTTCTTTGCTCACCAACCCTCCCAGCCCAAGCTCACTATGTTTTATGACTGGGGATTGTGTATACCGATGATGATGGAGCATCCTGGATGCTGCCTGGACCAGCTTCAATGTTGGTGTCCTCCTGCATCCTGCCAATTAACACTGAGAGCAATGTGGACAGTTGGATCAGAATGAGCACTTCACAAACAGAGTTACTGACTTTGCAGAGCAGAGTGTCCTTATTTCATACAACTACACTTTGCCTTCATTTTCCAGCCAAGCAGAAGGTCCAGCACAGACAGGGTGGCAGGTGAACACATGGCATGGCAGCCCAACACTGACAGGGGCATTGGATGCACCCTTGGCAAGTCTGCCAACAACACCAAGCTGTGTGGTGCTGCTGACAGGCTGGAGGGCAGAGATGCCATCCAGAGGGACCTGGACAGGCTGGAGAGGTGGGCATAAGCCAACTCATGAAGTTCAACATGACCAAGTGCAAGGTCCTGCAGCTGGGTCGAGGCAATCTCAAGCACCAATACAGGCTGAGTAGTGACTGGCTTGAGAGCAGCCCTGAGGAGAAGGATTTGCCGAGCTTCTCATCCACCAGCACCCCTATGAGCCATCAGTGTGCTCTTGTAGCCCACAGAGCCAACCAGAGCCTAGGCTGCAGCAAGAGCAGTGTGGGCAGCAGGGCAAGGGAGTGATCCTCCCCCTTTACTCCACACTGCTGAGACCCCACCTGGAGTACTGAATCCAGTTCTGGAGCCACTGCTACATGAGGGCTATGGATGTGCTGGAAGGTGTCCAGAGAAGGGCCACAAGGATGAGCAGAGGGCTGGAGCTGCTCTGCTATGAGAAGGGACTGAGGCAGTTGGGGTTGTTCAGTCTAGAGAGGAGAAGGCTCCCAGGAGGCCTTGCAGTATCTTAAGGGGGCTACAAGAAAGCTGGGGAGGGAGTTTTTAGGTTGTCAGGGAGTGATANCAGCAAGAGCAGTGTGGGCAGCAGGGCAAGGGAGTGATCCTCCCCCTTTACTCCACACTGCTGAGACCCCACCTGGAGTACTGAATCCAGTTCTGGAGCCACTGCTACATGAGGGCTATGGATGTGCTGGAAGGTGTCCAGAGAAGGGCCACAAGGATGAGCAGAGGGCTGGAGCTGCTCTGCTATGAGAAGGGACTGAGGCAGTTGGGGTTGTTCAGTCTAGAGAGGAGAAGGCTCCCAGGANCATTCCAGGAGGTGTTTAAGGGCAGGCTGGATGAGGCTGTGGTCAGCCTGATCTAGTGTGAGGTGTCCCTGGCCATGGCAGGGGGGTTGGAACTGGCTGATCCTTGTGGTCCCTTCCAACCATGACTGATTCTACAATTCCATGAATTCCAATTCCAGGGCAAGGTGATGCCATGAAGTCCAGCTGGGATGGGAATAATTGGATATTAGAAACAATTTCTCCCCTCAAAGCCCTGGAACAGCCTGCCCAAGCCAGCTGCAGAGTCCCCATCCCTGGAGGGACTGAACAGCTGTGCAGCCATGGTGCTGAGTGGCATGGTTCAGTGCTGACCTGGCACTGCTGGGTTAACAGTGGGACTCAATGACCTTAAAGGTCTTCTCCAACCTAAACAACTCTGTCACTCTATGAAAGCTGCCTCTTTGGGTGCCATCCCTACAGCACCCACAGCATATATCCTGCTGCACAACCTCTGTCCCCCTGCCCCCTCCAACCCCAAACTTTTACTGTCCAAACCCAACATTTACTCTTAGTTGCTTTTAAGCCACTGGTTTGCCTGCCTCTGCCAGCCTCCTGGGCTGAAATTGATGAACAGAGAACCACAGAATGGTCTGGGTTGGAAGCGTTTCCAACGTCATCTAGTCCAATCCCCCTGCAGTCAAGCAGAGCCAACCTCAACTACATCAGGTTGCCTCACCTCGAGTATCTCCAGGGATGGGGCCCCAACCACCTCCCTGGGCATCTCAAACCCATCACCCCAAACCTTTCCATTCCAGAGCTTTTAAAGCATTATGAACTATCTAACTCTAGTTGGTTTCACTCTAATGAATCACTAAATGCCAAGTAGTCAAACAAAGAGCAGAAATCATTTGTTATCTTGACACTGCATCTGCTCACAACCCCTGCAGTGGGGTTTTGGGGGCTTTTTTTTTTCTTTTTGTGTGGCTATTGTTCCTGGGGTTGGGGTTTTTTTTGAGAGAGCACTCTCAAGGATAACAAAAATCCCTGGGTAAACACATCAGGGGGACCTTCCCTGTCAGCCAGCCCCTCGGGGTGTGATTTCTGCTCCCGACAGAAAAATGACTGCTGTTTGCCAGATTTCAGACAGCAAATGTGGATCCCCCCCAACCCCCACCCACTGCAAGATACCTGGCACTGCTCTTGTACACCAGCAGGAATGTTTAACTGCTTCAGTACCTGATCCAGACATGGAGCTTGAAGCCGCCTTCGCTGGGACCCGACTGCCCCAACCGTCCCCATTGTCTATTGGAGTCCCAAGAGAACAATTTCTCCCCCAGCCACTGGAATCACATCCCAGGGAGGTGGTGGAGTCCCCAGCACTGGACATCGTTAAGATGCAGCTGGACAGAGTCCTGAGCCAGCTTGTCCTGACCATGCTTCTGCCAAGGGAGGTTGGACCAGTTGATCATCACAGAATCCTACAACAGCTTAGTTTGGAAGAGACCTCAGAGATCATCTACTCCAACCACACCACCATGGCCAGGGACACCTCTCAGACTCAGCTGCTTAAGGCCTCATCCAACCCAGCCTGAAACCCCAAAACAAGCCCATCCATACCTCAGAGGCAGTCAACCTACTGAGTTACCTCACTGCCACTAAAAGGATGGGAACAGTTGCAGTTACCATCCAGCTCTTCATGTGTTTTCCATCTCTAGACACACCTCATCAGCTGTGGGTCCAGAAAATCCCATTTTGACCTTTTCTTTTTTTTTTAGTCACAGCATGTGTTTGGTGGGAAAGTAAGAGAATTAGAGTTTGCCAGGCAGAAAGGTCACTTGTGCCAACTCCTGAACTCCTGCAGCCCAGGTTTCCCCACATCCAACGAGACACCACAGCCAGCACTGGTGAGGCTGCACTTCAACGCTCACTTCAATTTTGGAGATCTCACTACAGGTAGGATATTGAGGTGTTGGAATGGGTCCACAGAAGGGCAATGAAGCTGGTGAAGGGTCTACAGCACAAGGCTTGTGAGGAGCACCTGAGAGACTTGGGGTTGTTTAGCCTGGAGAAGGGAAGACTGAGGAGAGACCTCATTGAGCTGTACAACTCCCTGAAAAGAGGCTGAAGCCAGGTGGGGTTTAGTCTCTTAAGGAACGAGCAATAGGACAAGAAGACATGGTCTCAGATTGCACCAAAGAAGGTTTAGGCTGGACATGAGAACAATTTCTTCCCCAAAAAGGATTGTCAAGCCCTGGAACAGGCTGCTCAGGGCAGTGGTGGAGTCTCCATAGAATCATAGAATGGTAAGGTTGGAAGGGACCTCAAGGATAAGGATCATCTAGTTCCAACCCCCTGCCGTAGGCAGGGACACCTCCCACTAGCACAGGCTACTCAAGGCCTTGTCCAACCTGGCCTTGAACACCTCCAGGGAGGGAGCAGCCACAACCTCCCTGGGCAACCTGTTCCAGTGCCTCACCACCCTCACTGGAAAGAACTTCCTCCTAACATCCACTTTCAATCTCCCCTCTGCCACTTCAAACCCATTGCCCCTTGTCCTGTCATTGCAAGACCTTGTCAATAGTCCCTCCCCAGCTTTCCTGTAGGCCCTCTTCAGATACTGGAAGGCTACTATCAGGTGTCCTCAAAGCCTTCTCTTCTCCAGGCTGCAGAGCCCCAACTCTCCCAGCCTGTCCTCATAGGAGAGCTGCTCCCGATGGGGTTTAAAAGCCACAGAGATGTGGTGCTGAGGGACACAGTTTAGTGGTGACCTGGCAGTGCTGGGTTAATGGCTGGAGTTGATGATCTGAGAGGTCTCCTCCAACCAAAACAATTCTGTGTTTCTACAGAGTCTGGGTGAAACTGCAGCACTCTGCAACTACAGCGAACAAGAACCATAAAAATCTAATTTCTGAGGCTGAATTGCCAATTTCCCTCAGTGTCAGCAGCAGTTCCAGTTCCAATCGGCTTGAAACGATTTATCCCATTTTCCTATCCCATGGGAAAACACAAACCCAGTGCCAGTTAGGGTTATCAGCAGCAAGACAACTTATTTGCCAGGTTGAAGGAAACAATTGCTCCCAAATTATTTCCTGGAGGAATTCTGCTGAGGCCAGCAGGCAGAGAAGCCTGAAAGGCTCACGCGACGTCTGTTCAGACCATCAGCATCTGCCCCGCGTGTGTCCACGGCCCCAAGCTTCCCTGGGAACTGGGGGAAGCTGCTGCAGCTCCATGTAAAGAAGGGAGCCAAAGAGATTTTTTTGCTTTTTGCTGGACAAAGGACACTAAATTGGAGCTTTCTTGCTGTGTACCTGGGCAAAAGACATTATTTTACTTGCCTCCTAAGCAGCCTACTCTTCACTGGGTCTACCTTGGAGGGAGCAGAAGTGGGGGCAGATGAGCATCTATAGCCAATGCATCCTAAATACCTTCTTGCCCCAGCAAGAGACCTATCACCAGAAGTGATGGTCTCATAGTCAGGGTTGGAAGGGACCACAAGGATCATGTAGTTTCAACCTCCCTGCCATAGGCAGGTACACCTCACACTAGATCATGCTGTCCAGAGCTTCATCCAGGCTGGCCTTAAACACCTCCAGGGAAGGGGCTCCAAAGCCGGACTCAGCTTCTCTTCTATTGAAAGCACTTCGTGAAGGGTTTATTTTTCCACACAGAAAAACCTCCTACCCATGCAGGTCTATAGAGAAATGCTGACTACAGTGCAGATGGAGAATCATAGGTTGGCTTTGGTAGGAATGGACCCTCAAAATCATCTGGTCCATCTTCAACTAAAAGTGGATGCTCAGAGCCCTGTCCAACCTGACCTGGAATGCTTCCAGGGACAGGCATCTACCACTTCCCTCTCTGGGTAACCTGGAACAGTGTCTCACCACCCTTGATGTAATGAATTTCTTCCTTCTATCCAGTCTAAATCCCCCCTCTTTTAGTTTCAAACCACCACCTTGTCCTGTGTGATGGTTTGGGTCACAACAGACCCTGCTAAAAAGTCAGTCCCCAGCTTTCTTACAGGCCCATTTAAGTTCTGAAAGGCCACAAAAAGGTCTTCCTGGAGCCTTCTTTTCTAGGCTGAACAACTCAAACTCTCAGCCTGTTCTCAAGTAGAGAGGTCCCAGCCCTCACATCATAATTTCTATGGCCTACTCTGGCCCTGCTCCAACAGGTCCATGCCCTGATATAAAGATGGCCTCAAAGTTTTCACTTTAAAACTGAAAAATCAAAAGCCAAAGGAAACCTTACTCTTAGAGGAGAGAAGATCCCTTCCTAAGGGAGCACCTGGCCACCTCCTGCCCCTCCAGCTGCTGCTGGTGCAGCAGTGAGGGGCTGAGGGTGAAAGAAATGCTGTTTGAGAAGGAATGCCAACATCAAAGTCATTAAAAACAAGAAACAGAGAAGGGGCAAGACAACAGGAGAGCTGGTTGAAAAGCATCACAAAGTCTATTGAGGGACTACAGCGCAGGAGAAGCAGCCCCCAGCTCAACCATCTTGGGGCAACCAGATAAGCTACAATGTCTCCAGATGAGGACCAGGAGCATCAGCGATGGTCCCAGCAAGGAGCCAGAGCCACCATGGTTATGCTGAAGACCACAACATAGTAGCTCCCCAGCTCTTATGCCTACATACGACTTACAATCCTAGACCTGTTACATGCTTTGAGGTGGATCTGACTTCAAGTGCTGGCTTAAGAAACTCTTCTCACCATCTTCCCCCTGGCCCTTGTTATGTGCCTGAGGAGAGATGTGAAACACAGAGGTGAAGAGAATTGCAAAGAGGGATTAAACTGGCCAGACAAAGGCGGCACAGTGGGGACAGGGCTGTGGCACTGCCCTGGGGGCAGGGTATTTAACTCTGCTTAGTCACCAAGAGGCTGTCACTGGGGCACTGTGCCAGTTGTAAAGGAGATGAAACCAGCAGGGACAAGGAGGGTCTGATCTCCCAAATCCACGTTGCGATGGCTGTGGCTGGCTGGCAGTTCAGTGCTGGCCCACACTTAGCCCATGCATGGTCCAACCTAGACTCAGCAGCTACCAACCAGAATGCCTAAGTCCTGCTGCAAAGCCAGTCCGAGGCAACCACAGCCACCACAGCACCTCACTGCACCATGCAGCACCTGCTGCAGCACACCCTAAGTAATGCCCATCACAGCGAAGCCAGGCAATGCCACCCCATGCCATGCAACACCTGCTCTTGCAGAGCCATGCCCTGTGATGCCATGTAACACAATATCCACCACAGCATCATGGCTTGCTGCTGCAAAGTCATGCAACACAACTCTGTGCCATGCAATACAACCCCATGCCACACGCTGCCCACCGCTGCAGAGTCAAGTGGGTCCTCCCTGTGCCACACGCTGCCCACCGCTGCAGAGCCAAGCGGGTCCTCCCTGTGCCACACGCTGCCCACCGCTGCAAAGCCAAGCGGGTCCTCCCTGTGCCACACGCTGCCCACCGCTGCAGAGCCAAGCGGGTCCTCCCTGTGCCACACGCTGCCCACCGCTGCAGAGCCAAGCGAGTCCTCCCTGTGTGACGCGTTCCCCCCCGCTGCT
>VWZE01002146.1:153628-182011 GCA_013396675.1 Eubucco bourcierii | reverse complement strand
TTTGTTTTGTCTCTTTTCTGTCAAACCGTTTTGGAAAATAAATGTAATAGGAACTAGTGCAAAAAAGTTCTAAACATGAAGCACAGTGTATAAAATGGCATAAGAAAACTGTCCCCTCGAGGACACAGTCACTTTTCTTATGACAGAGGGGAGAAAGAGAAACAGAAGGGGAGGTGGGAACAGAGAGGGAGGGTCCAGGAGGCAGAGGAAGAAAGCTGGAAAGAAAGAGAAATTGGGCAGGGGGGATTAGAAAGAATATTTTGACTTCAGCAGTATGGTTTTGTTTGTTATCACCTCGCCACCACAGACTGTAAAAGGACCTTTTTTTGTTTGTTGGTTTTTTGTTTTTTCTTTTTTTGTAGGTCTGAGCTCTGTAACCATCGACATTTCACAAGCACTTGAGAAGGGTTCGGTCACAAGCAGCCTTGGTCACACACGCAGAGCCACCCCAGGGAGGGGGCTCCAAACCCCTGCCGAGGTCCCCCAGTGCCCCCTGGTGTGTTGGGATCTCCCCAGCCCAGCCTGGCCGGCAGCCGAGGGGCAGAGAGACCTCAGCTGCCAGCATCAGCACCTCCCGTGCTCTGGATGGAGATGGGCAGGAGGGGATGGATGTGTTCTTCGGGGCTCTCTTCACTCATCTCCCTTCCAACAGTTCCCCTCAAACCACGGCGTTTGCTTTTTCCACTCTGTGGGATCCCTCCTGGAGCAGCACATTGAATCCCTTCCCACTCTGAACACCCCAGGAACCTCTGGAGGTAGCTCTGGTCTCGAAGGCATCTCCTAACTGTGATCTCTGAATGTATCAGAGGCCAGAAGCTGGATTCATTTTGGTTTGGAGAAGAAAATCAATCTTGGCTAGAAGGACACCCATCAGCAGCTGAGCTCCCAGAGAAGGAGAGATGTTTCCTCCCAGCCAGTTCCCAAAGGGAAGGTGCCCACGGGGCTCCCAAGGTGAAGTACCCTTGGCTGAAACCATCCTGCCAGGAAAGGCAGCTCTCCAGTTTGCTTTCAGCCCCCAAGAAATTGGCTGGATGCTATTTTAAGTCGAGCTGGGTGGAATTCCTTACAAATTGCTATTCTCTCCCAATCCACTGCCCCCAGTTCCAACTGTGCAAGCAGAAAAAGTGCGACTTGAGGCTTGGGGTTTGGGTTTGGGTTATTTTTTTTTCCCCTTTCTCATTTTCTTTTCTGAAAAGGAAAGGTTTTTGTGGGGAAGGGCTGTGCTTGATCCATTTCTCAAAGTGGGGGGAAAAAAAAAACCCCAAACCCTGGCCATAATTATCAATATGGCATGATCTGACAAGTTTCAAACTGCAACAACAAAAGTGATAATAATTAAAAAAAGAAATCCCTGTCTGGCTCAGAATCTCTCTTGTTTTTTTTTTCTTTTGGTTCTGTTTTGCAATTCCAGCATGTACAGCTTCCAAATAGATTTAAAAATGGTAAAACCAACTCCAAATTTCCTAATTTTAATAAAATTGGGGTTTTTTGGGGGTAGGGGGGTGGGAGGGGAAGTTTAAGTTTGCAACAAAGCCAAGCTGTTGACTTCCTTGGGCTGAGAAGGATCAGTGGGAAACTCCTGCCCTTGTTTCCAACAGAGTGCTGGGTCTGCAGCCTGGGAGAGGAGGCTGGAGGTGTTCAGCAGCTCAGCCCAGCTCCTGCCTAGTCCTGAGAGCCTGGATAATACCCCAACAGCTTTCAAAAGGACTAATTTCTTTAAGTGATCCTTGCTTTTTTCCTTCATGCATGGCCAAAGTACTTCCTCTTCTCCCTCCATCCCCAAGGGGCAGAACTGAAGTGAGACCTGCCCGGGACCAGGTGATGCACCTCACAGGGTCTCAGTGCAGCTCTGCAGACCCAGGATGGAGGCAACCTCCAGAACCTCTCTCTGCCCTACACCACATGCTCCCCAGCCTGTGGGACAAGCATCCACCACCCAGGAAGGAGGCAGCTGCACCTCCTTCACAGGCAGAAGGCCACATCTGAGATCCCCCATGGGTAATGAAGTGAGCCCTGTTCTGGGGAACCCCAGTTTTGGAAGGATGCTCTTCTCCACTTGGCCATGGGGATCACAGTTGGTGCTGGCTTTGAGATGGAGCCTAGAGATGAGATAATGTAAACCACCAAGACTTTCAGAACTGAGGTGCTGGCTTTTGGCTGGCACTCAGAGGACAAGCAGAAGAGCTTCCACTGGCCCCCTCCCTGCATGATGCACAGGACACAAAAGGACACCGAAAATGAGCAAGAGCACCCAAAAGGAACTGCTGAAAAACCTTTCCTGATGAAATAAAACTCAGCAATGCTTGGACCTGCAAATGCCTGCCAGAGCTGCTACGACCCAGGAACTCCAAACGGGCACAAACATCCTTCTTGGGGGGGTGTGTGATCATGGGTTTTGTAATGTGAGTTCCTCTACCACAACACAGGGATGGCCAAGAGCTGACTTTGATGGGCTCAAGCAGGGCCAAGAGCTGACTTTGATGGGCTCAAGTAGATCGTTATGTCCTGCCTAAACATCAGACATTGCCCTTCCTAGCATCTGAAGGATAATTTAAGAGAGATTTTTACCCACGGGGCAGCTCAAGAAGTCTACAAACAAAATTGTCTGGCACATGGTGTGGATTTTAACAGGGATTCTCCCAGAATCCAAGCATGTTTGTCTCTACCAGTGTCCATAGGCATTCCTCCCCAGGGCTGCAGCGAGGTATCATGTTATAATTTATCACAAGCTGCCAGCTGATGTTGGAATGGCAAAGCCTTGATCCCAAGGCTGAGCACAAGGCAGCATCCCCTCCCTGCAGGATAGGGGGTCCTTGTCCCACTGGCAGCTGCATGCTGGAAACCAAATGCTGGCCAGAAGGGGACCTCTGGAGCTTGGCAATGGGAAGCTCCATCATGTCACCAAGGATGCTGCCCCGGGAGCTGCAGATATCAGGGGTTTTCTTGTTCTAAGCAGGGGCAGAAGAGCTGTCTCCCAGCATTGCCTGCAGTCCTGAGTGGCAGTGAATGAACTGCCTTGACATCTCCTATTGAAGCAAAGCGAAATGTGTTGAAGGAAAACCATTTCAAGATGTTTTCTGAGTGTTGCCAAGTTACTCAACATGTTCTGCTTTAGTTGTCAGATGCTTTCAAAGCGATTTCCCTAACTCAGAGCACGAATGGTGAGGGCTCTCCCTGGGAATCTTTTGCCTGGGGCTACCATGGATCTGTATTTTCATAAGAAAAAGGCTCAACTAATGATTAATCTTCACCAGAGGAAGCAGGGCCTTTCTTGGGGATTTTTCTTCAGTTATTTTTAATTAATTTGTACAACTGGCACTTACATTAAAGTGCAGAACCCAGGGCTAACGCTCCAGCTGCCCAGGACCTGGCTACCTTCCCTCCTGCAGCCCTGCCTGCTCTGCCCGCTCCTGGTCCTGACCCCTCAGGACACGGCATCACCTCTTGGCTTCTTGGACTTTGCCACAGGGCAGAGAAAGCCCTTTCCAGGGAGAAATCCCTGCTCTCCAATGGGCATTTTCCTCCAAGCAGGGAGTTTGTCCACAGAAGGAAAAGATCTTTCACAGATTAATACCAACGCGGGGCACCTTCGCGAGGGAGAAGGAAGAACACTGAATGAAAAGGACAAAGTACCTTGGGTTTCAATTCCTAAGGGGATAAATCCCTTTAGACCTGGTGTTCTCCATGGTGCCAGGCTCTGCAGAGTGCTCCTGGTCTGCTGGGCACAGGAGGAGCTCAGGTTGAAGTGTACCTGCACGCGTAGGGCAAAGAAACTCTTCCTTTCCTTACCCCAGGGACAAAGAAAATCCTCCTCTCCTTATCCTAGAGGAGAAGAAGACTCCTTATCCCAGGGGCAAAGAAACCCTTTCTCTGCTTGTCCCAGGGGCAAAGACTCCTTATCCCAGGGGCAAAGAAACCCTTTCTCTGCTTGTCCCAGGGGCAAAGACTCCTTATCCCAGGGGCAAAGAAACCCTTTCTCTGCTTGTCCCAGGGGCAAAGACTCCTTATCCCAGGGGCAAAGAAACCCTTTCTCTGCTTGTCCCAGGGGCAAAGACTCCTTATCCCAGGGGCAAAGAAACCCTTTCTCTGCTTGTCCCAGGGGCAAAGACTCCTTATCCCAGGGACAAAGAAACCCTTTCTCTGCTTGTCCCAGGGGCAAAGACTCCTTATCCCAGGGACAAAGAAACCCTTTCTCTCCTTGTCCCAGGGGCAAAGACTCCTTATCCCAGGGGCAAAGAAACCCTTTCTCTGCTTGTTCCAGGGGCAAAGACTCCTTATCCCAGGGACAAAGAAACCCTTTCTCTCCTTGTCCCAGGGGCAAAGACTCCTTATCCCAGGGGCAAAGAAACCCTTTCTCTCCTTGTCCCAGGGGCAAAGACTCCTTATCCCAGGGGCAAAGAAACCCTTTCTCTGCTTGTTCCAGGGGCAAAGACTCCTTATCCTAGGGGCAAAGAAATCCCTCCTCTCCTTGTCCCAGAGTACAGAAACCCTTTCTCTCTTTATCCCAGGATACAGAAACCCTTTCTCTCCTTATCCCAGAGTACAGAAACCCTTTCTCTCTTTATCCCAGGGTACAGAAACCCTTTCTCTCCTTATCCCAGGGTACAGAAACCCTTTCTCTCCCTATCCCAGGCACATCACTCTGTGTTTTAATAAAAACAATGTCAGGGGTATGAACTGAGACAACATTAATGTCTCCTCTCTGGGCTCTTCTCTTGCCTAGCAAAGAGCAAGCCAGTAAGGATGGAAGGATTATGAAGGTTGTAAAGTGAGACCAAAGAGAAGATTTTTATCCAACAGCCTTATAATGATGGACTGTGACATGCACTGCTTCCAGCTGCTCCGTCCCACTCTCTGAACAGCCTGGTCTGGATTCATTTAAGGAGATTGGCAAAGTGTTGAATACAGCATATGGTGCCCTAAAACCACAGAGCTTATTGACAGCAGCCCAGACTCGCTAAATAAAAGAACTCCTTCCAAAGCCCTGCTCTGTGAAGACTCAGCACTTTCCTTCCAGTCACACTAGGTAAAATCCCAGCCCCGTCCCTGCCTGCTGACCTGGCAGCCTCCTGGCCCAGTATCTGCACCTGAACACCTCCAGGGAAGCCACAGCTGGGAAAACATCAGCATCTCCTCTGTCTGCAGCACGAGTGCCCTGCAGAGCCTCCCTGCTCCCTGTCTGACACAACTCAACCTCCTGAGCAATCACACTAAGACCTCGTTTCTGAAATGGCTCTGCTCCCTGGACTCACAGGTACGCAGCCTGGGCTCCCTGCACCCTCAGGTGAAGCCCAGGAGCTGAGCTTGAAATCGCTGTGGTTGGGAGAGACATTCACAACCATCAGGTCCAACCCCTAACCCAGCACAGAACGCTGTTATGGAAGGTCTTCACCTCCACACGTGTCACAGCTCCCTGCTTATTCCATCCAAACCCTGCCAGAGCCTCCCCTGGTCCCTGAAGGTAACTCAGCCTCTGACCTCCCTGCAGAAACCACCCATCACAAAACCTCCCACATGTGCCACCAGAAACTTGCCCGAGCCTGGACTGGACACCAGTCCACAGCTCTGCTTGCTGGTGGTGCAGGAGAGCCTCAGGGTGGGCAGGAGGACAAATACCCCTCGAGAACACTCTTTGCAGAGGGTTCACACACGTGGTGCCTGCCCCAGCGAGCACGCAGGCTCGGGCACTGCTCAGTGTCACACCAGCAGACAATGGAGAGGGCCAGTGACTCAGGGCCACTTGCTGACGCACCACACTGGGCTATTCTTCTCTCTCTAGATGAGCTGCTCCAAGATTGGATGCAGCCTATCTCTGAGAGAGGCGCCTGGAATTAGCTTAACTCTTGGCAGTACACGAACAATCTAATTTCCTTAAGAGCGAGCTGGATCCGGCTGTCTCAGGGCAGGCACAAGGCTGGGCCCCCTCCCTGGGCCTGGCTGAGAGCTCTTGCGACTCATCAAAGCAGCCACACGACTCATTTCTGAGCAGCAGAGCACACGGAGGAGCTGGCTCCCTACTTGCACGTCCCCAGCTCTCAGGCTGGTGTAAACTAGACTGAAGATACACGGAGGCTGTGAGGAACAGTCAAAGGAGAATCATCTGACCTGTTGTGGGTGGCAGCAGCAAGGCAATCTGCTGGGGAAACGCTCTCTGGCTGACTGGTTTGGGTGGGAAGGGACCTTTAGAGGTCATCTGGTCCAACCCCCCTGCAGTGAGCAGGGACATTTTCAAGTACTTCATGGTTGCTTCCATGAGCGACCACCTCTCCTAACCCCGCCACCAGAGGACAGTGGGTTCACAGGCTTTGTATCTGCAGGGCTTTGGTAACAGGCAACTGGTAACGTGTAAACATCATCCCCAAAGCTCTGAGATTCAAGTCAAAGCAGAAAGCAAACATTCAGCTGCTTCTCAGAGCCTCTTTGGTCTGGAATTGGGCTGGAAACATCAGGAAACCTGTCCTCCTCATGAGATGCCTGCTACTTCCTTCTTCCAGCCAGGTAGGAAGTAGCTTTGCTCATGGGCTCTGCTCAGCTTTGCTTCACCTCAACAGACCTGAAACTACAAAACTCTTACACTCCTCAGCTCTGGGACTCCTCACAGGACTCTGTGATGGGTTTGAGATGCAGCAGGATATTCCTCCTGTTCCATCCTTGCCTCCCAACAGGGCTGTAGTGATCCACCTTGGGCTCTGCTGTAGGCTCCCCACCAAGAAACACAGGGACCATTGCACATCCTCTGCAGGCAACAAGCAGGTTCACATCCACGTTGTGACCAGGACATTCTGCAGCTGATTCGAGCCGAAACCCTCCTCCATGCCCACATTCAGCATCAACTTTCCTGTCTCCCCCGTGCACTGCCTCACAGTATCCATGCTGGGGAAATTTCCCAGTTGGGGGGGGTGGAGAATGTAGGATTTTCCCAGGAAAGCAGGGCATGATGTCTGTTTGGGGCTGAACCATTAAGCTCAGGTTAAAAAAACCCAACCAGCAGGGTCGGTTGAGGCTGCACCAGCCAGCAAGTTGCCCAGCCATGTGCTCCTGTCTCACTGGGCTCCTAGAAACTCCCTGGTATCTCGAGGGGGCATGCACAGAGAGAAAACAGTCACAAACACCCTGTCCTCCAGCTGGGCTTTCTTCGTGCCTTGTCTTTGCGTGGGAGACTCTCCCCACAAGCCAGATTCCTCCAGTCCTTTTGCCCAGTCCTTCTGCCATCCAGCCCATGATTGCAGCTGGGAAGTGTGGAAAGATGCCTTCAAACACCCCATATCCAACTGGTATCACTCGTGATCCCACTCCCTCGCTTGGCCTGGGTGCTGCTGGAGTCACATCCTCCCCCCTCCCCTTGGAGACCAACCACTCCAGTCAGGAAAGAAAGCAAAAAAAAAAAAAAAAAGGTTAAACCAAATCATCAGGACACTTGGCAAGACGGGACATGGGAATGCTGGGAATGTCCCTCCTGCTCCAGGCCTCCTCCCTCCCTTGCACAGAGGAGCAGGAGAGGGGAGGCTGGAGGAGCGGGTTGGGGTTGTAACGAGATGGACCCCGAGCAGCACCACAGTGTAGCGTAACAGCATCCCACTCCTGTCCCCCAGATCCCATCGGCCAGGGGAATGCCACACTGAGGCTGCCCACGAGGAAGGGTCTGCCTTGGCTTGGTGGATTGTTGCCACGGGACGGGATGGCCCTTCAGGATTTCGGCCTGAGGAGGGAAAGAAAGGGGTTGCTGAGGTGGCTGACAAACCCTTGGCGTGTCACTGGCAGCTGAGCTGCGGGCGCCCAAGGCACTCGCGGCGGCGGCCAGGAGACGCGCGGCAGTCCCATGGGGACACCTCTTCCGAAGGGACCCCCCCTCCGCCGTCCCCTCGCCCTACCTTCCGGCGCTGGCACCTCGGCGAGGCCGGGCAGGCCGGGCTGCTGCTGACCGAACCCTTCTCGGAGCCGAGTGCCGCAGCCCTGTGCGCGTTAGAGACTCTTCCTCACGGGGATGCCCCGCGGCGAGCAGCTCTTGGGGGGATGTGCGGGGGGTGTGTGCGCGCCACCCCCGATCCCGTGCCTCCCATTGGAGGAATAGCATGTGCCCCCTTCGTGGAAAAAGATCTGGCCTTCTTCTTGGAGGTCACTCATCCCGTGCCACGCTCTCCTCCAAGGCGGGCAGGGCCTCCAGGCTGAGTCCTCCGCCGGCTGCTCCGCCGCCGCCGCCGTGCACGCTCGAGAAGGACACCATGGTGTGGAGGAGCATCAGGACCAGCACGCAGAGTCTGATCCTGCTGCTGCTGAGGCGAGACCCTGCGGAGACCGGCAGCAAGGATGGGGAGCGGGGCTGGTGGTACTGGTGGTGGTGGTGGTGGTGGTAGAGGTGGTAGTGGTTCTGCCGCTGGTGATGGAGGTGGGGGTCGTGGCGGTGGAAATGGAGTGACTCTGAGGCTGTGGATTTGGGGGATGTGTTGTCGTTGCTGTCTGGGGGGTGGTCGCAGGAGTCCCATTGCACCTCGCAGCACTTGGCCTCCTCGTCCGGCAGCTGGTGCTCCAGCAGCCCTGAGGGAAGGAGGCGGAGGAGAGGCAGCTGGTCAGCAGCAGCCAAGGGCAAAGAGAGCCCCAGTACCTGCCAGCAGAACCTGAGAGCTGGGACACCCAGAAACCCCTGGGACCAGCCCTCAAGGGGGTTGTGAGCCTGCAGCCCTGGGGTGTGCTCAGGTCTCCCCAAACACTGCCTCTAGCAGTTAAATGTTCCATCCCATGTTTAATCACAGAATGGTCTGGGTTGGAAGCAACAGTAAGAACCACCTAGTTCCATGGGCAGGGGCACCTCCTACTAGGCCAAGCTGCCCAAGGCCCCATCCAACCTGGCCTTGAACACTTCCAGGCTTGGAGCCTGTACAACTTCTCTGGGCAACCTGTTGCAGTGCCCTACCACTGCCATGGCTCACCTAAATGTCACCCTCCTAAGGCCCTGTCACTCCATGCCTTCGTAAAAGGTCCCTCTCCAGCTCTCCTGTAGCCCTGTACGAACGCTGGAAGGCTGCTGGACCAGAGTCTTCTCTTCTCCAGCCTAAAAAACCCATAGTAGAGCTGCTCCCACCCTCCAATCACCTTCATGGCCCTCCTCTGAACCTGCTCCATCAAGTCCATGTCCTTGTCATGTTAGGGGCTCCAGAGCTGGATGGAGTACTACAGGTGAGGTCTCACAAGAATGGAGAGCATCACCTTCACCTTCAGCTTTGGCTTCCAATGAGAGGAAGGGCTTCCATTTCCTGTCCTTAGCTGCTGGGCTGTTGCTGGGTCTCCATTAAGCACTTACACCCACCCCCACACAGCACCATTTTGGCTCTGAGGCCATGCTCCTGTGTTTCCATACTGCACCTCCTCCCTCTCCACCCTACCAAGCCTCCAGAACCTGGCTCACAGCTCACAGAGTGCTGACGTTCACCAGCACCCACCCTCTCCCCTCGTTCCCCTGGGGCGCCTGTAAGCCTGGCCCTGCCCCTCAAGACCTCCTTACCTGTACAGATGAAGCCAGGCAAACCTCCATAGATCAGCTCATCATTGTCTGGTAACACAAACGGGCACCTGGTCTGCACCTCCAGGCAGTATTGCTTGCATGGGATCCGGTGTCGGCACTGCTGTTGGGTCACGTTGAAATACTCGGAGCACAGCCAAGCCTTGTAGACAGCCTAAGGGAAGCCACCAAGAGTCACACGTCACTTCCTCAAATGCCAAAGCACTGCAGAGACAGGGGGTGACAGAGGAAGGGAGAGCTCCCCTTGCAGTGTGTCAGAATATTCACTGAGCAATGAAACCACTGAAATGCTGGGACTGTGTGGAACTTACCTAACGAACTAAATCCACCACAAACCCATGAGGGTGGTGAGGCCACTGAAACAGGTTGCCCAGAGAAGTTGTGGAGGTCCTAGCCTGGAAGTGTTCAAAGCCAGGCTGGATAGGGCCTTAAGCAACATCACATAGTAGGAAGTGTCCCTGGCTATGGCAGGGAGTTGGAACTAGATGACCCTTAATCACAGAATTTAGAGATTGGAAGGGACCTCAAAAGTTCATCCAGTCCAATCCCCCTGCTAGAGCAGGAGCACCTAGGGCAGGTCACACAGGAATGCATCCAGGTGGGCTTGGGATGTCTCCAGAGAAGGAGACTCCACAACCTCTCTGGGCAGCCTGCTCCAGGGCTCCTCCTATTGCCGTGGAACCTCCTCTGCTCCAGCTTGCACCAACTGCCCCTTGTCCTGTCACTGGACATCCCTGAGCAGAGCCTGGCCCTGTCCTCCTGACACTTGCCCTTCTTTGTCATGGCTTGAGTTGAAATCTGGAGCCCTGGTGCAGGTTGCCCAGAGAGGTTGTGACATCTCTGGAGAGACTCCAAACCCACTTGGATGTTGTGATCCTGGGCAAGATGCTGTGGGTGACCCTGCTTTAGCTAGGGGGATGGACTGGATGATCTCCAGAGGTCCCTTCTGACCCTCACCGTGCTGGGACTCTGTGACACGCTCACCTTACAGACACGTTTTGACACATGAAGTGACACAGATGCTCCTGTGCCCTCCACTCACCTTTCCACTGCTTAGACCTGTGCTTGGCAACACTTCCAGAAGCAAAAGCAACCTGGGAATCACCTGCACCTGCAGAAGCCACAACCCCTGCCTCTCCAGCCTGCCTGGCCCTTTGTCAGGGCCACCACCAAAGCCACTCGTGAGCAGGGCAATGTCGTGGTTTGAGGGGTTCCAGGTTACCCCAGACTCCCTAAAAAAACTACAAAGACCATGACAGGCTTTCATCTGCAGCTGACCAATATGACCTTCCTCAGCAAAACTCAGCTCTTCCCTCCCTCCCTGCGTGTGTTCGTGCCCATCGCAGCCAGCTGGGCACGGCCCAGATGGCTTTGGTTAAGAGTGTCCCTCCCGCGTCCCTCTTCATCTTCCGGGCATCAGGCACGGGTGGAAATTGTTTGTCTTCAGTGGCTGCAGAGGGGAGGGAGATGTCTCATTTCTCCTGGTGAGGAATTATTCCTCAGGCTGTAAGAAAGCCACGACCCCGCTGGGAAGAGCTGCACCCTCCGTGGCACTTCCAGCTCATCTATGAATCTATCTAGGCACCAGCGATGGAGTTAAGGTCGTGTTGATGACCACATCCTTTGAAACCAGCAAGAAAGGACTCCCCATGATTCAAAGGGAATGAGCTTCCCTCCTCAGCATGCCTGGAGAAAACCCTGTGCTCCTTCTTCCAGCTGAAATTTCATTTTCTGGAGGCTCTAAAACAAACAAACACACAAGCAAGCAAATCCCTTCTTTGTTTCCCCATGTTTTCCATAGATCCTTATCACCGTTTGTCCTCTTTCAGGATTAAAGTTGCTTGGGAAATTCTTGGCAAGTTCTTTTAGTTTCCTTTTTATTTCCCCCCCCCTGGAAAATGCCAAATCATGAAATCCAGAATTTTCCTGGAAGCATGTTAAGTTTTGGTGAAACTTTCAGCACAAGAAGTTTAAAACAGGGACCAGGACACACAGAGAGCAGTCAATAAGGACCTTCCAGCTGTGGTCCTGCTTCTTCATGTTCCTGTGTGATCACCTTCCAGCTGTGGTCCTGCTTCTTCATGTTCCTGTGTGATCACCTTCCAGCTGTGGTCCTGCTTCTTCATGTTCCTGTGTGATCTGGGAGAGGTGATCCTGCTCTGGCAAGGGGTGGTGAACTGGATGAGCTTTTGAGGTCCCTGCCAGCCCCTCACATTCTGTGATTCTCCCTGGTCTGCTGAAGGTTGCTCAGGGAGGTTGTGGCTGCTCCCTCCCTGGATGTGTTCAAGGCCAGGTTGGACAAGGCCTTGAGTGACCTGTACTAGTGGGAAGTGACCCTGCCTATGGCAGGGGGTTGAAACTAGATGATCTTTGAGGTTCCTTCCAACCTTACCATTCTATGATTCTATGATTAAAGTGGAACAGCTCCAGAGAAGGGACTGAATCTGAGGACACAACCAGACTGACTCTGGGAGACCAGAAAGTGTGGGTGAAAGGACCACACAGGGCATACCGAGTCCATCTCTGCTGCTCAGCCTGTTTTCTGAGCCCTCATTTGCCTGAGTGAGGAACATCTCCACCAGCAGGACTTCCTCATGCTTCCTGAGGAGGTGGTTGTAGAGCTGAAAGCACTTCTCTCACTGCCTACAAGTTTTCCTTCATACTTGACCTACATTTTCCCATCCAAAAGTTCATTCCCTTCAATCATTCCATAAACCATCCCTCTCCTTCTTCTCTGTTTACACACTTCTAATATTTGCAGATGTATCACGCTCCCTGTTTAGTCATAACTTAGCTGTGCTTGACTGATTTACTCTCCAGCACTTCCTGCCAGGCTCCTTCCCAGCCCTTCAATCATCTCCGACTCTTCCCCGTGCTGCTTTCCCAGGTCACCGTTGCATTCTCAGCCCCCACCCGGGCACAGGTGCAGCCCCATGAGGAGAGATGCCACACTGGGGCCCCCGTGTGGGTCACAGAGCTGTGACTTGCCCCATCCCAGCTCTGGTTCAGGGCTGCAGCAACCTATGCACCAGCCCCACCAGCACAGGAGAGTCCTGGGAACTTTGTAGGAAGGAGTCTGGGCTCATCTCACCCTCCTGTGGAAACAGCTTGCAGAGACTCCACCTGGATCTGCACACTTGCCCCTGAAATGTTCCTGGTGACTCCTACCTGGGAAGTTTGGCACGAAGCTGGGATCTCAGACAATGAAACTCCTGTGAACCCAATGAGAATCATGGAATCACAGAACCACTTTGCTTGGAAGAGACCTTTCAGATCACTGACCCCAAGCATCAACCCAGCACTGCCAGGTCAGCACTAAAGCACATCCCTTGGTGCCACATCTCCATGGCTTTTGAATCCCTCCAGGGATGGGGAATCCACTGCTAGCCTGGGCAGCCTGTTCTAGGGTTTCACAACCCTTTGGGGGAAGAAATTTTTCTTCATGTCCAATCTAAACCTCCCTTCTCATTTCTTCTCATTCTGTCATTTGTTACCTGAGAGAAGAGACCAAACCCACCTGGCTCCAACCTCCTTTCAAGGAGTTGCAGAGAGGTAGAAGGTCTCCCCTTTCCTGCAGGCTGAACAACCCCAGTTCCCTCAGCCACTTCTCACAAGACTTGTGCTGTAGACCCTTCACCAGCTTCACTTCTCCAGACGAGCTCCAGCACCTCAAAATCCTTCTTGTAGTGAAGAGCCCAAACTCAACCCAACCTTCTCACCCAGGATCAGATCTCTGGGAGACATCCTTCTGCTACACATCTGCAAGAGGCAAACTCCCTGGGATGCTTACAGTTTGGTTTTCCACCAGCTTTCACTATCTCTGAGCTTACCCACACACAACCTGCTTTGTCTTGCAGGTCAGGGAGAATTTAGGACAGGAGGAAAATGATTCTTTGCTTAAATCAATGTGGAAAGCTCACTGCTTTCCATCCACTTCTCCAGGAAGTCAGTTTGGTTGCAATCAGCATCTCTCCCATTCTCTTCTTGCTTCTTGGCTGATCTCCAGCCTGGCCAAATAAATATAAGTGACCTCAGCTTCAAAAAAAAGCTCTCTTTTGGTGCTTTCTTCCTGCATTTTTAGCTCAGAGGACTGGCTAGATGACTCCCAGAAAGCACAAGGAGTTTTGCTGCCTAGGAAAGGAGCCAACTTCATTCAGACACCCAATTTATACATGAGGACAGGCGATCTGTCTGCAGCTGAACTCTGCAGCTACGCCCAAAGCCCCTCACAAAAGACACTGGAAAGAAGCAAAATAAATTGAGTTTCCAAGAGGCAGCTAATTGAGCTACCTGTCTGCTCACACTCCCACACGTACAGGAGAGCAGCAGGCACAGGGACAGTCTTTCTGTAGCCACTTCAGTGCCAAATTGAGTTCCTCACTGCCTGCACTTCTCCCACTGCCTGCCCTTCCTCTTCTCCCCATCCCTGCACTTCTTACTATTCCTGCACTTCTCCCACGCACTTCTCTTCCCCATGCCTGCACTTCTCCCATTTCTGCTCCCTGCACTTCCCTTCTCCCTGTGCCTGCAGTTCTGCTCCCTGCACATCTCCCACCGCCTGCACTATCTCTGCATTTCTCCTGGTCCTTGCACTTCTGTTCTTCCTGCACTTCTCTTCTCCCCATCCCCACACATCTCGCTGCCTGCACTTCTCTTCTCCCCATCTCTGCACGTCTCCCAATACCTGCACTTCTCTTCTCCCCATCTCTGCACGTCTCCCAATACCTGCACTTCTCTTCTCCCCATCCCTGCACGTCTCCCACTGCCTGCACTTCTCTTCTCCCCATCCCTGCACGTCTCCCACTCCCTGCACATCTCCCAATGCCTGCACTTCTCTTCTCCCCATCCCTGCACGTCTCCCAATACCTGCACTTCTCTTCTCCCCATCCCTGCACATCCCCCACTGCCTGCACTTCTCTTCTCCCCATGCCTGCACGTCTCCCACTGCCTGCACTTCTCTTCTCCCCATCCCTGCACATCTCCCACTGCCTGCACTTCTCTCCTCCTCCCTGCACTTTTTTTCTCCCCATGCCTGCACTTCTCCTCCTGCCTGCACTCCTCCTGCTACCTGCACTTCTCTCACTGCCTCCTGTCTGCGCCAGGACAGCATTTCCCATCAAACACCTTTTCCAGGTTCTATTTCTCTGACTCCAGTATTCCTGAACTGCATTTTTGGAAGTAATTTGGCCATTCCAATCCCAGCCTGGCTGCTGCCAGTATTTTGCAAATGCTGGCATTGCTGCTGAAGCACACCAGGTAAATTCTGGGGCAGGGATGGAGCAGTATCCCTGGGATGTGAGGAGGACAGAGTGTTCAGAGTAGTCTGGATGCCCACTGGGATCACCAGCTGTAAGTAGCCCAATAAGCTGCTTGTTTCCCATAAAAGCAGAAATCAATGCTTGGAAAGTTTTCCCTGGGGAAGTTCTGCTCATGGCAGGATTTTTGTTCTTAATTATAGGCAGGGGTTGGAGCAGCATCCTTGGCTCAGCACCTGCTTCTCTGGAAGGGTGATTTGCAGACTGTTGGGGAAGGAAGGTAAGGAGGGCAGAAGGAAGGAGGAAATCTTCCACTTCAAAATAAGTTCAAGACAAGACTTGGTGCTTGCCCTCTGCTAACCTCACACCAAGCAAGGCAGGGATTTCCCCTCATGTAAATGATGGGAGATACCTTTAAGCATCAAGCCCAGGGCACCCCTAACCCCTAGAGCACTCAGCACCCCTCAGCATGGTGCCACTGGTGAGAGGAGTGGAGCCTCTGATCAAGACTAACAAAATGCTTACTCCAGGAGCAGGCAAATTGGGTGCTTTAAGAAACCAAGTGCAAGCTGATAGCTTAGCAGAGCTGCCTGAGGCTGTATTTAATTGGAGGAATATTGGGCTCTGCTGACTAATCTGAGGTCAGCTCTGGAAGGAGACTCAAGAATATGCCACAGCTGGTGGCTGGGGGTTCATGCTGGAAGCTGCTGAGTTCTGCTGTCATGACTATGACATAGGAGAAAAGGAAAACAGACTCAAGTTGCAGCAGTGAAGGTTTAGGCTGGACATGAAGAACAATTTCTTCCCCCCAAAGGGTCGTCAAGCTCTGGAACACACTGCCTAGGGCTTGGTGGAGTCCCCATCCCTGGTGGGGTTTAAAAAGTGGAGATGTAGTGCTGAAGGACAGGGTTTAGTGGTGACCTGACAGTGCTGGTTAACAGTTGGACTCAATGATCTTAATGGTCTTTTCCAACCAAAATGACTGAACAATTTTATGACCTTCCACCACTTTGCTGCTGCTGAGGCCATGAGTGCTGGACCAGGTCACAGCTGTGTGAAGCTGAGGTGGTGCAGTCACCCCACAAAGCCCCACCAGCCTCCTTGCCACTCCCTCCATGAGAACCAGACCCCACCAGTGCCAGAGAACCTTTCCCCACAACTACCTTGCTCACCATGTCTTGCTCCCCAGGACACAGCATGCACCCAGTCATCACTTTCCAGTGAGATCACCTCCATCACTTCCAAGATGAAGAACCCTTCCTGCCCCACCTTGGGCCGAGAGCTGCCCCTTTTCCTCCTGGAGCAGTTCCTAGGACTCACATTTCCATCATGGCCTGAGATGAGCATCTGGAGTGGCTGTGCCTCATTAGTCTTGGACACAGGGAAATGAGTCCTGCTAATGAGCCTCTTGGGCAGCTCTCCAAGCTCTGGCACATCAGGATGCTATGCGGGAAGCAGGACGTGCCGGGGGGGAAGAGAAGAATCCCCTTTGGATAGGAGAGGATTAAGGGAATGCTGACATCCACAGCCAGCCAGGAGTCACCACACACAAGCTGCAATGTCCAATTACTGTCGGATTCAATTACTGCAGCCTGCAACTCTGACATTAATGATGCTGAGCTTTTCAGACAGCTTTTTTGGCTTTAAATTAGCCTTGCTGCTCTACCATCACATCTGTAACAGCTGGCTCTGGGTAGCTTTGATAGCTCTGGAGCTGTTTTATCCCCACCTTGCCACCTTCACATGCTCTGGTTTAGTGGAGGGAGAAACTCAATCCAGTCCCAAACCCCAACAACTGCCTGAGACTGGCTTTTTTTGTGGTATTGGTTGTAGTTATTTTTGTGACTGTGAAGTTGTCCTGTGCTTGGTGGTGACAGAGCTGGAGCCACACATCCTCTGTTTCACAACCAGAGGGCCAAGGGCCACACAGTGTCTGCAGCTCTGGGTACTGCCACAGAGCCTGCCGGTGGGAATGCTGTGGTATGAGGATGGGTGCTTGGTGGGAATGGGACTGGCCACAGCCAGGCCAGGCTGAGGGTGCTGGGAGTGGCCCTGATGTGAACTGGGGGCAGAGGAACCTCCCCTGGGATCCCAGACGTGGGTCTCACTCACATGCTGGGGCCTCAGCATGATGGCCAAGCTGTCCCCTCCCTCTCTTCCACTGTGGTCATGGGAGCAGGACGGGGGTGGCTGTGCCCATGCTGGGGTGACCAGGGAGTGTCCACTCCTTGGTGTGTCTGAGACAGGCAGTGCTGATCTGTTCTGGTGGTTCCCATCCCTGTGCTGATGTACTTGAGCCAACTGGGTTGGGGCTCCAGGGAGGGGGCTGCATGGTCTTCCTCCACCCCTGGGACAACTTCCCCTCGTGCCCTGGCCATGCAGTGTCACAGGGATGATGGAGAACGAGAAAGTCCTCCAGATGCTGAAGACAAGCCACTCACTCCCTGGCCACCAGCAGTCTGTGCACATACAGACTGGGCAAGGGTCATGGTAAGACAAGGATGAGAAATGAAACTTCCCCCAGGCAGCCAACCCGAGGTCACAGGAGGCTCAAGCAGCTCCAACTGCAGGAGTAACCAAATAATCCCCAAATCCCAAGATGCTGGGGATTGAAAGGGACCTCTGGGGATCATCTTCTCCAGTCCTCCTGCTACAACAGGGTCACCCACTGCAGACTGCTCAGGATCACAGCGTCCAGGTGGGTTTGGAATCTCTCCAGAGAAGGAGACTCCACAACCTCTCTGGGCAGCCTGCTCCAGGTTTCAGCTGCCTCACATGAAAGAAGTTTCTCCTCACGTTCAGATGGAAGGAACACCGGCTCAACAGCACGCAGTGCTGCCTGGCTGCCTTGGAGAAGGAGCTGAGCTAAAAGACTAACACCAGGAGATGCTGAGTGCAGAAAAAAGGCAAGAAAGATGCTGGGAGAGCAATAGCTCAGCTACAGAACAAAGGAGACAACCCATCTCAAGTGCTGCTCTCCCAGAGGTGCCTGCTGAGCCATGGGAGCCCATCTGCAGGGAGAGGGAATCCAGAGGACCATTAATCAGCATTCTAAAAGTATCTCCTAGGGGGTTTGGAGCACTTTGGAAGCTGGGAGGGCTCAGCAGTGGTGTCAAGAGCACAGAGATGGCTTTACTGTAGTCTCATTAGGCAGCATGGCTCTGCAAAACTCCTCGGTGAGGCTGCAGGTAACCAGGTTAGTTAGCAGCCTGCTCTGCCATCAGCCCAATTACTAAAAAAGTAATTAAAGACTTCAGCTAGGAAGCTGAAGATGAGCATGAGTTGGGACAAAGGGAAAGTCAGGTCCTTGCAATCTATTAGCATCGCTTGAGGAATTCGCTCCCATTAGATACTGCTGCAGCCAGGAGCTGAGCAGGACTCGGGAGCAGATTAAACATTTATGCAGATAATGAGAACAGCCTGGAACATGAGACAGGATATAAAAAAATAAAGGCCAGACACTTCAGTGCCACGAGCCATCCATTACCCACCCGCTGGTGGGGTCAGGAAGAAGAAGTTTCTCCACCAGAGCAGGGGCATCGACCTCCCGAGGAAGTGGTTTGGCTGCAGCATCGTTTGGGGGAGGCAGAGGGGGATGTCACATCAGGGCTGTCCTCACAACAGGGAAGGGTTTGATCCTGCACACTGCCAGGAGGCCCTGGTCCTCACTCACATGCACGCTGCAAGGTCCTGTTTTCTATGAAGATAGTGCAGTGTCTAAGGTTCAGCCACCAGTCTGATTCACCCCCAGGGACCTTTCCAAGGGGTGAGCAGCAGGATTTGGCCTCTTCCAGCTCCCTCAAGGGAGACAGGAGCATCCCAGCTCAGCATCCTTGGCTCCCAGGCACTGGGAGGTGCTCAGCCTTCTATGCAAACATTGGGGTGGTTTAGGCAGCTGCAAAGGGTTGTTACACTTATCTCATGCACCCATCAACCCTCACCCACAGAGCCTCGAGGCCACTTGCCTGGCATCCCAACACACACAGGAGTGACCAAGTAATCCCAGAATCCCAATATGGTAGGGGTTGGAAGGGCCTTCTGGGGACCATCTGAGTCCAACCCCTCTGCCAAACTAGAGGCACCCACAGCAGGTAGCGCAGGATGCCAATGTCCAGGTGGATTTGGAATCTCTTCGGAGAAGACTCCACAACCTCTGGGCAGCCTGGGGCAGGGCTCCAGCACCCTCAGAGGAGAGAAGTTTCTCCTCGTGCTCAGATGGAACCTCCTGGGTTTCAGTCTGTGCTCACTGCTGCTGGAAACCCCTGATAAGATTCTGGCCTCATCCTCTTGCCCCTCAACATTGATCAGATCCCCTCTCAGGCTGCTCTTCTCCAGGCTAAACAGCCCCAAGGCTCTCAGCTTTTCTTCCTCACAGAGAAGCTCCAGGCCCCTCAGCATCTTTGCAGCCTCCACTGGACTCTCCCCAGTAGTTCCCTGTCTCTTTTGAACTGGGAAACCCCAAACTGGACTCAGTACTCCAGATGTGGCCTTACTAGGGCAGTGTAGAGGGAGAGGTGAACCTCCCTCAGCCTGAGGAAATCCCAAAAAACTTCTGAGAACATCTCAGCTTGTCTCCTCTCCCTCCATAACCACCAGCAAAGAACCCTGGGAACTGGTGCAGCACAGGACACCAGGCTCCCTGTTCTGGCGGTACGCAGGCACTGGTGCTATCCTCACTGGGAAAGGCCCCGTTCCTGCCACTGCTGCCAGCTCATGCCACCTCTCTCCAGCTCCTCTCAGTACCCCTCCACTCTCTCCACCCACCAGAAGAGTTGCAGAAGCTGCTGAGCAGAGATAGGATGGCAGATGAGATGCCAAGGGGATGAGTAGGGCAGGCAGCAGGGACACGGAGCAGTGGGATGCTCCTATTGGCAGAGCTCTGGCAAGCCAAAGCCACGCCAGGTAATGTCACTTCTTGCTGCCTTTCTGAACAGCCACAGCAAGCAGAGCTTGGGGCAGCCCATCCTGGCTGTGTGCACCCAACTCCTGGGGAGCGTGGTTGGGGGAGAGGCACCAGAGAGCAGCCGAGAGCAAAAGCCAAGCTTTTGGGGAAGAAGAGCGAGGCCAAAGCGGTGGAGGCTGGCAGCTGCCGGCTCTGGCTGCGGGCACAGGGGCTGCAGGCAGCGTGGACAGACGGCCACTTCTCACCCAAGCTGCCTCCCTGTCTCATTCACAGATTTGCTGTCCCTGAGTCATTGCCCTTCAAATGACAGCGCAGCCAAGCTTCCTCTGCGAGGAGTCAGGCATGAGTCGCATCCTAATGGCATCCTGGTGACAGCAGGAATAGCCCCTGGAAGCCAGGTATGTCCTGCGCTCCTGCTTCTTTCTGCTGCCTGCAACTCTGGAAAAGCTCACGGGGCACCTCTGGGGCCAGGTCTGGGCTTCTGGGGTGTTTCCACGAGACTCCACTGTCCTGTGGGGTGTGGAAGGGCTGAGATTGCTGCGTGTGGTCCCTGGGATTCACAGATTGCAAGCTCAGAGATGGTCTCTGCCGCAGGCTGTGTGTGAGCCCTGCCTGTTCCTGGATAGGGACCATGTGAAGTTCTTCCACAGGCAGCTTCAGTGATGTCCTGGGTTCAAGCAGACACTGTGCACACCCTTTTCCACCTCTCAGAGCCCGTCTATGGGGACCGTGCTGCCTCCTTTCCCCTGGCAGTGCCAGGATGATGGCACGGTTGGCAATCAGTGTGGCACTGGCAGATCTCTTTGTCTATCAGGACAGCAGCACCACCGCCCATGACTGAAGTTGTCCCCAGCCTGGGCCACCCCAGGCAGCCCAGGGAAAGGGATGATTAGAGCAAGGAGGGGACTGGTGTTGAGGATTTAAACAGTGTAGAACATCAGAACTAACTGGATGAGAGCTTAAAAGGAAGCTGAGCTGAGACTTGGCTTGCTTAGCATGAGGAGGTGGATTTACCAAAGCCTTGGGCCACGAGCAGTGATCTTATACTGAATTAAAGACTCGATGACATGAAGGGAGGCTTTGAGACCACTGCAGCATGTGAAAAATAAGGTAGCTATGTTCATCAGCCAAAGCTGCATCCTTGAGATAAGAAAAGGAACTACCAGCCTGGAGACAAAGAACCCAGTGAGGAACAAGAAGACTTCAGACTTAGTTATCACTGTTGGACCAAACCATCATGGGAGAGGAACTGAAACTGTCAGGGTAGAATCACCCAAGGAGTCCTCCACTCAGGGCCCCTCTCTGGAGGCACCAGCTGGGGCTACTTTTCCGCTGTACCATCTCAGGAAGCTATTTTTATAAGATCCAATACCTGGGATGCTGGGAAACTGAGAGTGAAGAAACTTCTTTAAGAGCCCAGTGAGGCTTGTGTCATTTCACCAAGTCACCCATTTTGGCAGTACTGATCCCAGCACCCACCCAACACCACAACAGACACACCCCAAAAAGACATCACCAGCTGATGAGGTATCACACCTTGTCCCTGCCACCAGAGCTGAGCCTGCTTCTCCATGGAGCTGATCCCACCTCGCCAGCGAAGCTCCTGCTCACAGCATGCTCCCAGGGATGGGCACACGCTGAGAGGAAGTGGCACTCGCCCGCAGCCAGCACCGGCGGCAGCAGGCACCGGCGGCAGCAGGCACCGGCGGCAGCGCCCGGGCACACAACAGGCACTGGCACCTGCGTCACTTGTAGCTACTTGGTGACAGTTTGATGGAGGCAGATCTCTCGCCCTCCCTCGCACTCCTCCCTGCACCATTTGCTGACCTGCTTGTTGCTGCACCGGGACTTGCTGCCTTTGCAAACTGGGTTTTCACCCCTTAAGCACCACTGACAGGTGTCAACGGCGGAGGACAAACAGACAAAGCACCAACCCCCAGCAGGCAGCCACTACAATGGGTGCTAAGCTCTCCCCCTATTCACACCACCACCCAACAGCCCAGCTGGAGTGAAGGCACCTCATGGCTGCTAACTACATCCCAGGCAAATGCATGCCCACTGTACCCCCTCCAGGAACGTTCCACCTGGGAAAGAACGCCCCATGGACCAGGATACCTTGGGAGAGCAGCATAAGGCAAAAGGGCCTGCGGGTTCTGGTGGACAGGAGGATGACCATGAGCCAGCAATGTGCCCTTGTGGCCAAGAAGGCCAATGGCATCCTGGGGTGGATCAGAAGGGTGGTGAGTAGGCTGAGAAAGGTTCTCCTGCCCCTCTCCTATGCCCTGGTGAGGTCACATCTGGAATATTGTGTCAAATTCTGGGCCCCTCAGGTCAAGAAGGACCTCAGGGAACTGCTTGGAAGAGTCCAGCACAGAGCCACAAAGACGCTGAAGGCAGTGGAACATCTCCTGTGAGGACAAGCTGAGGGAGCTGGGGCTTGGAGCAGAGGAGTCTGAGGGGTGACTTCATCCAGTTGCTAAAGCTGTGCAGGGCAGTGGTCAGGAAGACAGGGCCAGGCTCTGCTCAGGGATGTCCAATGACAGGACAAGGAGCAGCTGGTGCAAGCTGGAGCAGAGAAGGTTCCATGGGAAGGTGGCAGAGCTCTGGAGCAGGCTGCCCAGAGAGGTGGAGTATCCTTCTCTGGAGACATTCCAAATCCACCTGGATGCATTCCTGTGTGACCTGCTCTAGCTGCTCCTGCTTTGGCAGGGTGGGTTGGACTGGATGATTATTTGAGGTCCCTTCCAACCCCTAACATTCTGTGACTCTGCACAACCCCAAGCAAAGCTCTGGATTGTCCAAGATATATCCTGGGTATACTACACAGGACACATCAGCTCAGCATCCTCCTTCCTGGACGCCACTTGGGAGCATTTCTGACGCCTCGATACTGTCTCTATGACAGAGCAAACTCCCTTCATCTACTCAGTTTTTCGTCCTTCTGGGGTTTTTTGATCTTTGTTTTCAAGCATCTTGGTGGCAGCCGACACAAGGCGCAGGAACGGGGCCAGGCCAGAGGCTGCGGCTGCAGCAACCACATGTCTGAGCCCGCACATTCCTCTTGCTCAGATCCTTCAAATCATTTGCTCACATCTTGGTGCAGGCCTGAAAAAAACCAATCCCCTTTGCTTGCCCAGCCCTGGTGTGTAAGTGGGAGCTGCATGCTTGGCTAATCTGGGGCATGTGGGCTCGCTAAAGCTGCCATACAATGAACTGTGCCGAGCTGCTGGAATTACTCTGGAATTTACTCTGGAACTCTTTATCACCTCATGAAATCCTAGGAAAGCTCCATCTCACTGGCCAGCCTTGTTCCTGAAGAAAAGCTCCAGACACCAGAGCTGCTCAGGAGCAGCCTCTCCCCTGCCAGTGCTGCTGCTGCTTCTGATCTCCATTAATGCTGCAAGGGGGGATCAAGCCACGGGTGCAGCTTTGCAGTCACCCACCAGTGGATTCTTGATGTAATCTTAATGTAACCTTCATTTTCTATTACAAAAAACACAAGATTTTGGTGGAACTGCTTAGCTTTGGGTCTCAAGGGACCTTCCTGCTGGGTGCAAGTCTATGCAAAGAGCCATCCAGGCTTGGAGCCAGATTGAACAGTATTTTGGATAAGTCCAGCCCAGATAAACTCGACTCAAGCTGCTTTTGTGAAGGTAAAACACTGCTTTGGTTCCCCCAAGAGGTGTCCCTGGCACCAGGAAGCCTCCAAAATGCAGCTCTCTCAAAGCTCCCAGCCCCAGAATGCCTCACCTTCACTGTTGCTGCTCCATAGGGAGGGATGATCAGCAGAGACTGGTTGCTGATGCTATTTCTGGCTAAACAGGAACAAGAAAACAGGACCCTCAGAGGGTGTTGAAGCTGAGCACCACAGATTTGCTCCCCAGCTGCTCAGTGAGGGCTGTGCCAGGTGCAGTGACATGGCCATTGTACAACAACAAGAAGCTTCCATCTCTCACAGCATCACCCAAACACCCACACCAGGGAAACACCATTATGAACACCTCTGGAGTGCAATCCTGCCCTGCCAGGCTCCCCTAGACAGCCTCTCTGGGAGGTAACAGGGAAAACCAGAGGTGCAGAAGCAGATCTGGCTGGGGGCACAGCAGGACTAAGCAGGCAGTGGCCCACGCACGCAGAGAAACCCTGGTAATCTAATCTCATTTGAGATGCTACAGGTCCTGTCCAGCCTGGCCTTCCCACCAGCACTCTGGTCCAGCCTCAGCCCTGCAGCTCCTGCCTGTCAGACCTTCTCTCTCCACAGCTTTGTTTCTTGCAACCTAATGAGTCCTTAATTCAGGAGGCTTTGGCCCATAGATCTTGATTTGCCCTCACACCAATAGGACTCACTTTTAGGAGAGCTCTGCCTCTACAGCAGCAAAGCTCTGACCTGCTGGTGGTGCCTGAGCTGGAGCAAAGCTGTTTTCTGCTTTTCAGAAAGACTTAAAAAAACAGAGGCACAAAGCAGCCATCAGCATCCTGTGGGGCATTAGTCTGGGGAGAAGGGGACCTTTCCCTGAGCAAAGTCCTGCAAAGCCTGAGCTGATGGCTCACATGCTGCAGGGGCTGCCACCAGCCCAAGTTTCCCAAGGGACTTTTGGCCACAACATCCACATCCTCGGGCTGTGAACCCCTTGAGCCTTTCTGAAGGGTGCTACTGATGCATCACTTCAACAGCACATGGAGGTCATTGTGTCTTGCAGTGACAAAGGGTACAAGTCACGCAGGAAGTAGGGAGATGGAGATGGCAGGGAGCTGCTCCTGGCTAATTTAACAAATTTTCTCTCTGACAGGCAGAAAAACACAAGTATTTTCTTCCCCTTTTATGCACATCACCACTCACTAGCCCCATGACCCCAGCAGCCAGGTCTTCACTGCCAGAAGTGAAATGTGTTTCAGAATATGGATGGACTCTGTTGACCTGCTTCATCTTCTCCCTGCCTTGTGGGCACAGTGCTGGGGACCCTGCCCATGAGGGGCCTTGAGAGCCACCCTTCACGATCAGCTGCCACCATCCCATCATACACAAGCCACAAACAATACACCCAAGAAAGGTATTTCCTCCTTTCACTCTCTCAGCCAAAGCAATTTTTGGTGTCAGTGGTAGGAGTAAGAAGTAAAACACTTTCAAAGTGTGATCTGGAAGGTGATGGTGCTGCATGGAGTAGCAACAACGCATGCAGAAAGTGGGATCTGCCCAGGAATTACTCCCTTTACTTCCAAAGAGAACATAAAAGAGTTATGAGCAGTGAGCTGTTACAGAGAGCCCATCACTTGACAGCATTTCTAGCCCCTAGTGAGATTTTGGCCCAGCCTTCCCGGAGCACTCTTGCAAGCTCTGAGCTCAGGGTCTGGATACTCAGGATGCTGCTCACCCCCTTCCAGCAGCACTTCACAGAGCACAACATCCCAACCCCCCAAAATGGTTTACTAACAGGGAATGACAGGACTTATGTCTCTCCTGAAACCAACCCACCATACTCAGCCACCTCCAGGGTTTTAACTCAGGGTCAAACCTGCTGCTGCGTGAAGGAAGTGGCTGCTCCAGAGGGGCTTTTCTGGCTGCTGATGTTGTTTTAAAGCAGACACAATAAAGAGCCAAAATTACCTGCCTAAGAGCAACTTGTGTGCTCCTTATGGAGCAGCACTGCTCCTTGGGGATGGAATCACAGGAGGGATGAGTGGCTCTGCAGAGGAAGGTTAGCTGAAGATGCTCTGTTTCCTCACTTTGTTTTTCCAACTGCTATTATGGAATAGGAAGGATGTGGATGGCAAACAGCACTGACCCCTCAGCACCAACCTCTCATAGTCAGCACAGTCCCTGGCCCCAAAAGTATTATTTCAGTCCTGTTTCCCCAGCTACAGGCTCTCTGGAGCCAGAGTCCTGCTAAAGTGATATTGCAGGAGCCTATCTCAGTGCCTGAGCTGTTGTGTTTTGCTCCACTCCTCTCCTATTTTGCTGTCATATCATAAAATCACAGAATTATTTGAGTTGGAAGGGACCTTAAAGATGATCTAGCTCAAATCAATGAGTGGTAGCTCTTTGCTGTCACATCTGGATAGGAATGACAGATTTAGGCAGCTTTAAAAACTCTGCCAGCCAGGTTTTCCCAATGCAAGGAGTAACTGCAGCCTGAGCTGAAGTCCAGCACACTCGAAATCAGGCCAAAACTTGCCAGGCACCACCACAATGGAGGACTTTGGCTCCAGCCTCCTCTCACAAACAGGGAAAAGCCACACAAGAGGGCAAGGTTGTGGGCAAGGTTGAGACTCACAGCAGTTTGAAGTCATCTGAATATATATTGAAGCACCACAAATCGGTGGCTCAGTTTTCACAAGAGACCAAAACAAGTAGCAGCTGTGAGGGGTTTGAGCTGGTGTCTGCAGACTTGGGGCGCCCATTGTGGAAATCACCTCATGGGGGGCCCAGGAAAGGTTGCACAAGTTGGCCCCAGCACTTGCACACTCTTGTTACTCCCAAGACAATCCTGGTGACACTACAAAGCTGCTGCTCATCAATGCTCTCTGGGTGCAACGGCCAATGTGACAAGGAGTGAGCTTGCAGGTCTGTGCCTTGCTGCCAATACCTTCAGCTCTGCATCTCCTAAGCTCATTTCCTCCTTTCTCATAGAGAATGGTAAGACCAGAGACACCTAATGAAGACTCAGCTAAGCACATCTCTGTTTCTAGATGCTTTACGGTCCATAGGAACATCTCCTTGATCAAGACCAAGAGATAATGGCTATTTCCTTATCTTTCTTTGCTACTCTCAAGAGGTTTCTACACCAACAAGGTTGGACTCAGCAGAGCAGAGACTGACACTGAGCCTGAAGAGAGAGTGCCTGTACACGTGACAGGAGACAGCATGGGAAGACCCTGCACGGGAGTAGGACCAGCACAGTGGTGGTCAGTGCTGAATCCCTTCCGTCACTGCAGAAGTGGAGCAGCAGGATCAAAGCACTCGATGCAGGCTGCAGACCATGGACCTCTGAAACTGCAGGGGGAATTTGGGGAAGCAGATTGCAATTACCTGGCCTGGCCCTGTCCCAGAACATCACCACCAGCTCCTTTTCAAATCAGCTCCTTACAAAAGCCATGCATGAGAGCAGCAGCCAGAATCTTGCTGTTGTGCCCTCAACGAAAGGCACCAACCACCTCGGTGGCCCCAACGCTGCACCTCGCTGCAGCTCTTGTGCTTTCCCTGGGGACAAGCACCGCACCGAGAGCCACCTGTGTCAACTCCACAGCTCCCAGTGTCCCTCAAAGCTCTCCCAGGACAGCCCTGTCCTGTCAGCAGGGGATGCTCTGCCGCCATCCCTCTGGGGACAATGCTGTAACACACTCAGGTGCCTCTCCCCCAGGACACAGCTCAGAGAAAGGGGAGGTAGGTTTAATTATCAACACCATTACGCTTCCCAGAGGTGATGTCCAGAGGGAACACCTGCAGGTGAGACAGGCAGCTTGGTGCAGAAGGGAGATGGGAACACGGAGGAGCTCCCAGCAGAACCATGCCAGGCTCCAGATGCAAATGCTACCATGGTTCCTGTTTTCAAGAGGAGATTGCAATGTGCTGATGCTCAATCTGACTGATCCTGGGAGAGGCAACCCAGCTGTTTTTGCAATATGGACCATGCCATGGGGCTGGGGCTGGGGCTGGTCAGTGATGTCGGGAGAGGCACACTGCAGCACCCTTGGACCATATCCCTGTGAAGAATGGGTGGAAGAGCTGGAAAACAGCTGAGAAGGGGCTCCCTCACTGTGGTTCATCTCAGGTCACTGCCTCTCTATATACCTCAGTTTAACAAAGGCTGGGCAGCCCAGCCCAGCCCTGCTCAGCTCCCCTCACACCACACCAGGCCAGAGGCAGTGGTGAGGGGCTCCATGCCTGCCCCAGCTCAGCTTGCATGTGCACAGTGTGAATGTGGACAGGTGAAAGAGTGATCTTGGTAGGGAGTGGACTGTCAGGAGTCTGTCTGCGGGTGGACAGGTGTGAAGGGACGGGTGCCCAGGCCAAGACTCACTCTGCTCTCTTGGTCCCAGCATCCTGTCCTGGCTGTCCCAAAGGGCTCTGAACCCATCCCACCAGTGTTGCCAGGTTGGGGCTCAAGAGGGGCAGAGGGACACCCTCAGCTCTCTGGCAAGCGTGTGGGCAGGAGGCTCAACGATGCCCTCCCAAAGCCAGGACCCCCAGGGCTTGGTGGGGCTGCGAGTTGATGCACAGCTCACCCCAGCAGGTGACCCCAGGACGCCCCGTTCCTACCTTGCAGTCTGTCAGGCAGGATCTGACCGAGTACTCTTCCGATTGCAAGTACTTCTCCAGCAAGAGGTCGAACTCCTCGTATTTTTCCTGAGCGTGTTGGTCCAGCCGCTGGTACGCCTGGACGCAGCTGCTACAGGCCTCCCCGCCCAGCGCTCCGGCCGCCGCCACCATCAAGTCCACCATCAGGTTGTCCACGCTGCAGTCCAGACCGTCCGGGCCGGCCATTTCCCGCAGCAGGTCCCAGATCGTGTAAGTATCACAAAAGGAGAGGTTGAAGTTCCTAAAATAAGCCTGCAGGAAAGTCCTCTGGGAGGAGGGAGAGGCGAAGAAGGGGGCGGCGGCGGGGGGCGAGCGGAGGGGCGCGCCGGCCAGCGAGCCTCGCGGCCTCTGCAGGGCGTGAAGCCGGGCGCAGGCCGAGTCCAAGTCGCCGCGGGCGGCGGGGCAGGGGCCG
>VWZE01002146.1:139569-152916 GCA_013396675.1 Eubucco bourcierii | reverse complement strand
GGGGGAGGGGGAGCGGCTCGCGGGGCGCCCCTCGCCTCGCCCGGTCCCCCACCGGGAGCACCGCGGAGCCGCTGCCTGCGGCCGGTCCTGTCCTCACCCCGGAAAAGGCACCGCAGCCCCCGCCGGGCGACGTGCCCCGCTTTGTGCCCGCAGCGGGCACACCCTTCGCGGAAGAGGGCTGTGGGGCGCCCTGCAAACGGACACGGTGCCCTCACGGTCGCGCCGCTCCCCCCGGGCGCACGGATGTTGGGTGTCCTCTGGGCACTCGCTTGCCCCGTTGCCCTGAGAAGACCCCTCCCAACGATTCCATTTGCGGGTGACCAGGAGAGAATTCTGAGCAGGCATCGAAAGTGCCTCCGGTGAACGTCACTGCTTTGTGTCCCAGACTCTGCTGCCGCCCCGTCAGGGGTGTCTCAGGCCAGTTGAACAAGAGACCGTCAGCTTTGGGGAGTGAAAAATAAAGCAGCTGTGCACCGTGAAGTCTGTTGTCAGCAGAGCAGCAGCTACAGCCTGCTCTGGGGCTCCTTCCCATACGTGCAATCACCGAATCGTTTTCGTTGGAAGAGACTTTCAGGATGATCAAGTCCATCTGTAAACCCAGCACTGCCGGGTCACCACTTAACCATGTCCCTCAGCACCACATCTGCATGGCTTATAAAGCCCTTCAGGGATGGAGACTCCATCACTTTTCCTGAGCAACCTGTTTCAGGGCTTGCCAACCCTTTTGGGGAAGATTTTTTTCCTCATGTCCAACCTTAAACTTCCCCTGGTGCAACCTGAGGTCATCGTGGGAGTTGGTTTAAGTGCCGTTTATTCCTGGAGGTTTCATCGAGCTCTGTCCCAAAACGAACCAGTCCCTTCATATCACTCAGCGGTGCCCACAACCCTGCAGTGACCTGGCAATGGTTGCGCTCCCTCAGGCTGCCCTGGGTGGGCTCCTGCAGGCACAGGAGAAGAAGGTGGTGGTAAAGTTTGCCACATCTCCTGTCCTACAGCACGCCCAGAGCAAAGAGCCTGTTAACATGAGGGCCAGGGTGTCTGAGCTGCACAAACCTGACAGCGAGCTCTGCCTCTGGCTGAGGCGCTGAGGTGAGAAAATAGCTGGTGTGGAGCCAGGAGAGGTTTTACAGCCGGAACGAACAAATGTTGGACATCACTGCAAGTGATATAGGGAAAACCACAACCCAGGTTGGAGACTGAGCTTCTCCGAGCCGTGGCACAGACACCTGTGGCTCCTGAAGCACAAGGCAGAGCTCTTGCAAGCAGCTTCTCTCCAGCTCTTCCAAGCCATCTCTTCCTGTTGCTCCAGTGTGGATCCAGCTGGGAGGAGATGCTGCAAGAGCTTTTCCTGCAGGTCTGGGGGACCTCTCGGGACTGCCAGTGTCTACCATAGGATCATGCCAAGAATTGGAGCTGTTATCCTGGCAATAAATGCTATCTGTGCTGCCTTCATTTGCAACGCAGTGGCTCCGATACCTCAGGCGCAGATGCCTCACACTCTCATGCGTGGCGTGGAAGCAGCTCACCAGGGTGCGAGCAGTGGGTGGGAAGCACAAGGCTGTGACCACAGCAGCTCCTTGCTGCCACAAATGGAGCCCCAGCCTGCCTGGAAGAGATCAGCATCCTGCTTTCCAATGGGAAACTGAAGAAGCAGGCACACAGGGAAAAATCCACAGTTTGAGGACACCGGGTGCAAGGCTCTGGCAGGGGCCTCAGCTCCTTAGCCAAGAGGCAGCAGGCTTGGGGCTCCTGTGCACTCTTCCACTCTTGTCAGCCTGTGTCACCCAAGGGCTTTTACCTCCCCACAGCGAGGTGTTGCTGTTTCAGCCTGAGGGGGTTTAAGCTCTATACTGTGCAACTCCAGAATGTCTTGAGGAGAGAGTTGCAGGCAGGAGCCAGCAGTGCAGCACCAGCAGTGTGTTGTCAGACCTAAAAAGAGCCAAGAGATAACAAGGGAGCCCCTCAAACCCTAACCACATCCCATTATTTGTCTGACACTGAGCCCTACCATCCTTTGGTCCTGGCTGCTGGAGGCAGCTCCTTCCCTTCCAGGGCTTTGTACCCTGGTGCTGGGAGACTGTGGAGGAAGGAGGACAACATCCCACATTTCCAGCAGTAGGCTTAGTGGTCTCTGCTGAAGGCTCTCTGGCTACCAGCTAAGCCCAGTGCTTTAGGTTTTGTCAGTATAGCTTATCTCCTATCTTCAGCAGGAGCTCCTCTTCAAGCCTTTCTCAAGTCTTCTTTCCCGTGTGTCTCCAGAACTCCACTGTTCTCACACTATTTCAGCCTTTTCCCCAGCCAGAGGACTCTGCTTTCTCCCTTCTCCTATACTCCCAGTCCTTTGGTGGGTGCCTGTGGACTGAACGCAACCAAAAGGACAGACAGCATGGAGGGTATGGGAAGGGCATCATGGGGAGCCCACCTGCATGGGCACAGCCTGCAAGGCTTCCCTGTGGGCTCAAAAAGGGCTTTGACGGGAGCTGGTTGTTCCCATACCCATCCAGAGCAGTTCTCTACCACTGAGCCTCAGCATCACCCAGCTGAGAGGTAGCTTCACAAGCATTGCCCTGTTTGAAGGGTTCTGTTTCCAGGGCACAGAGATATTTCCACCCGGGAATGTCCCCTTGCTGGGAAAACATTAACTACTCCTCCCACTCTCTGCTCTTGCATGGCAAAACCAGCAGCTTACACATGGCCCTTTGTGAGATAAGGGGCTCATTTGCTCAGCCTTCCTCTGCTTTCTCTCCATTTACTGCTGCTGTTGCTGCTGTTGCTGCTGCTGCTGCTTGAAGGGCAATGTAGTTCATTGATGGCTCTCTTACATAAAGCAGAGATGGGTGAGCCATATCTCGGTTCCTCAGGTGGAAGAAGCAGCTCTAGGTCAGCCTCTACCCTGGTGTTTGGGAGGCTTCCATCTTCTGGGATTTGGAGAGTTTCCATCATTAGCTGATGCTAATCAGCTAGCTGATTAATCAGGCAGACCCTTGGGTGGGGATGAGCTAGCAAAGAAATTGCCACCAGCATGGCAGTGTTTTCTGACCACACATTGCAGCTGAACAGGTCTTTACACTGGTCTTTGCACCACCTCTGCACCCAGCCAGTGAGTGTTTGGGAAGGGCCATTTGAGATTGGCCCTTGGTACCCAGGGTGCTGTCTGTGATTGAAATCGGATGGAGAACAGAGCCTGGCTGGGTGCTTTGGGCCTGAGCCATGAAAGGGAGGGCACAGGACAGTGCAGGCAGCTTCCTGTACTGCAGCTCCTGCACTGTGGCTCTTGAGTGTGCCCTTGTTTGGGGCGGTCCTGGAGGAGAGCCTGGGCTTGGGAGGTCACCACCAGTCTCAGGGGACAGAGGGAGGACCTACAGCAAGAGGAGGCTCAGGGGTGGCAGTCCTGCCCAAGGGCTTGACCCAGGAGCAGCCCCAACTCATCCCTGGGCATTCTGCAGCCAACCCTCCAAACCTCAGCTCTCAGCACAGTGTGTTCACCTCCATATGTGTGTGTGAGCTCTCCTGCCCAGTCCTTCCTTCCTTGCCCAGTGCCACTCTGCAGCCACCTCCTTTTCCTCCTTCCCTGGCTGCAGGGTCCAGTGCCTGGCCTGGAGTCACTGAAATCCCACCCTGAGGCCCAGACCCTGGAGGCTGGCAGCAGGAGATGCTTCATCTGTCATAGAAGTTGAACTGAGCATTGCACTGTGATCACATCTTGTTTGCAATGCACTGGCAGACCTGGCAAGCCCTGCTAGTTCACCAGCTCCCAGCCAGGAGGGAGGTGAGGGCCAGTGGGGTCTCAGGGGGATATCCTAAGGTCATCCCCCATGTAGGATGGGTTTGCCTCCTACAGAATGCAGTTGAAGTTGCTTCACACAGAGAGAGGTCCTGGGAGCTCGCCAGCCACAGCAGCCCTTGCTCTGGCAGTGAGTATATCAAGTGCAACCAGATACCACAGCCTGAAGATGGGATAGAAGAGGATGGATGTCCTGGACCTTCTTGCACTGAGGCTGAATATGCCACACCTTGGTGCCCATAGCTTGCCACTTTCCTGTCAGACCTCGGTAGTCCCCTGCCTGACCCCACCTGTGGGACACAGTCACTCTTGCCTGGCGCCAGGCTGTGAGAGGACAGCTGTCTGCAGGGGCTCAGGGACTCCCTCTCCACAGGGGACCCCACAGGCTTGCCCTGCTGGCACTGCCCACACTGCTCTTGCTCACAAACCCTCATCCCCAGACTGGCTCTGAGCCCTCCTGACCTTGGTGGCCCTTGTCTGGCGCCGCTTGGCCTTGTTTCTAGACATCCCCAGGATGATGTCAACAGCATCCAGCCCTGCTTCTATACTGCCCTCCTGGGAAAGCCTTCAGACCACATAGCTGAGTTGCTGGCCAGACCTGCCAGGCTCCCAGCTCCTCGGGCAAGGGCTCCTATTGCTTCAGCTCCCAAACAATGGGTGGTGGCTGGGGTTCCCAGCTGGCCTCCAGGACAGGGGCTGGTTTTTCCCATCAGGTCCCACCACATCACCTCTCAGCACAGCCCCGTGTCCAGGAACCCGCTGAGCACCGAGAAGAAGCTGCCTCATGTCTTCCTGGGAATTGGCCACACTCACATCCCATATCTCCCAGGAAACTGGGGAGCTGCTAAGTGCAGGTCATAGCTGCAGCAGCAATGGCAGCAATCACAAGAGCCCATAGAACTGAGCTCCCAGCATCACCAGTGCTCCCAGAAGGGGTCTGTAATGATGGCACCTTAGCAAGGGCCTGTGCCAGTGGTAAGAGGGACTCAGCAGCTGCCTGAGACCTTGCACAGTCCTGTTGTGCCACAGCAGTGCTGCACCAGGCTGGGGAGAAGGGTATGGCTGGGCTCTCCGTCCTTGTTACCTGCTTCCTTCCCTGCACCCACTGGGACCTTTTCATGCATTGTTGATGAGGAATGATTTAATTTTCACTTCTATTCTATATTTGTAGGACAAAAGCCATTCCCACCTCCTGCTGTTGCTTCCCGTTGCTGCCTGGCCCACAGCTTTGCTGAGAGCACTGTGGTCCAGCAGCCTGGAGCCCCTGGGACCCAGCCCTGCCAGCTGAACATGATGGTCCTCTCTGCCCAGCCTGTCCTAGTTGCTTGCTCTGCAGTGTGGGCATCATGGAGTGAAGCAGCCAGCCTGGCTCAGCCTGGTGTCTCCATGAGGAAGGAGATAGCAAGGAGCACAAAACTTATTACCCTCCCAGTGCTACTGGAGCAGGTGTATCCCGTGGGTCCTCCCTGTGTCAGCCCCCAATCCGTGCCCATCCTAGACCAGGTCCAGCTGCCCTGCACCCCAACACGTGTCAGGGATCCCCATCTCACAACAAAGCAGGGCAAGGCTGGCATGCAGCACCCTCTGTTCTCCTTGCAGACCTGGGCATTTCCCAGTCCTTCCCTGATGTTTGTTACCATTTTCTGTAAGAGACCTGGACGCCCCACACTTCATCAGGGTTCCTACACTTATTTGGTGTGAGGAGTCTGTTTCAACCTCCATCATCCCATGGCCCTCTGCCTTTTGCTCCCCACCTGCTCCCCACCCACAGCTGCAGCCAGGCTCAGGAGAGCAGTGGCAAAGGTGTCACAGTATCACACAGTATCACAGTATCACCAAGGTTGGAAGAGAGCGTGGCACACTGGCAGGACAGTTGCCCAACCTTTGTGCCTACCCAGCAGAGCTCCCCTGGCCCAGGCTGGCTGCAGCCTCATGCTGCTCCCAGCTGTGAGCGCTTGGAGGGAGGGAGTGGAACAGGGAGAGGGTTTTACAGCCCACAAAAGCAGATGTTGCTAATGGAGCCTTTGAGCTGCATGCCAAGCCGTGGCATGGCAACTCTGCCCGGGTTTCAGAACCACTGCCAGGTCGCTGGCTTTGAAGAGAGTGGGGGTGGGTGAGGAGAAGGCCATGTATGTGGATCAGATTGGGCACCCAGCCCGCAGCCAGGCTGAGGGACCTGTGCCTCTGCCCGGGAAGCCCATCCCACTGGAGCAAAGGAGCCAAGAAGTGAGGGTCCTCACACATCTGCTCCTCAGCCACAGCTGGACCATTACAGATTAATGCCTTGAGGCAGGAGGGAAGGTGGTACCCACAGGCACTGGTGGCTGCTCCTTTCCCTCGTGTTTGCTTTGCTTGTTAAAGAGAAAGAAGCCCTTGTTAGCAATGGCAGGTCCTGGAGCTGCTTGGAAAGGAGAAAGCATCTGACATTTGACTTGATATGAGCCTTGTCCCCGTTAGCCTGGACACTTGCCAGCTTCCACAGCCTCTGGCCAGCTGTCCTGCTGATCACAGAGCCCTCTCTCACTCTCCTGACCCTCTGATTTCCCTTTCCTCTCCTTTAGTGCCACACTAGGTTAGAGCCTGGGTTTTACCTCATTGGTGCCTGACTCTGACCAGAGGGCTGGCACTGTTCCTGCTTGCAGTCTGTGCCAGTTGCTTTCTATCCCAGCAAGGCAAGCATGGTGTGACCTGGGTGCAGACAGTCTGTGACAGGGGATGTCACCTTGTGTCTGAGACAGTCTGTGACAGGGGATGTCACCTTGTGTTCACAGACACCCCAGGCCAGGCCCTGCATTTGTCTGCAAGAAGCTCTCAGCATAGCATCTCCCTGCTTGCTCTGGGCACATCACCTTTGCCACACAGAATCCCAGCATGCTGATGGTTGGAAGGGATCTCTGGAGAACATCTAGTCCAGCCTCTCTGATAAAACAGGGTCACCCACAGAGGGTGGCATCCAGGCAGGTACGGGATCTCTCCAGAGAATCTCTCCACAATCTTTCTGGTCCAGGGCTGTGACGCCCTCAATGTCAAGAAATTCTTGCTCATGTTTAGATGGAACTTCCTGTATTCAAGTTTGTTCCCATTGCCTCTTGTACTGTTACCAGGAACCACTGAAAAATATGGGCACATCCTTTTGATCTCCACTCTTTTGATCCTGATAAGCATTGAGAAGATCCCCTCTCAGTCAGGCTGACAGCCCAGCAAGCAGGTGTTTACATTTTAGAATCATGGAGTAGGTGAGAAGGGATCCTTAAAGGTCATCTAGTCCAACTCCCCTTCAGTCAAGAGAGACAACTTTGACTAGATCAGGTTGCTCAGAGCCTTGGCTGAACTGACCTGAAATGTTTCCAGGGATGAGGCATCTACCACTTGTCTGAGCAAGCCAGGCCAGGGTCTCACAAGCCTCAGCCTCTCCAATCTCTTCCTTGGATGCAGTCTGAACCTCCATGCCAGGTTGAAAAGTGTTGCCCCTGTCTGATATAGCCCCCAGGTCAGGTCGGGAAGCATCGCTCCTGTCCGATGTAGCCCCCAGGTCAGGTCGGGAAGCGTCTCTCCTGTCCGGTGTAACCCCCAGGTCAGGTCGGGAAGCGTCTCTCCTGTCCGTTGTAGCCCCCAGGTCAGGTCGGGAAGCGTCTCTCCTGTCCGGTGTAACCCCCAGGTCAGGTCGGGAAGCGTCTCTCCTGTCCGGTGTAGCCCCCAGGTCAGGTCGGGAAGCGTCTCTCCTGTCCGGTGTAACCCCCAGGTCAGGTCGGGAAGCGTCTCTCCTGTCCAGTGTAGCCCCCAGGTCAGGTCGGGAAGCATCTCTCCTGTCCGGTGTAGCCCCCAGGTCAGGTCGGGAAGCGTCTCTCCTGTCCGGTGTAGCCCCCAGGTCAGGTCGGGAAGCATCTCTCCTGTCCGGTTTAGCCTCCGGCGTTGCCGCTGCTCGGTGTAGCCAGCGGCGTGCCTGTGGCTCTGCTGCCCTCCCGCGGCCCACTGCGGTACTGCGGTTGTCTCCCTGGAGTTGTCCTCCTTGCCCTCCCTTTGCACACGCGTGTGCAGCTCTTCGGTACACGCGTGCCGGGGGACTACGTACTGCGGCTGGCCGTGCAAGTTCCTCACACGTGTGCAGGTAGAGGCTCTGCGTCCCCCTTCCTTTCCAGCTCCAGGAACATTCCTCAATACCTGCACGCTAGTTTCTGCTTTTTCCATAGACTCATGGAATTGATTTGGCTGAAAGAGACCTATAAGATCATCGAGTCTGAGTATTAACCCAGCACTGACAGGTCACTACTAAAACATGTCTTTCAACACCACATCTCCACGACTTTGGAACCCCTCCAGGGATGGAGACTCCGCCACTGCTCTGGGCAGCCTGTTTCAGGGTTTGTCAATGCTTTAGGGGAAGAAAATGTTCCTCATGTCCAACCTAAACTTCCCCTGACTTGATTCAAGGCCGTTTCCTGTTGTCCTATCAGTCATGCACAGGAGTAGCTCACCCTCCCCACACAGCCTAGCACAACCCTGCCAAAAGCTCCATTCCCACTAAACCAACCAACCACTGCCAAAACCTGCAACTCTAACCCCAGGACCACAAGGCATAACATGACATGGTGGGAGACCAGGGGCACTGTGAGTGGCACCAAGGCAAGAGGGACCCCAAACGAGCCCAAAGCACTCAGTCCAGTTGGAGGGCAACTGGTGCAGGGCCTGGGGCTCACACTCATCCCTGGGGCTCAGGACAGGGTGTCCTTTGTGCAGCAATGATTGTGCCCCAGTGGGGGCAGGACAAGTGTCACCTCGGTGGACTAGACCCCAGTCAAAGACTGGAGGAGCTAAATCTGCTGCCTGTGCCAGCTCCTCAGGCACTGTGCCATGTTGTGGCTGCATCCTTCTGCCCACTCAGGGTTGGAAAGAAAATGCCTTCCCAAAGCAGTGGGAAATAAGGATGAGGTAAAAAAGACTGAAGGCTGGGGAAAAAAATAAATAGGAGGCAAAGCAAAAACAGAAGGCACAAAAGAAGTGGTGGCCAAGAAAAAGTGTGGTGGCTAAAAAAGGTTGAGTAAATTGTGGAGGAGGTAGAAGGTGAAAGAGTCTGATTAAATGTAGAGGCCAAAGAAGAGTAAGAAATAAAGAGAAGCTGAGAAGACAGGGTTGAAAAAAAGATTTGATGTGGAGAAAACAAGGAAGGCTGAAAAAGAAATGATTGGTAAAAATCAGAAGGAAGCTGCAAAGGAAGTGGAGGCAAAAAGACTGGAGGCAAAGTAGAGGCTGAAAAGGAGTGCAAGGTAAAAAAAAATATCTTTTAACCTTTCAGATAGAAGAGAGGCTGTGAAAGAAGGGTAGGAGGCCAAGAAAGAGTGGGAGGAGGGAAGAAATGCAGAAGCTGAGAAGGAAAAGACAGAGGAAAAAGGAGGGGCCAATAAGTAAATAAATTGGAGAGTGAGAAAGGGTGGAAGGCTGGAGGCACAGGCTGGGCCAGAAACATTTGAGGCCAAAAAGAGAGGTGAGGCCAAAAGGGGGTGGAAGGCCAGAGGCAGAGTAGAGGCCATAAAAAAATGGAAGCTGAAAAGGGGTGGGAGACTGTAAAGAAGCAAGAGGCTGATTAAATTGTACAGTGAAATGGAGTCTGAGGCGGAAAGAGCTTGATGGAGTGTGGAGGCTGCAGAAGGGGAAGCTGAAAAGGAGAGGGAGCCTAAACAGAAAGTAGAGACCATTATATAGAGTAGAGACTACTAAAAAGCTGAGGCTGAAAAGATTTAGAAGGCTGAGGGAGAGTTGACACCCCCCTGACAACCCTGTCACCCCCCTGGGTGGGGGTGAAGAGCAGGGCAAGGAGCGGGATGCTGAAAAACTAACGAAGTCCTCCTAAAAGTGTGGAAGTTCAGAGGGAGTGGGAGGCTAAAGAGTGAGAGGTGTCTGCGGGGCAGGACTCCCTCCTTGCCCTGCCCTGCCCTGCCGTGCCGTGCCGTGCCCTGGCTGCAGTGCCATGGAGCCCGCCGTGCACTAGAGGACAGCCGAGCTCCATGCAAGTGGCTGCCCGGGACCTGCCGCACATCTTACCCCGTCTGGGAGCATCACCGGCCCCATAGCACCCTGCCCGGGAGCACCCCCAGCCCCACATCATCCTGCCTGGGAGCACCCCCAGCTCCATAGCCCCCTGCCTGGGAGCACCCCCAGCTCCATAGCACCCTGCCTGAGAGCACCCCACAGCCCCGAGCATCCCTGTCGATCCTAAACACCCTGCCGGCCCCGAGCATCCCTTGCAGCAGCCTTGCAGTCCCAAGCGTCTGCACAGTCTCAAACACCTTTTGAGCACCCCTGCTGCTCCTGAACACTCTGCCAGCCTTGAGCACACTTCCAGTTCGAAGCAGCCCTGCCAAAGGACCCCTAGAAGCCCAAATCAACCCTAGCAGCATCCTTGCAGCACCAAGCACACTTCCAGTCCCAAGTAGTCCTGCTGGTCCTGAATGCCCTGCCAGCCTTGAGCACACTTCCACCCCCAAGCAACCCTGCCAGAGAATCCCTGGAAGTCCCAAGCATCCCTGGCAGCATCTCCCAACCCCAAACACCCTTCCAGCCTCAAGCACTGTTCCAGACCCAAGCAGCCCTGCAGCCCAGAGAGCCCCTGGAAGCTCTGAGCATCCCTGGCAACATCCCCCAGCCACAAGTCTCCCTGCCAGTCCTGGGCACCATTCCAGCCCCAAGCAGCCCTGCAGCCTAGAAAACCCCTGGCAGCCCCAAACAGTCCTGGAAGCATTCTCCAGCCTGCAGAATCCTTCAACCCTATCATGGCCAAACCTCCTGCAGGCCTGCAAGACCTGGAGGCTGTTGGGCTTGGGGCCACTTGCTAAAATGCTGCCAAGCAGGTCATGGCAAGGTGAAACTGGAGGGGTTTTGGTGCTTTTGTGGAGCAGGGGGGGTTAGAGATCCTTGTGCATTACCTAAACCAAGAAGCAGGAGCATACTTCAGAGGAAGGTGTTGTGAAGGTTCCCACTCATAGCTCTGGCCCAGAGCTGGTGTGGTTCCACAGCAAATATGGCAAATGTTCTCCTCTGCAGTTTCAGGTCGAATGGGGGTGGGACCTCTGCAGGTCCTGCTGCCAGGAGCTGCTGCTTGTGTTAAAATGAGGGAAGAAAAATGGGCATGAGAAACCTCATCCCTGGTGGTGTGGTGGGCAGGCAGCCTATGCTGGGGGTCCCTCCATTCACCCTGGGAGCTGGCTCTGCTGGCTGGCAAGTGTTTGCTGATGTTTAACCTCCACTTCACCCAGACTTCCACATGGCTGTGGGCAGCCATGTCCTCCCACACCAACTGAGCATACCCTCCTCCTTCTCCATGTCCTCCTTCCTCTGTTGCTCTTGGCCCCAGGCTGAACAGGAGGTCCCATGCTCCTCCTGAGCACCTCTTTCCAGACTCACCAGATGTGTACCTCTTTAGGATGTCTCCTCCAGGCTGGGACGTGCCTTCCCATGCAGCCAGGAGCCCAGCACCACCTCGGCACCCATCACACTACATGGGAGGCTGAACCCACCCCATGGTGCCACCCACTTTGGGGGCTCAGGACTCCCATGGGACTCTATGGGTGCGTGGCTGCCTGGGCAGCACGTCATCACAGAGGACCACCAGGGGATGGGCAGGGAGGGGAGGGGCAGGGTGCAAGGACACTGCTGGGGTGAGCTGAGCAGCTGTGTTTACTTCCATCTGCTGGAGAGAACAACAGGGGATTATTACTTTTTTTTAAAAAAAATTCTTTCATTTTATTTTTTTTGAGGCTTTTGTGTGTCCTTCACCAGCCAGAAACCATCGTGTAAACATCCTGCTGCTTCGCCTGGAGGAGAGAGCCAGCCGAGGATAGAGGAGGTGTCCTGCCTCCTGCTCTGCAGAGCTGCTCCTCCTGCACCCACACTTCTACCCACCACAGGGCCAAACATCACAGGAGAGTGCTGACATCCTACTGCCAGCTCAGCCTGGTCCCAGTGGCACCCACTGAAGCGTCTAAAGGTGTCCTCACAGGTCCCCAGGGAAGCACAAGACTCCTGAGATGCAGCCAGCTGCTGGTGCCAACCCTAGCAGCTGAAAATCCTGCAAGCAGCAGCTACCTGGGCTGCCAGGAGGCAGAGGAGGTGGTGTTGAGGTAGTTTTGAGGGACAGAGAGGGGGATGTCCCGGCGGCAACAAGTTGGGATGCCCCAGGGAGTGCCATCAACTTTGCTGTTCCAGCTGTACCCTGTGGGCAGCCAAGGCTCAGCAGGGGAGGAGTAGGAGGAGATAAGAGCCTAAGGCAACATCTATGAGTCACAGAATCCTTTTGGTTGGAAGATACTTTTAAGATCGCCAAGTCTGAGTATTAACGCAGTACTGCCAGGTCCCTCAGCACCACACCTCCATGGCTTTCAAACTGCTCCAGGGATGGAGACTCCACCACTGCCCAGGGCAGCCTGTTCCAGGGCTTGTCAATCCTTTAGGGGAAGAAATTGTTCCTCATGCTCAACCTAAACCTCTCCTGGTGTAGCTTGGGGCTGTTTCTTCTTGTTCTATTGCTCGTTCCTAGAGAGAAGGACCAACCCTCACCTCACTCCAACCTCCTTTCAGGCAGTTGTAGCGAGTGAGGTCTCCCCTGAGACTTTTTTTCTCTAGGTTGAACACCCCCAGATTCCTCAGCCTCTTCACAAGATTTGTGCTCCAGACTCCTCCTGTAGTTTGAATGTCTATGAGCAGGGCATTCCTGCCTGAGCAGTTTCTCTCAGTGCCTAGGTAGGAGAGGATATTACCTAATCCTGTGGGGTGTGAGGGGGAGTTTTGAGGTTACCAAGAACAGAACACTGGGAACACCTCAGGTGTGCAGCTCTGTGCCTCCCTGCAGCTCTCCTGACACCCTGGTAACTTCCCTTCCAAAGCAGAGCCAGGATGACGTCCCCACATCTCCTGTGCACCCTCTCTGCATCCCTCCCCTGTCCCCACATCTCCTCCTGTGCATCCACTCTGCATCCCTCCCCTGTCCCCACATCTCCTCCTGTGCATCCACTCTGCATCCCTCCCCTGTCCCCACATCTCCTCCTGTGCATCCACTCTGCATCCCTCCCCTGTCCCCACATCTCCTCCTGTGCATCCACTCTGCATCCCTCCCCTGTCCCCACATCTCCTCCTGTGCATCCACTCTGCATCCCTCCCCTGTCCCCACATCTCCTCCTGTGCATCCACTCTGCATCCCTCCCCTGTCCCCACATCTCCTCCTGTGCATCCACTCTGCATCCCTCCNTGCCCAGTGCCTGTCAGTCCTGGGTGAAGGGACAGACCGTGGGAGGAGGCTGCAGTGCTGGTGGCAGAGCTCTCCAGAAGAATGCAGTCAATCAGTTGGTAAAGAGTTGTGACCCCTCGTGCTGTGCCTGCTCGGGAGGCCAAGGGAAGCCCCTCAGTGTGCGCCATCACCTCCGCCAAGGCTTAATCAGCAGGTTTGTTCCGAGTTGTGGCCAGCCTGATTAATCCAGGCTGCCTCTGCTGGGATGCTGATTTCAGAGCCTGCTGCTGAGAGCAAATTTATGGCTATTATGCACCAAAAAAAAAAAAAAAAAAAAAAAAAAAAA
>VWZE01002146.1:118978-137971 GCA_013396675.1 Eubucco bourcierii | reverse complement strand
GGACCATCCAGCTGCCAGGGGGATGATCCAGCAGCCAGTGGGACCATCCAGCTGCCAGTGGGACCATCCAGCATCCAGAAGGACCATCCAGCATCCAGAAGGACCATCCAGCAGCCAGAAGGACCATCCAGCAGCCAGAAGGACCATCCAGCTGCCAGCAGGACCATCCAGCAGCCAGCAGGACCATCCAGCTGTCAGAAGGACCATCCAGCAGCCAGCAGGACCATCCAGCAGCCAGAAGGACCATCCAGCAACCAGCAGGACCATCCAGCTGCCAGAAGGACCACGCAGCTGCCAGTGGGACCATCCAGCAGCCAGTGGGACCATCCAGCCACCATCAGGACTAGGAGCTCATCCCCAGTGCCCAGGCTCGGTGGTGGCGGGGGGAGCTGTGCTTTGTTTACTCTGGAGCTTGGGCTCTGGCTGGAGTTTGTTAAGGGGTCAGGCTGATTGGGTTGTTTTCCTGTACTTTACAATTTCCTATGTGGTATTTAATAGACGCTGGGGCGCCTGCAGCTACAGAGGAGCACTTCATTTTATTTCAGAAATGGAGGTAAATACAGAAGTAAATGCACCCAGGCATCGCCTCCCCCTCCCAGGCCGCCTGGCTCCCTCCCTATCTCTCCACAGTCCCTCACCGCCTTCCTCTGCCTTGCAGGGACCTCATTTAAACCAACCACAATATATTTTTTAACGAGGACTGGTAATTAGCCCAGGCCCCAGCTTGCTGTGCATGGCTTCCTCGAAGCTGACCTGGGGTTCTCCAGAGCAAGGCAGCAGTTTGGCTGTGGCTCTTTCCTTGGGGCAAGCGCCAAAGTCTTGGTGAGCACCAAGCAAGCGGCTTTAAGCTCTTCCCTAGAGGATGCTCCTCTGGGAAGGGTTTTGCTTGAGGAGCCCAGGAAGAATGGGAAGGACCTGGATAGGATGCTGGCACATCCTTGGGGCACATGGTCACAGAATCACAGACTCACAGACTCACAGACACATGCAGGTTGGCAAAGCCCCTCAGGATCACCAAGTCCAACCTAGAACCTTACTCTACAAGATTCACCTTAAACCATAACCCCAAGCACCACATTCAAACCACCCTTAAACACAGCCAGGCTGGGTGACTCCACCACCTCCCTGGGCAGCTCATTCCAGTCCCTGATCACCCTCTCCATGAAAAGTTTTTCCCTAATGTCCAATCTAAACCTCCCCAGTCTCAGCTTGAGGCCATTCCCCCTTGTGCTGTCTCCAAATCCCTGTGAGTAGAGCCCAGCAGCAGCCTCTCCACAATGTCCCTTCAGGTAGGAACTTCAGGTAGTCTCCCCTCCACCAGTGGCTCTGATCTGGCAGGTGCCAGTCTTATACCTATGCCCTGCCTCAGCCCTCAGCACAGTGAGCAGGTCCCTGTCACCACTGGGATGATGTGTGCTCCACGGCACAGTGAGCAGGTCCCCCATCACATTTGGGATGCTGTGCCCCCCCATCTGACAGCAGGCAGGTTCCATGGCACTGTGGGCAGTTCTCCTGGCACTGCCAAGGTAACGCGTCCCCCATGGCACAGTAAACAGGTCCCATGGCAGAGCGAGCAGATCCCCCCAGTGGTGCTGGGGTGTTGTGATCCCCATTGCACAGTGGGCGCCCATGTGCTCAGGGGTACTGTGGCACTTGCTGGCATCCTTCTCCAGGGTGTGGACAGCTGCTGCCCCGGGGACCTGCTGCTGGCACTTGTTTTTGCTCAAACAGTGGGGCTGGTGAGCTGATAAGGTGCCAGCGGTGCCTTTCTCTGGGCCTTTCCCTGCTCTCCCAGGCCCTGAGGACAAACATTCCTGGCATATTTGTCATGTTCGGCTCAATACAGCATCCTTCAGGAGAGGAAAAAATCAAATAAAAGCAAATCCGGTTCTTCCACTGCTGCCTTCAGCCTCCTTTTACACTTTAAGCTTTTTAATTCCAGCTCTGAATAACTCTCTTTATGGGGAGGCCTGAAAAGCTACAGCCTTCACCCAGCTGCTCTTGGGGTAGAGGGTGAGGGCAGCTGCTGCTGGGGCTCCTGCGGGGGTGCAGAACCCCTGGGTGTTGCCCCTGCTCCTGGCACTCACAGGGGAGGAAGGAGCTGGAGGTGGTGGGTGGGCACCCATGGGGATTGCATGTGGCAGGGATGTGGGAAGGGTGGCACTGGGTGGCCTTTAACTAGACCTGGGGTGCAGGGACTGATAAATTAAAGGGCTTTAATTGTATGCTTATATTGAGGGTAAGTCAAAAGGTGCCTTGGTCCTGAGGATGCTTTGTCAGCCTTAATGCCAGCAGCATGCTGGGCTGGGCAGTGGCATTGGACAGGTCACCCAGTGGCTGAGTGCTTGCAGGAGGTATGAGGTGATGGTCTCCAACACAACTGCCCTCTTCTTTGCCTTACCATCACTCTTCTACCCCCATTCCTCACCCCTTCTTGCCTCCTGTCCTCGTCTTCAGAGAGTCATAAAACTGTTTTGGTTGGAAGAGACCTTTAAGATCATGGAGTTCAACCATTACCCCAGCACTGCCAGGGCACCACCGAGCCATGCCCCTCAGCAGCAGCTCCACATGGGGACTCCAGGGATGAGGACTCCACCACTTCCCTGTGCAGCCTGTTCCAGGGCTTGAAAGCCCTTTGGGAGAAGAAATTGTTCCTTATGTCTAATCTAAACCTCCCCTGGCACAAATTGAGGCCATTTCCTTTTGTCCTATTGCGTGTTCCTTGAGAGAAGAGACCAACTCCCACCTTGCTCCAAGCTCCTTTCAGGGAGTTATAGAGAGCCAGAAGGTCTCTCCGCTGAGCCTCCTTCTCTCCAGGTGCCCTTTCTTCCACCAAAGCTAAAAACATCATCCTGCATATTTATAAATGTTCAGTTTTGAGGCTGGGCTTTGGCAGCAGGTGAGTTTCCATCTCAAAGCCCCACAGCCAGTGCCCACGGCCCCGCTCGCCCTGCCCTGCCACGTGGGCACTCCCCGGTGTTGCCCATGCCATGGCTTGCCGGCAGCTGGGGCTGCCTGCTGCCTTTCAAAGGACACCTGGGTACGGGGGCGAGCAGCAGCGGTTTCAGAGAGCTCTCTGAGCTTGGGAAAAAGCCTCCAAGGCTCTTCCCCAGCTGCTTTGCCTCCCCAAGACTCGTGCTTTAGACCACGCCATTGGCACGCTGCCTCCTCGCTGCGCTCCACGCCACCTCTGCAGCGGACACGCGCAAGCCTGGGCACTGCCAGGGATCTGCCAGGGGGCCAGGCTGAGCTGGGGACCACGGCACATGGGGTGGGCTCCAGCACGTGGGATGGGTTCTGGCGTGGATACTCCTCGTGACGGGGGTCTGGGAGAGGGCAACAGGGCTGAGTGCTTGATGAGGGCGGCCAGGAAGGGGCACAGGCAGCTGGCTGCAATGCGCTGCCGGGGCCCTGGTGATGCTCATTTCTTTCCCACTCCTTCCCCCTCATCCCCCCCCCAAGGAAAGTGATGTTTTTGGAGAAGAATGAAAGGAAAGCCAGGGAACACTCACTGTGCTAATTCTGTCAGGGAGCCAAGAAATATGAAGCGCCCCTTTGTTTTTTTTGAGCAATTATCCTCCACCATTTGGCTTTTTGTATCCCTGTGCGTGTAAAACCAGTCATTATATCCTCCCTTATCTGCAGGGAGCGTGCTGCTGCCTCCTCTCCGGGCTGCTCTGTGCTCCCACCCCTCCTGCTCTCCCTCCCTCCCTCCCTGTGCTCCTCTCACCTGGGCTCTGGGCATCCAAGCCCAGCTGCCCCTGCCCTTGCTGTGCAGCAGGTCAAAAAGGCACAGAGCATCCCTAAAATGGATCCTAAGCATGGGATTTTGCTCACAGCAGTCTGTGACCAGAGCCTTGTGGCTGTTTCCCCTCAGCCATCACCTGTGGTATCCTCAGCAGCTACTCCCCAGCTGTACCCCAGACTGACTCATCATGTCACTCAGAAGAGAAGACTTTGGCCTGGCCCATCCTGCACCAGCTGCCTGGAGCTTCTTAGAAGGGGTCAGCCTTGCCCCAGCTCTGTCCCAAACTGACCAATTGTGCAACTCAGAGGAGACTTTGGGTTTGTCCATCCTGCACCAGCTGCCTGTAGCTCCATCAGCCCTTCCCCTCAGATACCTTCTGCACCACATACACCAGCTGCAGAGCACTCAAAGGCACCCCTAAAACTGCCCTGCAATCAGTATGGTGCAGGAGTCTCTGCTTTCACCAGCTCCTGGGAAGCCTGAAGCAAGAGGCCCGGTGCTACCTGCCCTGTCCTTGGTCAGACCTGCCCCAGTTGCCCTCTGTCCTTGCAGCTCTAAAGGGAATTTACCCCACCCCAGCTTTTATGGTTGTTTAAACATACAAAGCTGCCACATGCTCTGCTCAACCAAGCCCAGTACCAAGCAGAGGATATAAGTGGCAGTGTCCTGCTTGGCAATTTCACCTCCTGAGGTGTCCTTTGATGGGAGACCATCTCAGCCTCCCTGAGCTGAGCATATATTCCTGCAGCCCATATCCCCAGCAACACGTCCTGATGATATTCCTCCTTCCTTCAGCTTATCAGCCCTTATCAGAATGTCAGTGAGACTTTCAAACAGGTATGGCTGTGTTGAACCATGAGGTGGTAGGAGACAGCAAAGAGGGGCAGCTGCTTTCTGCCTCTTACCCAGCAGCTCCAAAGCCATAGAATCATGGAATCACAGAAAAGTTTGGTTAGAAAAGGACCTTTAAAGGTCGTCTAGTCCAACCCCCCTGCAGTCAGCAGGGACATCTTCAACTAGATCAGGTTGCTTAGTGCCCCAAGAACCTCAGCTGGAATGTTTTCAGAGGTGGGATATCTACCACCTCTCTGGGCAACCTGGGACAGTGTCTTACCACACTCCACAAAAAAATTCTTCCTTCTATTGAGTCTGAATCTCCCTCTTTTAATTGAAACCCATCAGCCCTTGTCCTGACAGAACAAGCCCTATTAGCAATCCTGTCCCCATCTTTCATATAGGTCTCTTTAAGGTTCTGCAATGACCCNTCCATCACAGAGGCTCCTTCTGCAGCGCCTTTCTGATCCAAGGGCTCCTGGAGACTCCTCTTATCTCTCTGCAGGGCTGGCAGATTTTACGAGGGGCTTTGCTTTAAGACATGGAGCAAATGTGTGGCTTATAACTGCAGAGCCTGGTACTCTGTGGGTACATCGAGGGCTGCAGGGACCACTCCTGCCTGGCGGCACAACACTCCACGGCACTACCAGTGTGAAACGTGGCACTGTAAAGAGCCCCCAGATACAAAACATGTTTGGTCGAAGGATCCAAGCAACTTTCCGGCCGGGTAAGCCACAGCAGGATAAACAAGGTTGTACTCCTGGGGCCCCCCAGCTTCAGAGAGCATCGCAGAGCCCCCTCCTGCATCCCTCCTCCAGCTGCAGCTGCCTCCGGTTTGCCGAGGGTCCGTAAACACTGCTGGCGGCCGTAAACAGCCCGGGCTAAACAGGACGTGAAGCATCGCATCCGTCCTCGGGCTGCGCCAAGGCCGGCGCTGCCGCCGCAGCCGCACGGCGCTTCCCGGCGAGGGGCGAGCGGGCTGGCTGCCAGAGGTGCTGGGGGTGCTGAGCCTCTCACTGAGTCACAGCACCGAGATGCCCAGCCACGGCATCCTGCTCCTGCCATCCTGCACCTCGCAATGCAGATCCCTGCGGAAGGAGCTGAGAGTGCTGGCGAATAAGCTCCCCGTGAGCAGGCAGTGTCCTCACGGCCAGGAACGCCGACGGGCTCTGGGCTGTCCGAAGTGCAATCACAGAATCATAGAATCAAGCAGGTTGGAAGAGACCTCCAAGCTCACCCAGCCCAACCTAGCACCCAGCCCTAGCCAATCAACCAGACCATGGCACTAAGTGCCCCATCCAGGCTTTGCTTCAACGCCTCCAAGGACAGTGACTCCACCACCTCCCCTGGGCAGCCCATTCCAATGCCAATCACTCTCTCTGGCAACAACTTCCTCCTAACATCCAGCATAGACCTCCCCTGGCACAACTTGAGGCTGTGTCCCCTCATTCTGTTGCTGGGTGCCTGGCAGCAGAGCCCAACCCCACCTGGCTACAACCTCCCTTCAGGGAGCTGCAGAGAGCAATGAGCTCTGCCCTGAGCCTCCTCTTCTGCAGGCTGCACACCCCCAGCTCCCTCAGCCTCTCCTCACAGGGCTGTGCTCCAGGCCCCTCCCCAGCCTTGCTGCCCTTCTCTGNCCCTCAGCCTCTCCTCACAGGGCTGTGCTCCAGGCCCCTCCCCAGCCTTGCTGCCCTTCTCTGGACACCTTCCAGCACCTCAACATCTCTCTTGCATTGAGGGGCCCAGACACTCAAGGTGTGGCCTGAGCAGTGCTGAGCACAGGGGCAGAAGAACCTCCCTGCTCCTGCTGCCCATACTGTTCCTACTCCAGGCCAGGATGCCATTGGCTCTGCTGCCCACCTGGGCACACTGCTGCCTCATGCTCAGCTGCCATCTACCAGCATCCCCAGGTCTCTCTCTGCCTGGCTGCTCTCCAGCCACTCTGTTCCCAGCCTGTAGCACTGCTTGGGGTACTATGTGGCCAGCAGGTCGAGGCAGGTTCTTCTCCCCTTCTGCTCTGCCCTGCTGAAGCCACATCTGGAGTACTGGGTCCAGTATGAGGCTCCTCACTTCAAGAGAGACAGGGAATTACAGAGGGCACTTTCCTCCTCTGTGGGGAGGAAAGGCTAAGAGTCCTGGGGCTGTTTAGCTTCATCCAGACTTCACACAGAATCATTTTAGGTTGGAAGGGACATCATGAGATTATCTAGTCCAACCCTTCCTGGCTCAAGCAGGGTCACCCAGAGCAGATTGCCCAGAATCATGTCCAGTCTGGTTTTGAGTATCTCTACAGATGGAAATTCCACAGCCTCTCTCAACAGCCTGCTCCAGTGTTTCACCACTCTCACAGCAATGATTTTATGTGCTTGAATGCTGTGCCCAGTGCCTCTACTCCTGGCAGAAGGGACTCTTCTCCAGGCTGAATGATCACAGCTCTCTGAGAACAAGATCAGAATGGTTACTAACTGCCATGCCGACCAACAGCCCCACGATACAGGGAGCTTGGAGCTCTCAGGAAGCAATGAAACTAATTTCATACTGGGATGGTTGGGAAGGGAGGAAGCCCAAAGCAGTGCTGGGCTCCTGCAAAGTCTGGACAAGAATTGGCCTCTTTGTTTAATGAGCTTCCCAAAGAAGAGGATGTGAGCAGAGGCTTGCAAGCAGTGGAGGGGAAGACAGTAGCACCCATGGGTGCAGGAGCAGTCTGGGTGTCACCAGGACGTGGCTACTCCCACATCTGCACAAAGCAACTTATTTTCTTATCAGAAACGACCTGGCAGAGCCCCAGGCATCCAGGAACTGCTTTGGCTCAAGTAAATGAGCTGACAGATGGGAAAGACTGGGGTGTCCTGGTAGTGTGCAGCGGGGGGGTGGATGAGCCAGCTGCGGGTCTCCTGGCAGAGGGCAGCAGGGGGATGAGCCAGCTGCGGGTCTCCTGGCAGAGGGCAGCAGGGGGATGAGCCAGCCGCTCGTTGGGCTCTTGGCCGCTCCTCCAGAACATCACTGCCTGAAGGCTTTAATGGCAAACACAAACGTGTGTGACTAGGTGTAAGCCAAGGAGCCTGTGCCAGGTCTTGCTACCTACTTAATACCTGGGGCCCGTTCAATTATGACGACTCCCTCCTGGGCAATGAATATTTTTAGCTCTCTGCTATAGTGATTTTAGTGCCCGGAGAGGCCAGTTCCTGGCCAGGGCTGGGGCTACTCGTGTTATTCCAAGGATGTCTTCCCTTATATAGATCTCAAAGGACCTACAGAATGTCCTAATCTCTCTCTTCCTCTTTTTTTCTTTTTCTTTTTCTTTTTTTTTGTTTTTCTCCTTTAACCCCAGGGTTTTTTTATGTTAACTTTCTCTGAGGTAAGCGGAAATAAAACTGCTGCTTGGGAGCAGGGGAAGCTGCCGGTCCCCTCATCGCTTCAGCAGCGGGCTCCCAGCTTGGACAAAGGGCAGATCTGTCCCTCCTCACCTCCTCCGGAGCCTGGGGCCAAAGAAAAGGTCCGTGCTGAGAGCAGAAAGGGAGGGTTTGCCCCGACCCCTTGGTCTGGGCGAGGGGGCTCCATCTGGAAGCACTAAGGAAGGAGGGAAAAGCGAGTTTCTCATATTGTGTTTGGCTGCGAGCTTGTTGTAGCGACTGCTGTTAATGCAAATCCCGTGTTGATTTTCTCCGGCTCACTTAGCTCGCTCGCAAGGCAGAGGGCTCCAGCTGGAGCCGGCAGACAGAGCTCAGGAGGAGGAGGAGGAGGAGGAGGCGGGGTCCATCAGGCAGGGGTGAGGGCATCAGAAGAGGAGGCTCAGGGGAGACCTCTTTGCATTCTACAGCTACCTGAAAGGAGATTGTAGCCAGGTGGAGCTGGTCTCTGCTCCCAGGCACACAGTGACAGAACAAGAGGACATAGCCTCAAACTGTGCCAGGGCAGGTTCAGGCTGAGTGTTAGGAAGAAGTTCTACACAGCAAGAATGATTTGCATTGGAATGGGCTGCCCGGGGAGGTGGTGGAGTCACCATACCTGGAAGTGTGTAAGAGAAGGCTGCATGAGGCACTTGGTGCCATGGTTTAGTTAATTAGAAGGGTTAGGTGATAGGTTAGACTTGATGATCTCAGAGGTCTTTTGCAACCTGGTTACTTCTGTGATTCTGTGATCAGGGTATCAGTGCCATCCCTGCCTTCATCCATGGCACTGTTGGGAGGAGCTCACTAGGTCCTGGGCTTGGGAGATCATATTCCCCAAATTGCTGGCAGCTGCTGCACACAGAGGATCAAAGCACACCCAAGAAAGGGATGGCACAGCCTGGGTTTCAGGCTGCACCCTAGGAAGGCTTTCTGAGATGTGTCCCACCAGTGGGAACCTGCTCACTTCAGAGTTCTGCTTCATTTATCACCATTAGAGGACTTCTTTTCCTTGCAGTCTTAAGTAGCAGTATGGGATGGTTGCTGGAGGGAAGCCTAGAGGACAGGCAAGGGCAGCTCACCATGAGCACCCACAGCCATTCGAGGCAGCAGAATCTGCTTTTCCAAAAGCAATTCACAGTTTTTGTCACCTGCCTGCAAGACTCACGGATGTCTTCTGCTTGAGCTGCTCTCCTCTAATCCCTTGGAGAAGGCAAGCAGAGCCGATGCTGCCGGGCAGCTTGACACAGAGGGATGGCTCCCACTGGCTGGGGTCGGGGGGAATGCATCACTGATAAGTCAGAGGTGCTTTTGGGTGAGAGGTGGCTGGGTGCATCCGGCATCCATCCGGAGCACGCTGAGGAGGGCACAGGTGGCAGCCCCGGGGTCACTTCTCGCCTTGGGCTGAGCTCTGGAGAACTTCAGTCAGGAATGAGAACAATTCTTCTGACATGGAGAGTGAGCTCCAACACCTCTGTGAGCTGCTGATTGTGGCTAAGGGCTTTCCTGCTCTCAGATGGGCCTGCCTAGCTGCCCTGCAGCCTCCCCTCCTCCCCTCACTGAGGGTAGAGGCAGGGTCAGTAGGTGACAATTTGAGCAAAAACTGATCTCATTCCAGGTTCTTGAAGTCATTTCACTTTTGTAATGTGCTAATTCCTGGACCCAGAGAATAATTGATTCCAGATCTTCCAGAGTTTTTTGCAGGAGGGCAATGGATCTTGGCAGCCCTCCCCACCCCCAGCATGAGCAGCACAGGGGGTACCTGTGAGAAGGACACTGCTGGGGAGGATGCCAGCTCCCAGTGCCACTGTGGTGCTCAGTCCTGCAGAGTTGGAGTTGCCATGGGTGGCCACTGGGGCTGTCACACTTCTTGTTCTGTCCACTCTGGGGATAAGCCTCCATAATGTTCCTCCCCAACCTCCCTGCCCTGCTGCACGTGTCCCCTGCCACAGGGGACATCTGCTCAGGCTTTCTCTCATCTTCTCTTGCCCCCAGCTCTGCAGGCCGGAGGTGCAGCTTCAATCCTTCCAAGAGTCAGGAAGGTCAAAGACTTTTCCCAACAGTTCCCACCGGGCTGCATCCTGCATCAAGGAGAGAGCCTCTGCACTATCACCGCCTCCGACCCTGCAGTTAGCTCATTCCTTGGCTGGGATCTTCTCATCCTGGTTGGATTTATTCACCCATCTGCACATCGGCCCCAAGGGGCTGCTTGGGACCCGCCCTCCTGGACACCCCCAGTCAAAGCATCTGCAAAGTGTGGGAAAGCTCCCTCTCACTCTCTGCCCATGCACCAGTACTGGGGGTGTCCCAAGAGCCCCTAAAGCAGCTCTACCTCCCCTCTGTGGAGCCAGTAGAGATGCATGGGGCTGCTTGTCCTGTAGCATCGACTGTGGCTTAATACCTGCACATCCCTAGGGCTGGAATCTCAGAATCACAGAAACACTCAGGTTGGAGAAGACCCTCAGGATCACCCAGTCTAACTGACAACCCTACTCTACAAGGTGCAGCCTCAACCGTATCCCCAAGCACCACATCCAAACGACTTTTAAATACATTCAGGGTTAGTGACTCAACCACCTTCCTGAGCAGCCCAGGAAGGATGAATAGGCACTGCTGGGAAAAGAGACAGGGCTGCCTGTGTGACTAAATCCTTGCCTGAAGCCCCTGAGTGGCTGCTGAATACCACCACATCTCTCCTGAACCCCCCAAAAAATCCCTGGCTTGACAGAGCCTTGAGGTCAACACCTGTGTGTTTTCCTGGCTCCAAAAGCAGCAAGAGGAGGATGCCCTACTGCAGCCTGGACCTGCTGTCCACACTCACTGTGCATCCTCCCCGCGGCTGCCCTCCAGGGTTTCTGGGAGGGGGGTCAGGGGAGTCAGGGGCAGTCCAGAGCCCAAGGGGAGGCTCTGTACAGCCAGAAGCTTTTCTGGTGAAGATTGCACTCGAGCAGAGTCAGCTTACGTTTATTTTCTCCTCTAATAAAAAACTAATAAAGGAGAAAATGAAAAAATAATTTCCAGGAATTTGGCCGTGTCTGCCCAGCTTCCTCTGTCCCGTCCCGCAGCGGCTGCGGCTGTGCCTGCGTGTGAGACGCAGGTCACTCTGGCGAGGGTGCTGCAGTGCAGGGCACACCTTCCCCTTCCCTTTCCTTTCTCCTGGCCCTTCCCCTTTCCTTCTTCCCTCCCCTTCCCCTTTCTCCTTGTCATTTTCTCTTCCTCTTCCCACTTTAATTTCCTTCCCTTTTCCCTTTTCCCTCTTCCCTTTTCCCTTCCCTGTCCCCTTCCCCTTTTCTCTTACAATTTTCCTTCCTCTCCCCACTTTCTCTTTCCACTTTGCCTTCCTCTTTCCTTTCCCCTTCCCCTTCTGCCCTCTCCCCGTACCCAGTCCCTCTCTCCCGCAGAGCTCCAGGCTCAGCCCACGGTGCTATGCCAGACCCCAGTGCTCCAGGGTCCCCATCCCACCCTCAGATCCCCTTCCCCACCCGCTCGCTCGATACCTCCTGCCCTGTCCGCAGCCACTAGCATCCCTCAGCCGGGCACAAACCCCCCTTGTCCCTCTCTGGCTGTTGTTCTGGGCTTTGTCCCTGGCTCAGAAAACCTCCCCGCGTAAATCTCTGCGCAGGGCCCATCCTGGGTGATTGATGCTCACAGCGGGACCCTTCGCGCTCTTTTATCCTGCCTCTTTAATACGATCCAGAGGGGGTTTTGGCTTAAAACAGAGCACTGAGTTCCCGCGTCTTCTCCTGCCCAGCCCCGCTCCTTGGAAGTTCAGATAAGGGGAAGATTTATTCCGGGAGGAGGGAGGCGGTGAGCAGGGGGTTAAGAGAGAGCCGCTTTTGGGGGGGTTCTTTGAAGATAAATTTAACTTGCTCTTATCTGGGCTTCATGCACTCAAGAAGATGTTAACGCCGGGAGGGTTGGATGGGGCTGGGGAGGGTGGGAGCTGGTTTTAATCTGTAGCCTGTTCCATTTTGGGTTCATTACAGTGACATTCATCACTCCAGGTAAATAACTGGGGTCCTTGCTGCAGCCCAAGCAGGAACATGGAGCGGGGGGATGCTGGCAAATGAAGATGGGCTGCTCCACTCCAGGTTGTCAGTGGGGCGATGCTGGAGAAGCCAAAAGCACTCACAGGATGTGCTTTTATTTCTCATCTCATCAATCAGGGGGCAGTGGGTGGGAATGGGGGGGATCCCAGCACTGTGGGGCACTAATCAAATACAACACCCCCCCCAATCCACTGAGAGTGGCTGGGGCAAATGAAGGGCTCATTAGTGACCCACGGACTCACTGCCGAGCTCGGTGCCAGGGGTTGTTAAGGTGCTGGCAGCTGGGGTGATATGGGGAGGGGTCCCATTGGTGGGACCAGCTCGATGGGAGACTTTCACTTGCCTTTGCTGATGCCCTGAGGATGCATTTCCACGGAGATCTTAGAGCTTCATCCAGTGCAGAAGTAGCCCCAACACTCTTTGGGAAGCATATGTTTGTGGGGGCATCTGAGTTCCCCTATATGATGCCCTGGGTGATACCCAGGACAAACTGTGCTTGTGCACTGAGCAGCCAGCAAGATGTCTGGGCTGGAGCCCCGACGCTGTGAGGACAGGCTGAGAGGATTGGGCTTGTGCAGCCCAGGGAGACCTTCTGGTGGTCTTTCAGTACTTAAAGGGGTCTGTAAGAAAGATGGGGACAGGCTTTTTAGCATGGCCTGTTGTGACAGGACAAGGGCTGATGGGTTTGAACTAACAGAAGGGCTGATGGGTTTGAACTAACAGAGGGAAATTTAGACTAGACAGAAGGAAGAATTTTTTAAGCTGATGGTGTTGAGACACAGTCCCAGGTTTCCCAGAGAGGCAGGAGATGCCCCATGCCTTGAAACATTCCAGGTCAGGTTGTCTGGGGCTCTGAGCAACTTGATCTAGTTGAAGGTGTCCCTGTTGACTGCAGGGATGGGGGTCAGACTAGGCGACATTTAAAGGTCCCTTCCCACCCAAACCATTCTGTGATTCAAATGTTTTGGGGGGTTTAGGGGATGTTTGATTTTTTTTTTTTCTTTTTTTTCCCCCCCACAGTTTCTTGTGGTGGGAAATTTCTGGTTGGAAGTGGAAGATTTTAGCAAAGGAGGGACATCTGTGCTCAAGGGACAAAAAAGGGGAATGTGTATATGTGCATGGCAAATATTAACCTCCTGTTGCCCAGCCTCCCGGAAAAGGCAGGTAGGGTTTGCTTTCCTCCACTGCCTGAAGGTTTCATCCCTTCCCAGGAGCCTGCCTGGCACCCAGGGACCACCCTGAGCCCAGTGCCGCGGGGTCCCAGGGCCCCAGCCTGGGCAGTCCTCCCTCCCCAGCATGGTGATGGTGCCTCGGGCAGCTGCGTGTCACTGCAAAGGGCACTTCCCCCGGCCCGGCGGGACGGGTTGGTGCCTGACCCCTGACCTCGGTGTCAGCAGGTATCCACCACCCCTCCTGCCTGGCCGGGGAGCACAGGAATTCGCTGTCTTTGGGGAGTCAAAGAGCATCCCTGCTCTGGGGATGGGCACCCGCAGTTCCCGGAGGGCTCCTGGCCCCTGTGGGCCGAGGGCTGGCTCCTGCCTCACATCTTCGGCGCTAATTTATGTCCCTGGGCTTTGGCTGCCAGGGCTGCTCTCGTTCAGGGGAGGAGGGAGGGCAGGTCCCTTCAGCCCGGCCGTATATCTGCCCAGGGTTATCTAGGAATTCAGCCCTGCTATCGTGGCTCTGTAAAGGGCCCAGCACCGTGGCGGCCGTGCCCTCTCCTGCCAGGGTCCCTCTCATCGCCCCGACGCATTCCAGGCTCATCACCTCCCTCCTCGGGGTCGCTGGGGTTTGGGGCACAGCTTTCATGGCAGGAATGTGCACTCCTGCATGGGGGGGCACGGGGAGGGAGAGGGTCCTGACGGCATGGGGCTGGGTGAGGGTGGGTTTGCAACCCAGCTGGGGTTTCCTGCCCTGTCTTCACTGCCTCTTCAGTGTGAGGGCTGTTTAATGATGCTCTGACAAGCAACAAATGGTTAAGCCCAGCTACGAGTGTGTAGGATCTAAAGAGGAAGGACAAATGGTGAAAAGCTGAGGTAGAAAGGAGACGAAATAAATGACTTTCCTAAGCCCATACCAGCAGGTCTAGAAGGCAAATCAGTATCTTATCCACAGAGCAATGATGTTTTCCATGTGCTCGGTGCTCTCTCCGTGCCGTGGGCTGGGTGGGAAGCACATAGGAAACCATTTCCTCTCCTCCTCACTCCCCCTCAAAGGTAAATGCCGCACAGAGCAGAAGCGATTCATCAGGCTGAGGACATGTATTTGTGTTTCAATCAACTGGAAATGAGTAAGGACCTGGGTAACAGGAGTGGGGATTTTGCATCTGGCTGTTGAAAGGTCAGGGACCCCGGGGGTCTCCTTGCTTCTCCTGATATATTGGGGCTGCGTGTTCAGATGCTCTCCAGTGTCGACCCCTCTCTACCTGGGGAAGAGCTGGAGGCACCTTCCCAGAGCTGGTGGCAGTTTGCTGGATGCTTGTGAAGGATGAGGGAAGGCAGTCCTGGAGCTCATCCTCCCAACAACCTCCTCATTAAGGCAGCAGTGTCACACAGAGAGAGTCATAGAATTGTTTTGGTTGGAAGGAACCTTTAACAGAATCACAGAATCACAGAATCAGTCAGGGTTGGAAGGGACCACGAGGATCAGCCAGTTCCAACCCCCCTGCCATGCCCAGGAACACCTCACACTAGATCAGGCTGGTCACAGCCTCATCCAGCCTGGCCTTAAACACCTCCAGGGATGAGGCTTCCACCACCTCCCTGGACAACCTGTTTCAGGCTCTCACCACTCTCATGCTGAAGAACTTCCTAACATCCAGTCTGAGTCTTCCCATTTCCAGCTTTGTTCCTTTCCCCCCCAGTCCTATCACTACCCGACAGCCTAAAACATCCCTCCCCAGCTTTCTTGTAGCCCCCTTAAGATACTGCAAGGCCACATAAGGTCCCCTTGGAGCCTTATCCTCTCCAGACTGAGCAGCCCCAACTCCATCATCAAATCTAATTCTTAACACTCCCAGGTCACCAATAAACTATGGCACTCAGCACTAGATTGTGTCCTTAGGAGTGTCCTGAGTCCCTGGTGGGGACAGGAGCAGGTCCATGTCCCCTCATCTGATGTGCTCAGCAGAGACCTTTTTTTCTGAATCCTTTGCTTCACCACTGGAGGATGATGTCCACACTGAGCCTCACTGGGCTGGGCTGGGGATCAGGGAAGCTCTGATGGGTGATGTGGGTCCCAGACCCATGGTGCTGGTGGACAGGATCCTCTGTGGGAGCACCTTCCTACTCATCAGCATCCTCCCAGCATGGACTCACACTTTAAACAGGATGAGATCTGATCATGCCAAAGAAGGGCAACAAAGCTGGTGAAGGGTCTAGAGCACAAGTCTTGTGAGGAGCACCTGAGGGAACTGAGGTTGTTTAGCCTGAAGGAAAGGAGGCTGACTGGAGACCTTCTCACTTTCTACAACGAAAGCAGGCAGGAGCAAGGTAGGTGTTGGTCTCTTCTGCCAGCTAACAATGACAGGATGAAAAGAAACAGCCTCAAGTTGTGCCAGAGGAGGTTTAGGTTGGACATGAGGAGCACTATAAGTGGTTAAACCCTGGAACCAGCTCCCCAGGGCAGTGGTGGAGTCTCCATCCCTGGAGGGTTTGAAAAGACATGGAGATGTAGTGCCAAGGGACTTGGTTTAGTGGTGACCTGGCAGTGCTGGGTTAAGGGTTGGACTCAATGGTCTTAAAGGTCTCTTCCAAGCAGAACTGTTCAATGACTCTCTGACTCCAGTGCACAGAAAAGCTCCATCTGGAATCTCAGCAGTGGCTTTTGGTGGTGGTGACAGGGTATGGGCAAGGATGCTGAGAGCCATGTCACTGTGGGGAAGGCAGAGTCCTTGAGCAGCAGCAGGGAGGACATGGGAAGGCTCAGCCTGGTCTGAGCCTGGGAGTACAGTCCTGGAGCTCTGCCAGCAGAGAAGGGATGAGAGTGACAAAGAGGAAGTCAAAGCAGAAGGCAGGACCCCGTGGGGGGACTTGAGCTCCAAAGGCTGCCGGCAGCACGGAGGAGCCCAGCTTGCCTGGGGCAAGAGCAGAAAACTGGCAGGGCAGTTGTGAGGTGTGGCTTTGGGGGACAAGCTGAGACTGCGGCCAGGGCAGGGAACAAAGTGCTCTGGCACATCAGAGGGAGCAGGGCTGCAGGGGCATCCGTGCATCTGAGAGAAACCCAGAGGCAGTGAAAGCAAAATGAAGGAGGGAAGGACGTTGCTGAGGAAAGAGAGAGAGGATTCCTCTGCAGCAGGCTCCTGCAGAGCCAGCGGAGGGCTGATGCTGGCCAGCAGGCAGGGGCAAGGGGGCTGCTGCCGGTGAAAAGGGGTCCTGAAATCACTGGAGAGCACCATGGATCATGCCTGGGAGCCCCGAGGACGGGCAGCCTCCTCCGAGATGTAGCAGCTCAGCTGCTAGACTAAACAGATTGAGCTGGGAATGGGCCAAGGGGAAAAAAAAGTTTTTCTGCTCAAAAATGCCGATTCATCAACTTTGGCCTGAGCAGATCCACACTGCTTTCTCATTTCACTGCAAGGAAGAGAAACCCCCTCTGAATGACTGACTGTTTAGTTCTTTTCTATCTCAAAAATCCCAAAATTGAAGTTAATGATAGGAGAACATGTTTAAAAATCAGTGTCTGTCACAACTGGAGCAAGAGTGTGCAAATAGGAGTAGGGCAGGGTTTGATTGTCCTCAGCTCCCCTTCCTCTCTTCCTTCTTATTTTGTTGCTGATCTATGATGTCCTCTCTACCCAACTCTGCAGTCATAGCTGGATTCAGATAGAGAGGGGCAAGCGAAGCCCTGGCCCAGGGATAGTGTGTGTCCCTCTGAGGATAGTGAGGATGGGGTTGAGAGGTCTTAGAGGCCTAGAAATCCCACCCCCCCCAAGGAGCCATGGAGGGAAGCTCTGCCCCAGCAGCCCTGCTGAAGCCACAGCAGTAATGTGCTGCAGTGAAGGGGGTTGGCAGGAGCTCACAAAGGAAGGATGCTGGCTTTTTGTGTTGGTGTGATGTAGACAAGGGTTTCTTGGGGTGTATCAAGAAGAGTGTGGCCAGCAGGTTGAGGGAGGTTCTCCTCCCTTTCTTCTGTGCCCTACTGAGGCCACATCTGGACTACTGGATCCAGTTCTGGGCTCCTCAGTTCAAGAGAGACAGGGAACTACTAGAGAGGGTCCAGGGAAGGCTACAAAGATGCTGAGAGGCCTGGAGCATCTCTGTGAGGAGGAAAGACTGAGAGCCCTGGGGCTGTTTATCCTGCAGAAGAGCATCCTGAGGGGGGATCTGCTCAATGCTCATCAATAGCTAAAAGGTGCTCGGCAAGAGGATGGGACCAGATTCTTGCCAGTGGTGCCCAGTGACAGGACAAAGGGCAATGGGCACAAACTGGAACCCAGGAGGTTCCATCAAAATATGAGCAGAAACCTCTTTGCTGTGAGGGTATCTGAATTCTGGAGCACATTGTCCAGGGAGGTTATGAAATCTTCTCTGGAAAGATTCCAAACCCACCTGGTCACTGCAATCCTGGGCAAGCTGCTGTGGCTGCCCCTGCTTTAGCAGAGAGATTGGGCTGGATGATCTCCTGAGGTTTCTTCCAACCCTTACCATGCTGAGATTCCATGAGCTGGTAGTTTCAGCTGCACCTCTTGACTATCAAGCCAACATTGAAGCTGCTTTTGTTGTTGCTTTCATGATTTTCCAGAGGGCGATTACGAAGGCTTTGAGGCATTGCTTGGTGCTAAAGGTATAATGAATAACATTTTAATTAAGCTCCAGGTCCCTGAAAAAACACCTCAGTGAAAATACAAGAGAGGAAATGTCTGCTGTACAAAGAGTGAGGCTGTGTGACAGCAGTAATGGGTCTAGCAGAAGTTCTCTCCCTTGGATGCAAAGTGAGAAAAGATGCCTAAATTGCTAATCCAGAGAAATTGGGAGCAAGAGCCAAAATGTTTCCTCCCTAGTGCAAAGTGGATCTGCAGAGGGTTCTCAGAAAGATTAATCACAGGACAAATTCCTTACAAGCCTCTCTAAGTGAGCCCAAAGTCTTGAGGTGCTTTGCGAGGCTCCTTTGGAAAAGGAAGCTGAAAGCCTGGAGCCAAGCGACAGGGCAAGAGGAGAGGCACAAACTGGAACCCAGGAGCTTCCTTCTGGACATGAGGAGAAACTTCTGTCCTGTGAGGGTGCTGTGGAGCCCTGGAGCAGGCTGCCCAGAGAGGTTGTGGAGTCTCCCTCTCTAGAGAGATTCCAAACCCACTTGGATGCTGCGATCCTGCTTTGGCAGGGGAGTTGGACATGCTCAGCTCTGGAGGTCCCTTCCAACCCCTAACATTCTGTGATTCTGTGGTCCTGGGCAAGCTGGTGTGGGTGCCACTGCTTTAGCAGGAGGGTTGGACTGGGTGATCTCCAGAGGTTCCCTCTGGACACCCACACGCTGGCATTCTGGGATCTTGTGATGCTGTGGGCAGCATCCTGACCTGCTCGCTCAGCGGTGCTGACCTGACTCTGCAGCAGATCTGGGTAGGGGTCTTGTTTTCCCATCTTTGCAGCTGCAGGGGGTGGGGGGGGGCAGGGAAGCCCCAGGTGCACTGAACCATGTCTGGAAGCACTTGTCCAGCCCTGGCTGGGAGGATGCTCGGGGCTGGGGAGGGAAGGGGCGAAGAGCAGAGCAGCATGTGTGGTGGGGACGCACCATTTAGCGCAGCCCTCCTTCCTGCGCCGCTGCTGACAAGGTCCTGACCCACGGGGGAGACCTCCTGTTGGGGGGGTTCAGATGGCTGCAAAGACAATTACACTGCACTTGGTAAGCAGGCAAGTGGCCATGCCCTGGCCCCAGGAACCCATGCAGGACACAACCAGGACTGTTTTGGTGAAGAGCTGTGAGGTGTTTACCCCTGAGCTGGGTGGATCATAGAATCATGGAATCATGGAATCAT